>OV816026.1:123919825-124237771 GCA_929113105.1 Agrypnus murinus
GTTGTATTAGAAATTCATAGGCTGTAAATAATAGTTTTTAATGGTTTATAATCATAGCGTTAATTTATAGTGTATTCATTAGTGTATATAAATAAATATTTGTTTGTGAATAGACGATTTAAACAGCACTTGTATTATTATTTTGGAAAGAACGTTACAGTGGTGTTACAGGTGTGAGGTTTTAAAATAAATAAAATCGCGTAATAATTAATTAAAGTGCTGTGAGAATAAAATTTTTGGTGTTAAAACATAATTTCAACAAACAATCAAAATGGCGATGAAACTATTAAAGGATCTCTTAGTAATAGATTTGAAGCGGGAGTTGGACGAGAGGGACTTGGATAGTAATGGAAAGAAAGAAGTTTTGATAAATCGGCTAAGAGAATGGCTTTTAGAACAGAAGGAAGATCCTGAAAATTACCGCTTCGAAATACCTGGACCCGCAATTGATACTAGTTTGTTGTTAAGTAAAATGGAAGAAAGTTCTAGAAAAGCCGAAGAAAATTCTAGAAAGTCCGAAGAGAATTCTAGAATTTTAAAAGAAGAATTACTGCAAAAGTCCGAAGAGAATTCTAGAATTTTAAAAGAGGAATTATTGGAAAAGTCTGAAGAAAATTCTAAAATGCTTAAACAAGAATTAATGGAAAATACTAAAGTACTGGAACAAAAAGTTTTTGAAAATTCTAAAATGCTTAAAGAAGAATTACTTGAAAATACTAAAGCACTGGAAGAAAATGTTAAAATGCTTAAAGAAGATTTACTTGAAAATTCTAGAACGCTTAAAGAAGAATTACTAGAAAAGTCCGAAGAAAGTTCTAGAAGGCTTAAAGAAGAATTGCTGGACAATGTCAAGGTGTTAGAAGAAAAAGTTTTCGAAGAATTTTTGGAGAATGCCAGCGCGTTAGGACTATTGGAAGGTAGATTGGCGGAACAAGATAGGGTAATAAAGATGGTAGAAGAGAAAATAGCCCAAATGCAATTACCACCAACAACTAAGAAAGACGATATGGCCGAAATGCTGGAAGATAGAATGAGGCAACTACGGTTTCCCTCAACTTCTGAGAGGCCGTTTAATGAAGTAAAGAAACAATTTAAAGAAGAAAAGGATCCTGCCGTAGGGATAAAAGTAAAACCACCCACGTTCGATGGAAAGATACCTTGGTCCACCTACTACAAACAATTTGAGGCGGCCGCTGGGGCCAACGGATGGACACGCAAGGAAAAGGCCGTTTCTCTAACTGTGGCTTTGCGTGGAGACGCGTTGAACGTCCTGCAAACAATCCCAGCAGGACAGGAAAATGATTACCAATTGTTAGTGTCTAGATTGGAAATGAGATATGGAGACGCGCATCTACAACAGGTGTATCACGCGCAAGTGAAGAATCGTATCCAGAAGAATGGAGAAAGCCTGCAGGAGTTTGAAGCCGATGTTGCGCGGCTTGTCCGATTGGCGTACCCTACGGCACCCGATTCATTTCTGGGACAGCTGGCTGTGCAGACCTTCATTGATGGGTTAAGAGACGGAGAAACACAACAATCATTGAGGCTGGCACGACCAAGAACAACTGATGATGCGCTTGCTCACGCCTTAGAATTTGAAGCTGCAAAACAAGTGTCCCGAGGCCACGGGCGAGTTCGAACCGTTGCGGAAGAAGAGGAAGGTTCCAGTTCCAAAGATCGCCTAGAAGAATTATTAATGAGAGTTCTTCAGAAGGAAGATAGTCGTAAGAGGAATCCTCAAGAAGTTCGAGGACCCCGTTGCTGGAACTGCGGTGAACAAGGGCACATACGACGCCGCTGCCCTAAACCCAGAAAAGTACAACCGTCGGAAAAGTTAAAAGGGGTTGGCAAGAGGGGGCGAACGTTGGCTGCGAGTGAAGATGCCCCGGAGATCACGATCCATGCCGTAACATCAAAGAATAGTAACGGCAGTTTGTTTGTAGATGGAAAGATTGCTAACCGAACTGTTCCACTACTTATTGATACGGGGGCGACAAAATCCATCGTACGCCCTGATGTTCTACAATCAAGTATGAAGCTGTTATCAACAACTACTCAACTCCGTACAGCAACAGGTGAAGTGATACCAACACGCGGAGTGGTGAAGATGAAGATTGGCATTGGAAGTGAAGAACGTGATCATGAGGTGCTGGTAGCCGATATCACTGATGACTTCATCTTTGGAATGGACCTCCTGAGAAAATTTGGTTTTACGTTGGATTTGAAAGAGGGTGTTTTGAAGGTCGGTAACGAAGAACTTCCGTTGCACCCACGAGAAGATCCGGTTGTAAGGGTTTTGCTGACTGAAGATGTGATATTGCCGGGTCAAAGCGAGATGGTTGTCGAGGCAGGTTTGGATGGAGATCTTCGGGTTGGATGTGTGCGAATGATGGAGCCTGTTTGTGATAAGAAGATCCATAGTGGCATACTGGTGGGAAAAGCGCTGATCAAGGTTGGAAAGACAGTACCGGTGAGGCTTATGAACGTTAATGTGGATCCGGTGACATTGAAGAAGAGTACCCTTGTGGGACAGTGTGTGCCAGTATTCCGAGTAGCCAGGTGTATGGCTGATGTTCCAAAACCAGCGCCCAAAGACCATGGTGGAAAATTAGTGGGCATGGTTACTAGTTCGTGCGAAGACCTTAACAGAACAGAAGTGAAAGAGGTACAGGGTTTGGTTCATCGATACCAAGATATCTTCGCTCTTGACGATAGCCAGAAGGGACGAACAGATATAATAAAACATAAAATCAATACAGGCAACTCTATGCCTGTCCGTCAGCAGCCGAGGCGTCTACCTCTAGCAAGGAGAGCAGAAGCCGAGAAGATTATTATCGATATGGAAGAACAAGGGGTCATCGAGCCATCCAGCAGTCCCTGGGCATCACCGGTGGTCCTGGTCAGTAAGAAGGACGGGTCAACGAGATTTTGTGTGGACTATCGGCAGCTTAATGACGTGACCAAGAAAGACAGCTATCCCTTACCACGCATCGACGACACGTTAGATACCCTGTCTGGTTCACGATGGTTTTCGACTTTGGACTTGAAGAGTGGTTATTGGCAAGTTGAAATGGAACCTGAAGACCGGGAGAAGACCGCGTTCACTATTGGTTCCGGACTATGGCAGTTTACGGTTATGCCTTTTGGTCTATGTAACGCTCCGGCCACCTTTGAGCGTTTAATGGAGACCATCCTGAGAGGGCTGTCGTGGAAGACCTGCCTGGTATACCTAGATGATGTGATTGTAGTCGGAAAATCATTCAACGAACATTTGAAAAACCTAGAGGAAGTGTTCCGAAGACTACGTGGAGCCAATCTGAAACTGAGTCCGAAAAAGTGCCACATATTCAGAAAGGAAGTGAAATATCTCGGGCACGTCGTATCACAAAATGGAGTGGCAGCCGACCCCGATAAGATTCGTGTAGTTCAAGAGTGGCCAACACCGAAAGATAAACACCAAGTTCGTAGTTTTCTTGGGTTATGTACCTACTACCGGCGTTTCGTTCCTGGGTTTGCCAATATAGCGAAACCTCTGACAAGGTTAACTGAAGATGGGCGCGAGTATGTTTGGAGCGGAGAGTGTGAAACAGCTTTCCAACAGCTGAAGCGTGCCCTGACAACAGCACCAATATTGAGCTATCCACGGACAGAAGGGAAATTCATACTTGACACAGATGCAAGTAATTTGGCCATTGGGGGGGTACTTTCTCAGATACAGGATGGACAAGAAAGGGTCATCGGCTATTTTAGTAAGGTTTTGTCGAAAGCCGAAAGGAATTATTGTGTGACCAGAAAAGAACTATTGGCCGTCGTGAAGTCCGTTGAGCACTTCTACAAATACTTGTACGGACGGAAGTTTTTATTGAGGACGGACCATGCAGCGTTGAAATGGCTGTTACAATTCCGTAATCCTGAAGGCCAGGTCGCAAGGTGGATCGAACGATTACAAGGATACGACTTTGACACCGAACATCGAGCGGGCACTAGTCATCGAAATGCCGATGCTCTTTCAAGAAGACCCTGTCCAACGGATTGCCGTCATTGCTCTCGTTTGGAAGAGAGGGTTTGCCAAGTATTAAGGACTACCATCGTCAACGACAATTGGTTGCCGGAAGAATTGCAGCGACAGCAGGAGGCTGATCCCGAACTAAAAATGGTACTGGAATGGAAGCGCGTGGGAGAAAGGCCTGCCTGGGAGGCCGTCAGCCCTTTCAACAGAACGCTCAAAGCATATTGGGCCCAATGGGGGTCCTTGAAGGTGGAAGACGATCTCCTGAAGCGAGTACTGGAGAGTGAAGATGGCACCACCATTAGGTCTCAGTTCGTGGTTCCAAGAAGCCGAGTGGCTACAGTATTGCGACATCTCCATGACGGTGCCTCAGGAGGACACTTCGGTGTGAAAAAGACTTTGGAGAAAGTTAGGGAGCGTTTTTATTGGGTCAATTGTAAAGAAGACGTGAAGGAGTGGTGCCGGAAATGTGAATTATGTGCCACTGGCAACGGACCCTTGGGGAAGCGAAGAGCACCTATGAGGCAGTACAATGTGGGTAGTCCTCTGGAGAGAATAGCTATAGACATTGCCGGACCATTTCCCGAAACCGACGATGGGAATAAATACATCTTAGTGGCAATGGACTATTTTACCAAATGGCCAGAAGCATATGCCCTACCAAACCAGGAAGCTGCGACTGTTGCTGACGTACTAGTCAAAGAGTTCTTCAGTCGTTTCGGAGTGCCCATGGAGCTGCATTCGGATCAAGGCCGCAATTTCGAGTCTGTACTCTTTGGAGAAGTCTGTCGATTGTTGGGCATTCGCAAGACTCGGACCACACCGTTACATCCGCAGTCCGATGGAATGGTAGAACGCATGAATCGAACAATGGGCAAATATTTGGCCAAGGTCGTCTCCGATCATCAACGAGACTGGGACCGATACCTGCATCTGTTCCTGATGGCTTATCGTGCATCGGTCCACGAAACAACCGGTCAGTCACCAGCGTCTGTGATGTTTGGACGCGAGTTACGGTTACCGTGTGATCTGGAATTTGGGTCTCCACCTATAGAGCAGGAGGTAGCCGGGAATGATTATGTCATCAACTTAAAGAAGAAGTTGGAGGATATTCACGACCGAACCCGAAATAATAGTCGAATCGCGAGTGACCGGATGAAGGCTACGTACGATGTGAGGGCCCAAGAAGGAGGGTTTCAACCTGGAGAGCTTGTCTGGTTATACAACTCGCAAAGGCGTCGTGGCTATTCTCCAAAATTACAGCGAAATTGGGAGGGTCCATACCAGGTGAAGAAACGAATAAATGACTTGATTTATCGCATCCAGAAATTGCCAAGGGGGAAACCAAAGGTGGTACACTCCAATCGTCTGGCGCACTATGAGGGAAATAATGACGCAGTCCCGGATCGGAAAGATGAGGCCGAGGTGGCTATCAAAATCGTAAGGCCTGAAGATGATCAGCCAACCTTTAGAGAATTTATGGCTGCGTTCTCTGGAACTAGAAAAGCGCGATTCGGAGTCACGACTGAGATGCAACAAGATCTCTTCCGGGTCCCTGGTGATTATTCCATTGCCCACTGTGTCTCCGCGGATCTCCGTATGTCCAGGGGGATCGCAGTAGTGTTTAGAAATAAATTTGGACGGCTGAATGAACTTCGAGAACAAAATCCCTCTGTTGGTAAATCCTTACGCTTGCCTGATCATGACCGATCCATTTACTACTTGGTAACCAAGCAGTTTTACTACCAGAAACCGAGTTACGCCGACTTGTGGAGGGCACTATGGAATTTGAGAATCGAGTTGCTTACCAGGGGAATTAACAAATTGGCAGTTCCCAAACTCGGCTGTGGGCGGGACCAGCTGGATTGGAGAATCGTTAGAAACATGCTGGAAGTTGTCTTTAGAGGTACGGACGTCAAGATCTTCGTCTGCAGTTTTGACCCACAGCCCGCATTAAGGCCAACGAAGAGTGTAGACTGTTATTTCTACCGTAATGGAACGTGTAGTCGAGGTGAAGACTGTCGATATCGTCATGACCCGTTCTACAGGAATCAGAGCATAAAACCTGTTCTGGGACAGAACAGACTTGAAGAGGGGGGCAGTGTAACGGGAGAGAAAAGGAACGAACCTCTTTTCGAGCGACAGGTGGTGTGTTCTGCCGCCTTCGAGAAAATGACGTATCGCACAAGCATGTAAATTAGACGTGGTTTATTCTAGCATTTTCTAAGAATACATAGAAGGTTCCAGCGTTTTCTGGTGCGTTTATATGAAGATATAAAAGCGGATGGCGGATAAAAGAGAGGCAGTCAACTGCAAGTCATTAACTGGGTATTACAAAATAAATAGTGAATATAAATGTTGTATTAGAAATTCATAGGCTGTAAATAATAGTTTTTAATGGTTTATAATCATAGCGTTAATTTATAGTGTATTCATTAGTGTATATAAATAAATATTTGTTTGTGAATAGACGATTTAAACAGCACTTGTATTATTATTTGAAAAAGAACGTTACAGTATTTTAACATTTTTTGAGACACACCCATAACTGGCAGCTTATTTAAAGTACTAGTAATACTGTTTAGGAGTATATCTTCAACAGTATTTTTCATCTCAATAATGGTACTAAATATTTCTAGGTGAACTAAGACCTGCTTTTATAATTTCAAATCCCAAATTGGTACTCTGCTCTGAAAAATCATATGAAACGGTAATACAAGTTGCAAAACACACTAATATTACCAATATACTATTCATCGAACATACCGAAAAAGGAGAAACTAGTGGAATTCAATGTATCGATGAATTATTAGCAGATGTTGCAGTAAAACCATATGAATTCCAACCAGAAGAATATGAGATTTCTGAGGATGCTCTTATTATGGCGTCTTCTGGTACAACCGGCTATCCGAAGGGTGTGCTTTTAAGTCACGAAAACATAAGATCTGCTTTGCTACCAATGTGGTAAGTTGCATACTTATTATCTATGCACATTTTTTAGTAATCTTATTACAAATTTTAGTAATCCATCTCACGCAGCTTACACATCAGAGGATACAACAATCATAGTTCCACCATTTTTTCATCTATTCGGTTTACTGCACGAACTGGCTGCCGTGATAATTGGTATCAAAGTCATAGTAATGGATGGTTTTAATCCAGAATTATATTTAAAATCAATTCAGGATTATAAAGCAACGATTTTAGTAACCGTTCCACCACTTTTACAATTTCTAACAAAGACTCCATTAGTGGATAGATACGATATTTCAACAGTTACAGATATTTTATGCGGTGGAGCCCCTTTAAGCAGTAGTGCAGAAATTGAATTAGAAGAAAGGTTTGAACATTTAAAGATGTTTATGCCTATGTAATTGCATTTATTTGTTTTCTTTAGATTTCCTAAATTAAGAGTACGTCAGATGTATGGCTTATCAGAAGTCAGTGGAATGTGTACTGCTACTCCACGTTCTGCTCCACCAAATAAAAAGGGAACAGTGGGAATACTTATCGAGAATGTTTTGGCAAAAGTTATCGATGTTGAAACTAATAAAAGTGTTTGTCCGTACAAAATTGGCGAGCTTTACTTCAAGGGGCCTATGGTAATGAAGGGTTACTTTTCCAATTTAGCTGCTACTAAAGAATGCTTTGATGAGGAAGGATTTTTGCGTAGTGGCGATTTAGGATATTATGATGAGGATGGCTATTTTTTTATCGTAGATAGAATAAAGGAGATAATAAAGTATAAAGGATTTCAGGTTAGTAAATAGTATTTTGAGTATTATTTTGCTGTTTTATACTGCTTTTATTTATTTTCTAATTTAGGTTCCACCAGCTGAGCTGGAAGCATTACTTCTATCGCATCCAGCAGTTAAAGATTGTGGAGTTATTGGAATTTCTGATGAAAGAGCTGGAGAAGTACCCTTAGCTTTTGTTGTTTTAAAAGATGGTACTGAGCGAAACGTCACTGACAAAGAGTTAATAGATTTCGTTGCAAGTATGATCTAATAAAATAATGTTAAAATTAATTATCATAAATCAACAAAAAAATTTTACAGAACGAATATCAGTTACGAAACATTTGTATGGTGGTGTTAAGTTTATAAAAGAAATCCCAAAAACCCAGTCTGGAAAAATATTAAGAAGAAAATTGATTGAGTTTTATAAAGGCTATCACTAATATGTATATTAATTATTATATAGTTGTTTGTTTACTATAATGTTTGTTCATATAATACTTATTGTTAATTAAGTATAAAAAAAGTAATACTTATTCAAGAATTGGGTATAATTGCATGTAGTTTCTTAACAATGTATTAAGTAGGAAATATTAAAAACGGTCAATAAAATATATTGATGTTAAGGCTATATTTAAACAGTCCAGAACCATCTACTGGTGGGCAGCGGTAAGGGGACACCAAGAGGGGAACCTCTCTAGGCCCCACCACACATTATTTTTGGAGAGGGATATATTTAGAGAAACATTGAGATTTTTGATATCACCAGCAACGTTCGTAAATGAATTAATTATATTGTTGATTAATTAATATTAATCAATTAATAAGTGAATGTACATTAATTAGTAATTGTAAAAAAATCATCAAAAAGTAATAGTAAATAAATTAATAATAAAAAAGAAACAAACCAAAAAAGGATGATAAATGACATACATTAAATAAGCAAACAACGTCAACAGAGCGTGCACCCGTGAATGAATGGCTGAATTTCAGACTAGCAAACCACGGTTCAAATCCCATGCAGTTCTCACAATTCTTTTTAATAAAATATTTAATATAAATTTATGCAATTTCTTTATGAAACTCAATACGTACAGAATATTTCGCCTGTTTTGAAATTCTAATTTCCTTTATTTATAAGATCTTGGTTCTTCTTGAATGATTTTTGCTGTAAAATTGTAATACAGGATTTCATTCTTTACTTGCTTTAAATTGTAAGGGGCACCAAAAGACAACAGTTTCATTTTAAATCTTGTATTTCAATTTTACAGCAACAACCATTCAGGAAAAAATTCTGGATATCAAGGTCTTATAAATAAAGGAAATTAGGATTTAAAAAAAGCGAAACGCCCTGTTACTGTACGTATTGGGTTGGATAAAAGAATCGACTAGTACAGTGTATTCTTCTAAAAATTAACTTGCCAATACGAAATTTTCCTCCGATTGGCACTAAAAATAACGATAATATCACCTGATGGATTTTGCCGAAGAGATGCTAATGTAAAAGATGACTGAACCACAATCGCGTTTGGCTCTGAATGAATTTTTCTTAGCTACTTCATGATGAATATGAGACAACAAAAAGTTTCGTCCGAAAGTTTCTTAAGCAAATATACTGGTCAATTTGCTCATCCATGTATGACATATCTTCTTTCTGCGATAACACAAAAAGAAGCCAAGGTACGAAAAACATTTGAACATTTTTGGTATGGAATTAAATAAGCTTTATTTTATCTAACCTCCTCCATCTAGATAAACCTAACAGTTTCCGAGAAAAACGACAAAAACTGTTAGGGGGCGTGGTTTATCCTCATTATTTCTTCCAGCTCAACGCTTACAGGCGTTGACTTTTAGGGAATTATCTAACAATTTACAAGGAAAGCCTATGCAAAAATCCATTGACTTACCTCAACTTTCCGCTATTTTTTCTAATTTGACTGGACTATATAGACTTTTATAGGATTGTCATTAAGTACCTACAAATAAAAGTTAGAATGTTACATTACAATTTATAATTCATATTTGAAGGTACAATCATAAAAATCTAATATATGTAATCTATTAAAGAAAAATATTAATTTAAATCTAAAATGGTATTAAACTGAAGTCCGTACAGGTTTATAGGACGAATGGAAAATGGCAAACAAGATTGAGTTTATATTAAATTTAATACTCTTTTTAATGTTACCAAATGGAAAATTTTCCAGGATGACCAAGATTGTTACCAACAAAGAACCAGAAAAATAGTTAATAACAGTAAGTGTTTGCGCGTGTATACTATGCACATTTATTATTCTAACCTCTAAATTCAAACCACCACTACACGCGCGCATTTTTTAACTTGATGTGCCATCTACTGATAAAATGCCGTCCGTATGATATGAATCAAGATAGCATAGAAAAAAAATGACAGATACAAAGATCGGTGAATGTTGTTTGATAACCTTTAGAATTTAAATGTATATATCCCGATTCCGCCACTTTGTTATGTTGTACAATCCCTAAAGATTACAATTTTCATTAAATAAATATCGAAGGCCGCACCGCACCACTTTTGGTATTACCTGTGGTATTACCAAACAGTAAGAATAAAAATAACATCATTTAATTAAACAATGACCAAAATAAAGTACGAGGTAAGCGCCATAAATTCTCGGCCTGATATAGAAAAAATAAACTTGGTAAATATAATAATTTTTATTTTTCAATATAATCTCCCCTAATGTCAATACACTTATTACAACGTGGAATTAATAATTCAATGCCCTTGTAAAAACAGTCTGAAGTTTTTCCTTCAAAATGTTCAATTACAGCTGCTTGCAACTCGTTCTTGTCCTTAGAACGATGTTCCCTAAGGTCTTTCTTTAAATTGGAAACTAAATAATAGTCACTAGGAGCCACATCCGGACTGTGTAGTGGATTATCCAATGCTTCAAAGCCGCATTCGCGAATGGCAGCGAATACCACGATGGCGCTTACCACGAGGTAAGTGCCATAAATTCTCGGCCCGACACGTTTCTACAGGTGCCAACAGGTTCAAACTCGGTTGCGTCATAGTTGAACATGTAAGAGGCCTACACCATATATATTACGGCTAGAAGCATAATAGATTTTAGTAGCCACTCAAGTACGGTGATGAGTGCATGAAAATGTCGCAGCTAACGAAAATTGAGTACCGCGCGGTCATTAGATTTTTAACAAAAGAAGGACAATCACAAGCTTTCTTTATTAATTAGATCAGGTATAGGTAGATTAGAAACAATAGGCAAGTACTTCATATCAGCGTCGTGCGTTTCATGGAAGCAATGCTTCCCTTATAAATTTTCTGAACATAAAAAACAATGTTACGAAACTATTTTTATAACATTACCTAAGATAAGATTATGGTTACTATTTATTTACTTAATTTATTATTTGATTAATTTAATTTATTTATTTATTTCATAATATTTAATTAACTTAAAACTGCTAATTTTGTGCAGCAAAAATACTTAAATGGAGTACCTACTGCACAGAACGGTAATGCAGATTCAAATATACTACATGTACACTTACATAGAAGCAACGACTTGTTTGCTTACTGCACTTATTAGCATTTTCGTTAGCGGGTGATGCGGTTGGCATCGTATAATCCGCCACTAAAGCCGGCCTGTAATAGTTTTTTGTATACCAAGGCCGCGAAATGTCTTTTTAACGTACCGAGAGAATAATTGTCGCCGAGGCCGTTTACGACCGACACAGGACAGTCTCGAAGACGTTAACGAATTTCGCAGACAAGGTATTCACAACATTTTATGTGCAACCGTAAACAACAGATATTTAATTACACATTCCATTGCTTTTTAAAAACCGACATAATTCATTTTACAATGTTTGTTGAATTTATTTATTGCAAATCAAGAAACAATGTTGTCATGTTTTAGAACGTCATTGTCATTAGTAGATAGGCAACAAGAGTTCTAGCCCAAAATCCCATGTTATTTCTTATGGAGGTTCAAAACGCCGAAAACGTGACAAATGATAGTGCGCCGACTCGCGACTCGAGGTCATCCGCGGTTCATCCAGACACGCGGCAGTAATTTCATATTACCTTTTTAATAATTATCTGTTATATTAATAATAATAATAAAACATTTAATATTTATTAAAATCCCTAAAAATTAATTCCCCTTCTCTTGGTAGATGTCTCATATAAAATTATTAGATTTTAAAATACATTTTCCGCGACTCGGTCCGGCGCGCGTATTAACAAAAGTGTATATATTCTTTCTAAGTGTTAACAACAAATCAAGGTAACCTTTATCATCAGTTTTATAACTTTCTTTTCTAAATACTATTGCATAACTATTATAAATATTATTTCATCCATAGATCCGAAATATCAAATTATAGAATTATATTAGTTGAAGCGTCTGTAATATTACGTTTTCCATAAATACTAGATATAATTAATCAACTTCATTATAAATTAAGTAGAAAGCATTATATTTTTCAAGTCATTCCTTTTTATGAAAAACAGTTCGTAATAGAGTTTACTTTAAGGATACCTTATAACTACGCTTATCGAAAACAAATATAGACAAGCAGGTAACATTTTAAGAATTTTGATCTAATAAGGTACTAAACTGATTAGGAGTCCTTTACAAATTTATCAGGCTGAATGTAATTAGAAAATATATTCTATTGCTTACCAATTAGATTATTATATATGATGTTAACATATAATAAAGACACTAAAGTACTTTTACTATTATATAAAATTCGAAAAAAATGAAATGAATTGTATTGAGCAAACATGAATCGCTAGGAAAACGTTTAAAAAATCCCTTTTTCAACCTTTGCAATGTAAAAGCATGCCTTCAAAGCAATAAATAAATAATCTTTCTTTTAAAATAAATTAAAAAATAAAAAACATGTAAATATATGCTAAAATGTTTCAGATATGATTAATTAAAACATTCAAGTTTCATCACGTCTATAAGACATGTGACCCTATGACGTAAGATCATGATATTAGATATACGTTAGATAGCTTAAATATGAGAGTTTTAGAAGGATAAACTATTTAATAAAGCTATAAACGATAAAAATTATCGAAACAATTCTCAGATAGATTGGCATTTACCTGTAGAATTTGCCTGTCAGAACATGATATTAGGCGGGTCATTAACTCAGTTGTGTATCTAGCATTCAATAATATTATAATTCTAATGCAGAAAATATATAGACTTACCCCTTTGCGTATTTGTGCCAGTACAAACTAAAACGGGAAAACAATAACTTAATCACCAAGAAGGAATATTACACTAATCATCTTTTTTAAAAATTAAAAACCGGTCATTGTCTATACAGTGCAACGTACCGCGATAAACTGAACTTATTTTCAAATCTACCTTACCCTCGACGACAAAAAGGGAAACACCCTGAGGCAATATACATTCTTTTAAAAAGACACGATTTGACCTGTAAATCACTAGAAATTTGAGGTTTTATACCTGCTTCGAACCCCCAAAACAGGTGATTTTTAATGGATCTTTCTGTAAAAATTCTCCCTTTTCAAACTTCTTTAAAGGATTTTACTGTAATCAATATCATCTTAAAACTCTTTCTTGATATTTGCCACTTGATTTACAAAACAACATTTGGAGTGTATAAATTTCACATTTTAAATTATTATTTACATATGTTGATTCCGTTTATAAATGAATCGTTGCTTTGGACACCCCGTTGCATTACTTTTTACATTTATTTATGATATGCTATATAATACACCAGTCACATTGAATGCATTATTACCTGTCCAGATAAAAAATTATTAAAGCATAGCATATAACTAAGTAGGGGATATATTTAACTTTTCATTCTAATCAATTTACAACAAATTTCATAAAAGTATATTACAAGCAGCAAAGGGTAGACCAAAAAAAACTCCAGAGGGCTGACTGAAATATTTGTTAACAGAATAATGATAACAATTAATAAAACATATAGCTACTGACCACGACCTATTTGATAAGTTAACTAATTCCCAATAGTTTTCTCTCTCTAGTAATTAAGCCTTATCCACAATTAGTTTGTAACAGCTGATACACCATCCATCTTGAGATTTAATAACCTTACATTTAAAAGATTCAATATTTAAAAGTATACAAAAGCAGAATCTATTAGTCATTTCATTTAAATCTACAGCATAATAAACAGTTTCCGCATAGCATTTTAATATATGAACTGAACTGATTTATGTATCGTATTATTTAAATTCCACCTTATTACATCCAGTAACTCGGTAATTTTTCCTAGCTTTTAGCTGTTTTCTCGGCGGTACGTGTAAACGGGATATAGAACGAAATTCTAACTCTAGATTTCAGTCTCAGTGCAGCAACTGAACGAGTAACACTTATCTCTCTTCACATCCATATTTAACCTTTATAATAAAAACATGTCTTTCGCCAGCGAACTTGTTGAAGAGTTAAGGAGACTTGTCTACTACTCACAGATAGATGATGATAGTAATGCTATCCTCAGAGCCTTAAAACAATGTACCATAACAATAAGAAAACTTAATAAGGCACTAGATTCAGCGTCATCATTGGGAGCAAAGAACCATCTATTAGCCTGCTTGGCTCAAGCGAAATCTTATCGAGAGACAGTCAAAGCCTTAAAAACTGTAGGCGAGGGATATAACCAGCGAGAAGAGACAGCCTGTAGCCGAGTCAAATGGTCAGACATGAAATCAGCATTTAAGGGACGTATGCGAACTGCTGCAATAACTAACATCAGGCATATTGATCCGAAGACTTTCATGGAAGACTGTTTAGTCATTTTTCAGAGACGTATGCTGAATGCGTTGAAGAAGGATGCGGCGTTAAAGGTGAACACGGCTTTAACAGGCATGTTTGAAGTCAAAAAAGGGGATACTATTATGGAAGAAATAAAATATATAAACACTAAAAATGTAGCCATATACCGATATAGTAATTTAGCCCAATGGTTCAAGATCAATATTCAAGATCCTATCCTTAAGGATCTCGAAGAGTTTCAAGTAAGTATAGACATTGTAGAAAGTTAGAAATAAACTAACACACATATATTTCTTTATCTAGCAAAAAGATAGCGGATGGACGCTTAAATCAATCATTAACCTCCAGCTCAATATCAATAAGTATACCCAACAGCTCGGCTCATCCTATTAAATCTGAAGCTCAACATAAATCACATAATACAGCGAGTGTACTTGAGGTCCTCTACAAGCGTCCGAAGAAATTGACGAAGATACAAAACTTGTTTAAAAGTGTTTAAAATGTATATAATTTAGATAATTGTTCTCATATTTATCCTGTATTAATAAAACTCAACAAATGTTTTATTGTCTTTTATTTTATTTTTATGTTTTATTCTGTAAGTTACTACAAGTCTACGAGTAATCAACTTATGCATTGCATTCGATGACCTAGTGACGGGGAGATAGGAGTAGGTACAATCGGTTTATGTTATGCTCCCTCGTAGTCTTAACAGAGTAATTATACTATGCAGGGGTAAGCACTATCTTTTTCCTTGAGGTTATGTTTTAGTTCGAGTTTAAGCTTAAATAACTTTACTATTGACGGCATAGACCCTTTATTTTCATATAGTAGCGACAACGATCGATCTCGCCGCTAGCTCAAAAGCATCAGAACGATGTTGACAACATTGACGATGACTATCTCAGTAGCCGTCATAGAAGCTTCTGCAGGTCTCGGAAAACTCCTGCTGCTGCTGCCTCTGGTAATGCTATGAAATAAAAACGTATCAAGATGATGGAGGAACTCAAAAGGATCATCTACCAGAACGTTTACTGTGAGAGGTAAAGAAATAAGAAACATATATAGAATGTATGTCGTTTATTTTATCATCAGTGTTAAAATATCATGTTACATATAATTAGCAGTACAACAAGATCATTTTACATAGTACAAATTAAATATTTACTTATTCTATGATTTTTCTCGTTTTAAGCTCTGTGATGACTGAAATTATTTCGTTGTCGTTTTCGAGATTGCTGCTATGAGCTTTCTTTGTGGCGTACAACAATTGTAGTCGATCCACTAGTTGATCAGGCGTACTCTGATGTATCCAATTCGGTTTCATCATCTTGTTTAACTTTTTGGGAAGACTAACCTCAAAGTCTGTAATTCTGTATAAATTTGGTCTGATTACATTTTCGTATTTCCAATGTTTAACGCTTATTAGTCGACCGTTGCGCCTATAGTCTTTCTTATGAGCATTAGTAAGTGAGATTATTTTCATATAGTTGTCGATATCTTCCTCTGTTGGACTAGGAGAGCTTATTCGTTTAAGCGTTAGTAAATTAAACAGGCCGGATGTTCCATTGAAAAGGTTGTTTTTAATTAAAATATCTTTTCCCTGAAACTGTACTCGCGAACAACCAAATCGCCACTCATCGATGTCGTTATATAGAGCGTACCTAGTTTTGTCTACGTTTTTGTTTTTTCCGCTAACTAATAATGCTCTATAATGGTTAGAGAATTCGTGATAATCTTTTAAGCTAGAATCGCATTCTTCTTCTTCATCATCAGCAGATGTAGCGAGAGATGATTGTTCAAGCTCTGGTGAGAGATTGATAGCAACGGTCTCCGATCGCGGTATAACACGATTATCATGAGGTTCTGCTTTATCCCAGTGAAAGTAGGCTAATTTCTTACGGATAGCATTACGAGCGTTTATTACTTCATCATCATCATCGAGCCTTATTTCTTTATTTATGTCACAAGGTTCATTGGTATGCATACGTTTCAGATTCATGTCTTTAAATATTTCATTATTTCTAGGTGACGACTTATTATCAACAACTATGGTATTATGAACTGTGTTCAAATGACTTCTATAGTTATCAAGGCGTGTAAAATACTTTAAACAAATAGAACACTGAACTTTATACCCCTGGTGTATCTTCAAATGGCGAGCAAACCCTGAGCGTAAAACACTCATACAACATACGTCACACTTGCGTCGCTGGTTCATATCGACTAATAATTGATCATGAACTCCTATTTATATAACATGTTCTTCAGGTCACTCTTAATTAACCCTAGCACTACGTCTATCATCACCCGGTCAATCTTCCTTTATCATCACTAATTAACCCTGGCTAGCCGTCCTTAAGCATGAATTCACCCTTGGCACGGGTCAATGCTTCGATAAATACCTGAGAAACCCAGGTTATGAGTAATAATAATAATAATAATAATGTTTATGCGTCTGTTTCTCTAATCTACTAACTTTATCAATAGATCTCTTCGGTAGAGCTATGGAGAGCATGACGTCATCAGATGACAGTTACAAGCATTCAGGGATACATAGTTTAGAACCAGTGCATGATTCTCGTACACGAGAATTTGCAGACATTCAGGGTAGACATAATAGCGCCACATACAAATTTCTTTTTATACTCCAAATACCATCAGTATGAGATTCCTGTAATCAAAGATGGCTCCCAACAAATCACAGCGTAGTAGGCGTGATCCAAGATAGGTTAGGTTAGAACACGTGATGTGTCATTTACTAGCACGACTAAGGGCGAAGGGTGAAGCGACTAGTATGACTAAGGGTGAAGAGACTAGCATGACTAAGGGTGAAGGGTGACGAGACTAGCATGGCTAAGGGTGAAGGGTGACTACATATAAAAGGTAGATCGTTATCAGCGAGAGAGTACACGAATAAAGCCGAATCTTTCCGATGGCGAACATCCTAGGTTACAGAGCTGGTAAGTAGTCATCCTATGAGAGAGAAAGAGTTTCCGCTTAGTGAAAGGAGGATCCAATCCCAGAGTTAGCGCTAAATCTAGGGAATTCCAAGATGGCTCCTTCAAATGACAAATTCAAAATGACACATGCAAAATTGTCAGATTTAATAGGTTAGGTTAGAACACGTGATGTTTTATTTAAATTATAGCAAAATTGACAGCTTTAAATTTTAGCGCTAACTCTGGGGTTGGATCCTTTCACTAAGCTGAAACTCTTTCTCTCTCTCATAGTATGACTACTTACCGGCTCTGTAGCTTAGGATGTTTGCCGTCGGAAATCTTCGGCTTTATTCGTGTACTCTCTCTCGTTGATGACGATCTACCTTTTATATAGTAACCTACCTTCGCCCTTAGCCATCCTCTCGTCATCCTTCAGCCTTAGTCATGCTAGTCTCTTCACCCTTAGTCATGCTAGTCTCATGTATAATTTAAATAAAACATCACGTGTTCTAACCTAACCTATTAAATCTGACAATTTTGTATGTGTCATTTTGAATTTGTCATTTGAAGGAGCCATCTTGGAATTCCCTAGATTTAGCGCTAACTCTGGGATTGGATCCTCCTTTCACTAAGCGGAAACTCTTTCTCTCTCATAGGATGACTACTTACCAGCTCTGTAACCTAGGATGTTCGCCATCGGAAAGATTCGGCTTTATTCGTGTACTCTCTCGCTGATAACGATCTACCTTTTATATATAGTCACCCTTCACCCTTAGCCATGCTAGTCTCGTCACCCTTCACCCTTAGTCATGCTAGTCTCTTCACCCTTAGTCATACTAGTCGCTTCACCCTTCGCCCTTAGTCGTGCTAGTAAATGAAACATCACGTGTTCTAACCTAACCTATCTTGGATCACGCCTACTACGCTGTGATTTGTTGGCAGCCATCTTTGATTACAGGAATCTCATACTGATGGTATTTGGAGTATAAAAAGAAATTTGTATGTGGCGCTATTATGTCTACCCTGAATGTCTGCAAATTCTCGTGTACGAGAATCATGCACTGGTTGTAAACTATGTATCCCTGAATGCTTGTAACTGTCATCTGATGACGTCATGCTCTCCATAGCTCTACCGAAGAGATCTATTGATAAAGTTAGTAGATTAGAGAAACAGACGCATAAACATTATTATTATTATTATTATTACTCATAACCTGGGTTTCTCAGGTATTTATCGAAGCATTGACCCGTGCCAAGGGTGAATTCATGCTTAAGGACGGCTAGCCAGGGTTAATTAGTGATGATAAAGGAAGATTGACCGGGTGATGATAGACGTAGTGCTAGGGTTAATTAAGAGTGACCTGAAGAACATGTTATATAAATAGGAGTTCATGATCAATTATTAGTCGATATGAACCAGAGACGCAAGTGTGACGTATGTTGTATGAGTGTTTTACGCTCAGGGTTTGCTCGCCATTTGAAGATACACCAGGGGTATAAAGTTCAGTGTTCTATTTGTTTAAAGTATTTTACACGCCTTGATAACTATAGAAGTCATTTGAACACAGTTCATAATACCATAGTTGTTGATAATAAGTCGTCACCTAGAAATAATGAAATATTTAAAGACATGAATCTGAAACGTATGCATACCAATGAACCTTGTGACATAAATAAAGAAATAAGGCTCGATGATGATGATGAAGTAATAAACGCTCGTAATGCTATCCGTAAGAAATTAGCCTACTTTCACTGGGATAAAGCAGAACCTCATGATAATCGTGTTATACCGCGATCGGAGACCGTTGCTATCAATCTCTCACCAGAGCTTGAACAATCATCTCTCGCTACATCTGCTGATGATGAAGAAGAAGAATGCGATTCTAGCTTAAAAGATTATCACGAATTCTCTAACCATTATAGAGCATTATTAGTTAGCGGAAAAAGCAAAAACGTAGACAAAACTAGGTACGCTCTATATAACGACATCGATGAGTGGCGATTTGGTTGTTCGCGAGTACAGTTTCAGGGAAAAGATATTTTAATTAAAAACAACCTTTTCAATGGAACATCCGGTCTGTTTAATTTACTAACGCTTAAACGAATAAGCTCTCCTAGTCCAACAGAGGAAGATATCGACAACTATATGAAAATAATCTCACTTACTAATGCTCATAAGAAAGACTATAGGCGCAACGGTCGACTAATAAGCGTTAAACATTGGAAATACGAAAATGTAATCAGACCAAATTTATACAGAATTACAGACTTTGAGGTTAGTCTTCCCAAAAAGTTAAACAAGATGATGAAACCGAATTGGATACATCAGAGTACGCCTGATCAACTAGTGGATCGACTACAATTGTTGTACGCCACAAAGAAAGCTCATAGCAGCAATCTCGAAAACGACAACGAAATAATTTCAGTCATCACAGAGCTTAAAACGAGAAAAATCATAGAATAAGTAAATATTTAATTTGTACTATGTAAAATGATCTTGTTGTACTGCTAATTATATGTAACATGATATTTTAACACTGATGATAAAATAAACGACATACATTCTATATATGTTTCTTATTTCTTTACCTCTCACAGTAAACGTTCTGGTAGATGATCCTTTTGAGTTCCTCCATCATCTTGATACGTTTTTATTTCATAGCATTACCAGAGGCAGCAGCAGCAGGAGTTTTCCGAGACCTGCAGAAGCTTCTATGACGGCTACTGAGATAGTCATCGTCAATGTTGTCAACATCGTTCTGATGCTTTTGAGCTAGCGGCGAGATCGATCGTTGTCGCTACTATATGAAAATAAAGGGTCTATGCCGTCAATAGTAAAGTTATTTAAGCTTAAACTCGAACTAAAACATAACCTCAAGGAAAAAGATAGTGCTTACCCCTGCATAGTATAATTACTCTGTTAAGACTACGAGGGAGCATAACATAAACCGATTGTACCTACTCCTATCTCCCCGTCACTAGGTCATCGAATGCAATGCATAAGTTGATTACTCGTAGACTTGTAGTAACTTACAGAATAAAACATAAAAATAAAATAAAAGACAATAAAACATTTGTTGAGTTTTATTAATACAGGATAAATATGAGAACAATTATCTAAATTATATACATTTTAAACACTTTTAAACAAGTTTTGTATCTTCGTCAATTTCTTCGGACGCTTGTAGAGGACCTCAAGTACACTCGCTGTATTATGTGATTTATGTTGAGCTTCAGATTTAATAGGATGAGCCGAGCTGTTGGGTATACTTATTGATATTGAGCTGGAGGTTAATGATTGATTTAAGCGTCCATCCGCTATCTTTTTGCTAGATAAAGAAATATATGTGTGTTAGTTTATTTCTAACTTTCTACAATGTCTATACTTACTTGAAACTCTTCGAGATCCTTAAGGATAGGATCTTGAATATTGATCTTGAACCATTGGGCTAAATTACTATATCGGTATATGGCTACATTTTTAGTGTTTATATATTTTATTTCTTCCATAATAGTATCCCCTTTTTTGACTTCAAACATGCCTGTTAAAGCCGTGTTCACCTTTAACGCCGCATCCTTCTTCAACGCATTCAGCATACGTCTCTGAAAAATGACTAAACAGTCTTCCATGAAAGTCTTCGGATCAATA
The DNA here is from genome assembly GCA_929113105.1 of Agrypnus murinus. NCBI lineage: Eukaryota > Metazoa > Arthropoda > Insecta > Coleoptera > Elateridae > Agrypnus > Agrypnus murinus. The sequence goes on from OV816026.1 coordinate 123,940,963, forward strand.
TGCCTGATGTTAGTTATTGCAGCAGTTCGCATACGTCCCTTAAATGCTGATTTCATGTCTGACCATTTGACTCGGCTACAGGCTGTCTCTTTTCGCTGGTTATATCCCTCGCCTACAGTTTTTAAGGCTTTGACTGTCTCTCGATAAGATTTCGCTTGAGCCAAGCAGGCTAATAGATGGTTCTTTGCTCCCAATGATGACGCTGAATCTAGTGCCTTATTAAGTTTTCTTATTGTTATGGTACATTGTTTTAAGGCTCTGAGGATAGCATTACTATCATCATCTATCTGTGAGTAGTAGACAAGTCTCCTTAACTCTTCAACAAGTTCGCTGGCGAAAGACATGTTTTTATTATAAAGGTTAAATATGGATGTGAAGAGAGATAAGTGTTACTCGTTCAGTTGCTGCACTGAGACTGAAATCTAGAGTTAGAATTTCGTTCTATATCCCGTTTACACGTACCGCCGAGAAAACAGCTAAAAGCTAGGAAAAATTACCGAGTTACTGGATGTAATAAGGTGGAATTTAAATAATACGATACATAAATCAGTTCAGTTCATATATTAAAATGCTATGCGGAAACTGTTTATTATGCTGTAGATTTAAATGAAATGACTAATAGATTCTGCTTTTGTATACTTTTAAATGTTGAATCTTTTAAATGTAAGGTTATTAAATCTCAAGATGGATGGTGTATCAGCTGTTACAAACTAATTGTGGATAAGGCTTAATTACTAGAGAGAGAGAAAACTATTGGGAATTAGTTAACTTATCAAATAGGTCGTGGTCAGTAGCTATATGTTTTATTAATTGTTATCATTATTCTGTTAACAAATATTTCAGTCAGCCCTCTGGAGTTTTTTTTGGTCTACCCTTTGCTGCTTGTAATATACTTTTATGAAATTTGTTGTAAATTGATTAGAATGAAAAGTTAAATATATCCCCTACTTAGTTATATGCTATGCTTTAATAATTTTTTATCTGGACAGGTAATAATGCATTCAATGTGACTGGTGTATTATATAGCATATCATAAATAAATGTAAAAAGTAATGCAACGGGGTGTCCAAAGCAACGATTCATTTATAAACGGAATCAACATATGTAAATAATAATTTAAAATGTGAAATTTATACACTCCAAATGTTGTTTTGTAAATCAAGTGGCAAATATCAAGAAAGAGTTTTAAGATGATATTGATTACAGTAAAATCCTTTAAAGAAGTTTGAAAAGGGAGAATTTTTACAGAAAGATCCATTAAAAATCACCTGTTTTGGGGGTTCGAAGCAGGTATAAAACCTCAAATTTCTAGTGATTTACAGGTCAAATCGTGTCTTTTTAAAAGAATGTATATTGCCTCAGGGTGTTTCCCTTTTTGTCGTCGAGGGTAAGGTAGATTTGAAAATAAGTTCAGTTTATCGCGGTACGTTGCACTGTATAGACAATGACCGGTTTTTAATTTTTAAAAAAGATGATTAGTGTAATATTCCTTCTTGGTGATTAAGTTATTGTTTTCCCGTTTTAGTTTGTACTGGCACAAATACGCAAAAGGGTAAGTCTATATATTTTCTGCATTAGAATTATAATATTATTGAATGCTAGATACACAACTGAGTTAATGACCCGCCTAATATCATGTTCTGACAGGCAAATTCTACAGGTAAATGCCAATCTATCTGAGAATTGTTTAGATAATTTTTATCGTTTATAGCTTTATTAAATAGTTTATCCTTCTAAAACTCTCATATTTAAGCTATCTAACGTATATCTAATATCATGATCTTACGTCATAGGGTCACATGTCTTATAGACGTGATGAAACTTGAATGTTTTAATTAATCATATCTGAAACATTTTAGCATATATTTACATGTTTTTTATTTTTTAATTTATTTTAAAAGAAAGATTATTTATTTATTGCTTTGAAGGCATGCTTTTACATTGCAAAGGTTAAAAGGGATTTTTTAAACGTTTTCCTAGCGATTCATGTTTGCTCAATACAATTCATTTCATTTTTTTCGAATTTTATATAATAGTAAAAGTACTTTAGTGTCTTTATTATATGTTAACATCATATATAATAATCTAATTGGTAAGCAATAGAATATATTTTCTAATTACATTCAGCCTGATAAATTTGTAAAGGACTCCTAATCAGTTTAGTACCTTATTAGATCAAAATTCTTAAAATGTTACCTGCTTGTCTATATTTGTTTTCGATAAGCGTAGTTATAAGGTATCCTTAAAGTAAACTCTATTACGAACTGTTTTTCATAAAAAGGAATGACTTGAAAAATATAATGCTTTCTACTTAATTTATAATGAAGTTGATTAATTATATCTAGTATTTATGGAAAACGTAATATTACAGACGCTTCAACTAATATAATTCTATAATTTGATATTTCGGATCTATGGATGAAATAATATTTATAATAGTTATGCAATAGTATTTAGAAAAGAAAGTTATAAAACTGATGATAAAGGTTACCTTGATTTGTTGTTAACACTTAGAAAGAATATATACACTTTTGTTAATACGCGCGCCGGACCGAGTCGCGGAAAATGTATTTTAAAATCTAATAATTTTATATGAGACATCTACCAAGAGAAGGGGAATTAATTTTTAGGGATTTTAATAAATATTAAATGTTTTATTATTATTATTAATATAACAGATAATTATTAAAAAGGTAATATGAAATTACTGCCGCGTGTCTGGATGAACCGCGGATGACCTCGAGTCGCGAGTCGGTGCACTATCATTTGTCACGTTTTCGGCGTTTTGAACCTCCATAAGAAATAACATGGGATTTTGGGCTAGAACTCTTGTTGCCTATCTACTGTCATTCTCATATTATTATCTGTCATGTCAACTTTCAACTGTCAAATAATAAAATGACTTTTAGTTTAAAGGACGTTAATAAGGGTAACGTCCATTAATAGAAATTTAAAATATAAGTGTAAAAAGCCATTCTTTATTGCGCGAACGGTTTAATATACGAGCGAGGTACGAGCGAGTGCCTTAAAGTATGTGAGCGCAATGAAGATACTTTTTACACGTACATATATCTTATAATGTTTTATCTACGATCATAACTCTTTACTAAAGTATTCATTGTATTTGATATTTTTTTAAAATTGGTGACTTATGTCATGTGTAGATATATTAGCGTGCTTGGATTTTTATGTGCTTAGTTGTTTAGCAACCAGTTAGTAAATAGTTATTTAAGGCGGCTCTCACACTGAAGCAATAAGGAATCAGCAACTAGCATGTGCAATGAAGAGACTTTTTACACGTATATCTTACAACGTTCTATCTACGATCATAACGCTTTACTAAAGTATTCATTGCATTTGATATTTTTTTCTAAATTTGTGACTAATGTCATGTGTAGATATATTAGCGTGCTTAGATTTTTATGTGCTTAGTTGTTTAGCAACCAGTTAGTAAAATATTTATAAATCATTAATATTCATACATCTCTTGTAGATATGATAGATATTTATTGCACGATAATGCGTGCAATAAAATTTTTATAACACTAGTTCACTAAACGTTAACTTTTTACTTTTAACTTTTAAATCAGTGTAATCGCCCCCTCCCTCCCGCACAAACTTATAGCTTCTGGGCCCTGGTTTCCAGATTATGGGTTGTAGCAATTATTATTAATATTATTATTATAAGGGAATAATTTGTAATAAGAACTTAATTTTTTTATTATAAATCCCTTATTGTTTATAAGAATATCATCTATGATATTGATGTTAATATAAATTTTAAAAAATCAAAAGTTTTATAAAATCAACTGAATGAAACAGGAAAATTGACATTAACATTGAATATTGTACCACTGATAAAAACGTGTCCCACTTCACGAATTTTGTCTCAGTAGGTAACACTTATAAATGGATACTGCTTTGTGCTTATAGTCCAATACATTCGAAAAGTGTTTGTAAATGAATAATTAAGCAAAACACCTTTAATTGGGCTATTCAAGTTGTTTATTAGTCTTTTTAAAAGTTTTTATTTATAGATGACCATTAAAACAATAACAAGATATTTTATTTTATAAAAACTAATAATTATTAATACCACTTCTTATTCTTATTTAATACTTAATTATTAATAATTAAATAAACATATAAAATAAATTAAATCTAAAGAGTAACATTTGAGCTAAAATCCATCAAAGTCCTTTGGAAGTGATAGATGGTATTATTTTCTTGTGTTATATTATTATGTGACGTTACTTTTGTATCGTGCAAATTGTTATTTATTCTTATATATCTCAGATCTCAGGGTCGAATTATTTGATGTTCAATCGTAAAATTACCTATAAAATTACTTTATTCTATACCTTAATACGAGACTCCTATTATAACCTTTCAATATGGGATTCTGTTATTGAAAGGTTAAATATTATCAACAAATATTTAAAATTTTTTTACACTCATGCAGTGGTTAATAATTTTCAATAGATAAAGTTTGGTTATGAATAATAACCATTGACACATATATCTGAAATGTCAAACCTGACAGTTATCAATAAAAATATTTCTCAAGAAGGAATAAGTACGTATAGCATATATTGTTTATTAGCTCTTTATTGTTATAAACCTTTATTTTAGGATTCAAAATTGGAAAGAAATCTTACCCTTGTCAACTTACGAGGGTAGTGCCAGAAGTACCCGACCCAACAAAGAAAACACAAAAATTTTGGAAAAAGATTTATTTATTTTTCAACGTAATCTCCTTTCAGCTCTATACACTTTTCCCAGCGGTGTTCAAAAAGTTCGATACCCTTTTTATAATAAGAACTGTCTTGCTCCTCAAAATAGCCACTAACTTCTGACATCACTTCTTCACCGTTGGAAAATCTTTGACCACTGAGCCATTTTTTCAAGTTTGGGAACAGAAAATAATCCGAGGGGGCTAAATCTGGCGAATATGGTGCATGAGGTAGCAATTCAAACTTTAATTGATTAATTTTGGCCATTGCAATAACGGATTTGTGAGCTGGCGCGTTGTCGTGATGAAACAACACTTTCTTTTTAGCCAAATGCGGCCGTTTTTGCTTGATTTCTTCGCTCAAACGTTGCAATAAGTTTGCATAATACTGGCCGTTGATAGTTTTTCCTTTTTCGAGATAGTCAATAAAAATTATTCCACGCGCATCCCAAAAAACCGACGCCATAACCTTGCCTGCAGATGAAACGTTCTTTGGAGCCGGTTCTCCCTTTTGAGTCCATTGTTTCGATTGTTCTTTTGTCTCGGGTGTGAAATGATGGACCCATGTTTCATCCATTGTTACGAAACGGCGCAAAAATTCTGCTTTGTTGCTGTGAAACTTCGCTAAACACTCAATTGAAACATTTTCACGACACTGTTTTTGCTCGAGTGTGAGCAAACCGGTACCCATCTTGCACACAGCTTTCTCATGTCCAGATTTTCAGATAATATGCGATGTACCGCACTTTTTGAAATGCCCGTAATGTCTGCTAGCTCGCGCACTTTCAGTCGACGATCATTAAGTACCGCTTTGTGGATTTTCTTCACCATTTCTGGAGTCGTCACCTCATTTGGTCGACCACTGCTCGTCTTGGCAGCTCGTATGGCCTCGTTTAAACTCAGCTACCCAAAATTTAACTGTTGTAAACGAAGGAGCAGACTCACCCAGAGTAGAATCCAGTTCAGCTTTTATATTGGTTGGGCTGAGGCCTGTCAAATAAAAGTATTGTATCACGTAACGATGACCAATTTTCTCCATTTTCACAAATTCACTGACAACGTTCACTATTGATGGCTGCCAAACAAATACTGAACAACGTGGCGCTTTCAAACTTGAAACATATGCTTTATAGACTGCGTACTTTCCAATACAGTGATATTTTCCACGGCCTACTAGATTCATATAAACTTCGAAGCGAAGCTTATATTAATCTAGTAGGCCGTGATATTTTCAAACAACTACTGCCACCTCTTGGTCAGGTCGGGTACTTCTGGGACCACCCTCGTACATGTAAAATTTTCTTTAGGTAAGTCTTCCTTGTATTGTGACATCCTAGTAGCCAGGATGTACAATATTAACGCTCACGGTGCTCAAGGTTAAAAGGAGAGCTGGTAGGTTGGTTCGTCGATGATAGCTACTAAAAAATAACGATTTGCTGCCTGGGCGCCATTCTAGAAACCTAGAAAGAAGGAGAATGACCAAATACACACAATCATAAAAACACAACACGATCATGTAAAACGTATAATTAATATTAAGATTTAATAATGTAATATAAATGTAAATAGGAACAGTAGTACTAACAAATAAACAAGTAATAACAAAAGGTACAAAAATTTAATAAACAACAATAGTCACCAAGGGCTAAACAAACACCCTACTATAATAAAGAATAAATGGCCACACTAAGGTATGAAAAATGACCACAGATATGACTAACAGCCAGTATAATAAATGTACTACAAGATTTTCTGATAAATAATCCATAACAAAAAATGTCAATAATGAAAGATTCTTTTTTTTGTATACAACAATCAAGATATTTAATAAAGTGCAACTTGCAGTGAACAGGAGTGTGCAAAAATAATAAAAGAATTGTTGGAAACTGTGAGAGGTGAGGTAGGAAACAATTATCAGGTAAGTATACATAAACTCAATTCCTAACCTTAAATCTTTACCAAACAACAAGTAATATAAATGCAAAAAGATCATAAAAATAACCTGTAATAATTTCAGGCAAGCTTGCTTAATAAGGCGCCGTACCAGCAATAATTAATACCAAGCAAAGAATTTACAAGTACCACATAATAAAGATTTGAACACAACGAAGGTAAGTAATTAGCTTTAATTAGGAATAAGGATAATAAGAAGGGAAAACACTTCTGTAATACTTACAGTTACAACTCTCAAAATTTACCAAAATATAACTGTACCAAAGATGTCGAATGCTGACAAAACCAGCTACCATAAATAAACGGCAGGAACACAATACTCCTGGCTGTGAGACTATGTGGTCTACGGATGTCTTCATAGATCAAAAACCACCTTTACCGGAGGGTAAGATTATCACATCACAATCCAATTAGCAGGATAAAATAAGTTGACAACAACCAGCTTCTAGGTTGCGAGACAGTGCTGTGGCCTACAGGTGTCTTCAATGATTAAACCACCATCACCGGAGGGTAAGATTCTCACATGGAAATTCCAACTAGCAGAATAAAAATACCATTCTTGTAGAACTTGCTTAAACCAAAGCAACCATTTCCATGATGCAAGCCAATAAGATTAGCCAAGTAGATCTCAATAAACTTAGAAAAAACCCTCAACCATTAAGGTGAAAAATGTGGGGTATATAAGAGATGGCCTAAAAATAAAATAATAAATTACCCCCAAGCAAAAGTAGGTATAAAACTCAAATGAAAATCAAAAAGAATTAGAAAAATTCAAAAATTAGTAAACATATTTACCTAGATGTTCTTGGGCCAAAAGTTCAATAGGAAAAGACTTGAAAATTTAAAATGTCTTCTCATTATCAAAAAGAGATTAGAAATCCTCCTACACATAGTTGGTAAAACTTTCACACCAAGAGATAAAAAGAAAGTACAAATGGCTGACAAAGGTTTATAATAAGATATCAAAAATACACTGGGGAAAATATCAGAAAACACCCCTAAAGGAAAAATCCGAATAGTAATTTAAGGAATAAAAATAAATAAAGTTAGTTAGGTAAGCACATCATACAATAAAGACAATTCCTTTTCTTGTTTTTTTTTTAGGAACTTGACTCCAAAGAAATCAAGAGGATTAAATAAAAATTGGGAACGTCACAGTATGGCCATCTAATAGTTTCTTAAAATTTTGACATATGTATTTTTTCTCCTCTTCCAACAATCACCTCCACTTTCACAACCTATAATTTCCACAATCTACACTTTCTGCCAAGAACCGTGATCACCGCCGTAGTTTCAGCAGACCTCACACAACCGGACTACTGGACTGCCTCATAAACTGCTTTCATGGTTTTCTTCTTATCTAGGACCCGAGTGATGACTGCCAGCTCCCAACACCTCAGTAAGTATCTTCTAATCTCTTTCTTATGATTAAGTTACCTTAATAATTATTTTCTTTTTCAGGAATATGATGACGACTTCAAATCTTCCACACCTTGATGATTAACAAACCCAGCTCAAAGACAGTTTTTTTTAATTTTATTTTTTTCTTTCCATCACACCTACTGTCTCATGATACCCTTTAATTTTGTTTTCAGTATTTAATGCTCTTACTCTTCCTTTATTCAATAAAACACCGGACTTTCCTTTTATATGTTTTAATTTAACAAATTTTCTTCTTGGACTTTATCAGTTTACATTTACTAGATACACATTTATTTTATTTTCTATTATATAATCAAATTTCTTCTTTTAGAAAATTTTATTTATTTTTCATACCTAACTCAAAAAAACCCATTTTATTATTCTTATCTCCCCGAGATATCTCTTTTTTCAACTGTTTTTCAACAATTTTATCTGTTTTTTTTTCCTTTTATTAAAATACTCCCTATCTTTGGTAATTCTTTCAGTTTTCTTATAAACAATGTCTATAAGCATAGAAGTGAATGAGATCTTATTATTGAAGTGCAGGGAGAATTTTAAATATGCAATAGAAAATCAATATACCTTTAAACTATTACATGATTTTTAATTTTCAGGTTGACTTATGGCTAGAATATTCTTTCCTTTTATTATCCTTGTTAATTATAATATTGTATCAAAATACCATAATAAATATATGCTATTACATTCTATTTCATTATTTTACAATAATATAGTAAATTTTTGTATTCTTGGGATATCATTATGACTTTGTATGTAAGTTTATCTGTTTTTATTTATTTATTTATTGATCTTTAATAACCACATCTGTGCAATAATGAATTTGAAAAATTATCTATTATGTATATGCTCATATTAAATTTTCTAACACACATAAACGTGAACATCACAATACGAGGGTGGTCCCAGAAGTACCCGACCTGACCAAAAGGTGACGGTAGTTGTTTGAAAATATCACTGTATTGGAAAGTACGCAGTCTATAAAGCATATGTTTCAAGTTTGAAAGCGCCACGTTGTTCAGTATTTGTTTGGCAGCCATCAATAGTGAACTTTGTCAGTGAATTTGTGAAAATGGAGAAAATTGGTCATCGTTATGTGATACAATACTTTTGTTTGAAAGGCCTCAGCCCAACCAATATAAAAGCTGAACTGGATTCTACTCTGGGTGAGTCTGCTCCTTCGTTTACAACAGTTAAATTTTGGGTAGCTGAGTTTAAACGAGGCCGTACGAGCTGCCAAGACGAGCATTGCAGTGGTCGACCAAATGAGGTGACGACTCCAGAAATGGTGAAGAAAATCCACAAAGCGGTACTTGATGATCGTCGACTGAAAGTGCGCGAGCTAGCAGACATTACGGGCATTTCAAAAAGTGCGGTACATCGCATATTATCTGAAAATATGGACATGAGAAAGCTGTGTGCAAGATGGGTGCCGGTTTGCTCACACTCGAGCAAAAATAGTGTCGTGAAAATGTTTCAATTGAGTTTTTCGCGAAGTTTCACAGCAACAAAGCAGAATTTTTGCGCCGTTTCGTAACAATGGATGAAACATGGGTCCATCATTTCACACCCGAGACAAAAGAACAATCGAAACAATGGACTCAAAAGGGAGAACCGGCTCCAAAGAAGGCGAAGACCGTTTCATCTGCAGGCAAGGTTATGGCGTCGGTTTTTTGGGATGCGCGTGGAATGATTTTTATTGACTATCTCGATAAAGGAAAAACTATCAACGGCCAGTATTATGCAAACTTATTGCAACGTTTGAGCGAAGAAATCAAGCAAAAACGGCCGCATTTGGCTAAAAAGAAAGTGTTGTTTCATCACGACAACGCGACAGCTCACAAATCCGTTATTGCAATAGCCAAAATTAATCAATTAAAGTTTGAATTGCTACCTCATGCACCATATTCGCCAGATTTAGCCCCCTCGGATTATTTTCTGTTCCCAAACCTGAAAAAATGGCTCAGTGGTCAAAGATTTTCCAACGATGAAGAAGTGATGTCAGCAGTTAATGGCTATTTTGAGGAGCAAGACAGTTCTTATTATAAAAAGGGTATCGAACTTTTTGAACACCGCTGGGAAAAGTGTATAGAGCTGAAAGGAGATTACGTTGAAAAATAAATAAATCTTTTTCCAAAATTTTTGTGTTTTCTTTGTTGGGTCGGGTACTTCTGGGACCACCCTCGTATATAATGCACAAAAGTTCAAAATTCCAAAGGCACCTTTGATGAAGTTATTTTTAAGGAACTTCGAGAGATTATTATTGGAGTACATATTTCGTATTGCTTTTAATACTTAAAAAATCAATTAGGTTAATTAATAATGTATTTAGAATGATTATTTACTTACTGTTACTAAAAAAACACAATTTTAATGTTATACTTAAGTACTTAGAATAGCGAGTTTATACGTTTTGATTAAGAAGCCTTTCTGGATCCTCCGTAGAAAGCTCTTCATTTTGTTCCTCTTTATTTTGCTTTTCTTGTAGTTGCTTCATGTTAATAGTAATTGTTCTTCTGAACGTTCTTCCATTTATTAGTTTAAATCCCACAAAAATAACTAAAGCTAATAGCACTAGGCTAGCCAACACACTTCCAAAAATACCGAAGACATTACTATTTTTACTCTCGACATTTTTTTCTGCTTGTTCAATACTTGTTGGTGGTGTACATGTATCTTTAGAAAATTTGATCTTATCAATATTTGTGATGTTTGTTACATATCTCACAACAGTATTGTCACAGAGTTGTGTGCCATAAAAGATATTTATTGGCAGTTCAGTCAGATTAGTATAGGAAATATCTAGTGATGGGAACTTGGGTGTCGAGTGTCGTGATACTGTTCGTGGTCGTGACACTTGAAGTGTCGCGACACTTCGTGTCGAACAGTATCGCTCTTATTAGAGTGTAATTCGAAGTTGCTTGATCATTCTTACAAAGAAATTAAAGGCAGATTTGTTGAACTGGCCAACAATCATTGAATAAGACGTACATATAAAACTATTTTGTTGTAGATTTGTTAGTTAAAATTATAAATTCATGAATTATTTGCAAAACATTAATTTAAAAGCCGAAACCTGAAAAGTTGACGCAACGCCTCCGTGGTTCGATGGCAAACCGTGGCTTGCTAAACTATACGGGCTGGTGGAATGCACGATCGAACCCCGTTACAAGCATAACTTTTTTTTAAATTTTATTTGTTATTATTCTTTTATTCGAAAAACGTACAAGAAATAATACATTACAAATAAAAAATAAAGATACCCAATTAATAAGACATTGTCTTATTAATTGGGTATCTTTATTTTTTATTTGTAATGTATTATTTCTTGTACGTTTTTCGAATAAAAGAATAATAACAAATTATTTAAATTGTTTTGCAACTATTAATCTCACCGACTTTTATTCGAGAACGAACTATTTGGCATATTTCAGATTTCCCATACTAATTTTCTATAGCAAATGTTAGAACGAATGCGGTGTATAAATAATTTAATGTCTTTTAATGTACTTAATGCATAAATATATAACCATAACAGAATTTACTCATAAACCTAATTGTTTTTTAATCCCTAGTTTATGATTTACGTATTAGCTATGAATCTTGACTGCTCGTTTCAATTATATTATATGAACTAGCGCATGCATGATGTGTAAATGCGAAGTATCGTTAAAGAGTCGTGAAGGAGTCGACACTTCACACGGCTAATGGTTTCGATTCGCAAGTGTCGTGATACGCGGGTGGTATCGCGAACCCAACACTAGAAATATCTAAATATTCCAAATTGTTCAAATGTTGAAAAGCTTCACTGGATATATTTATTAATGGGTTCCCTTGAAGATGGACTCTTTCTAATTTTTGCAATTGCCCGAGTTCTCTGTCAATGCTTTTTAAACGATTGAAGCTTAAATCTAATATTCTAACATTACGAAATTGTTCAGGAAAATCAGATAAATTCTCTATCTTATTAGTATTTAATTGAAGTACAGTCACGTATTCTTTATATTTAAAGTTAACAACAACATTAGATAAATCGGTGATGTCTTTTAGGTCAAGGACTAATCTGATGTCACCATCAAGCGAAGGGTAGTAGCTTTCTGGATCTGGTCTACACTTTAGACGATCTTTAATTATTTTGCACTTGTATGTTACTTCAAAATTGCTGTCGAAAAGAATAGCTGAAGCTGCAGTTGTAGTAACCCAGCAACAGACGAAACTGAAACAAAGAAATAAATTAATTAAAAATATAGTTAATACCTATATAAATCCTAAAAAGTATAACGTCTTGTAACTAAAATGTAATTAAGAGCATAGCACGCATAGCATAGCATAGAGCGACCACGCTTCAAACGAATTGATCTTAACGTAATTCTTATTCTACTTCTCAAAAAACTTCTGTAATAAAAAATCAATTTCTCTTTGTTTATCCTACCATGCATTACCTAATCAAACAGAGAAGGACACTCGACTGCAATCGGCAGCCGATAACGTCCGAACACATCCGCAACGCAAGTCCGCACGCGTGCCACGAAATACATACGAAAAACATAAATCAGTTGCTCAACTATTTTATTACGAGAAATGAGCGACGTTAGTATGTGTATCTTATATGGGCGATTTTTATTCTTTAGCACACGTCAAATATACATTTAGAATTCAACACTATACGACGAAGATAGTGCATTAACTGAGGGGAACTGAGATGAACAATGCAGTTTTTTACTTTAATCTCGTTATGGTTAGTAAATTAAATAAAATTTGCATAAAATAGAATTATGGGCAGTTACCTATATGTTTATAAATTAGAGGGAAGTACTTGATGCGGTTCAATTAAATGTAGTTAGTCTAAAATTAAATGTTTTAAGTTAGTAACGAAGGTTTGTTTTTAATGCCATTTATTTACACAAATATTACAAATTTGTTCAGTTTAACATGTTTCATCCATTCTATGAATCTTTAACTATCCAATTGATTTTGTTTTTTTCTAATAAAAATTTTCTTTTTGCTACATTTACAGATTTATAAAAATACGAATGATTCAGTCTATTTCCTTCTGATGTTTCGTATATGGACGTTAGTAGAAGTAGTTGCGACGCAGTACGCGCCTTGTAATGATCATTTAATGTGGGATAAGCGTGTCCTATCATCTTAAAGGTTTTATATTTCACTTGTATATTACTTGTTGTTTATAATGTGTGAGCAACGGAATTTTGATTTAGAAAAGGCCTTTGGAAATATTAGGTTACATCTGCACCCAACGATCTGATATTAATATTAAGTAGGTAGTAGAACTACTACAGATCATTAAGAACTGCTCTTAGTCACTAACTGACAGACCTACTTTAAATGGCTCGCACGCGTAGCATTTCAGTTCGAAAGAAATTTTTAAATAATACATTAATAATAATACATAGTAAAGAATTTCTACCATATTTTTCTTTTGTACTTCATTAAATATGAATGCCATTATTAAAAACTGATTTTTTCTGATTTTTTTCAAAAATAGTTAATCTGACAGCTCTCTTGAAAAAGTGACAGTTTAATTAAACTAATTCATACGATTCAAAATTTCACATGACCGATATGTCTATCTCCTTCTTTCAAGGTCAACTCTGAATCAAAATTCCGTTGCTCACACATTACCTATTATACGAACTACATAAACAATATATCAACTACAGTATTACAAGCGGGCATTAGTGTTTATAACGCCCGCTCAGCGATTATTTTGCAATCGGAGCTGGTGCACAGTGCGCTGTCCTATGGACAAAATTCATACATACCCATACTCATTTAGAAGTCATTAGGAGAGTTTAAATTGCTCTACAATTTCTATAAATAATTTTCTATTATGTCCTAATTCTCAACTTTTTCGTTCGCGACCCCCTTTTACACTTAAAAATCTAAAAGGACCCCCCCACCCCGAAGAATGGGTAAGTGTAGTAAAACATCCCGGAGTGGGGGGTTTCATTTAAATTCAGAAAGAATTAATTTATTTTGTTTAATTGCATTGAAACACTTATGATTTTGATTAATAGCAGATTTATTTTTAGTACCAATAAAAACTAATATCATGCGAAGGTAGTGCAACATTCAGTTGCGTCCCCGACTCCATTTTATGCAGTTGTATGAAGAGTAACTATCCTAAACACGAATACAGATTGCGATGCGCCACTGATATGTGGTAATAGATGTCAGATGAACGTGTTTTTGGTTGACAACTTTCTAGCGAACACCGTTACAAATGACAACGTTGTTCTATCATCGTCTAGGCGGGGGAGTGGAAGCTCAGGGGATTCCCCAATAGAGCACAATTTTTTGACTGTTATGTTCACGCTCGTATTACAATATTTATAAGGTTATTATTTGAATAACTAGAAAGTCAACAAATAAACATAAGTATTTTTAATTTACAGAAACAATAATAAATCTCTTTCGCAAACTTATTCATTTAGTATTATAGGCATTAAGATTATTCTGTGAAGTATAATTTCCATTTTATGCATGGACATAGATATTATATTATTATTTAAATCATTTTTTAATTATAATAAAATAATTATATAATTTTTCATTTCTAATATTTCTAACCAGAATCCACAGTAAATTTATAAAATATTTGAAAAAAATGATCTGTCATAAATTTTTCTGTGACCCCCAAAATATTTTTCGCGATCTCCCTGGGGGTCGCAACCCCACTTTGAGGATCACTGTCCTAACTATACTAAAATCCAGTTTCACATATCGGTCGATAGTGATAAACTAATTTTGATTGCAATATTTTATATTTTGTGAAAAATATTGTGAAAGGTACAGGTACTGTTGCCCACAGTAATAATCTTACTTTGGTTTAATTAAGATATCCACATTTAAAGTGGATATTACAATTTTTCAAATATGAAAATGACTTGTAAACTTTAGCAAAATATATCTCAAAAAAGGTAAAACCGTATATGATTTACTTAATAGAACATCGGAGAGCATTAGTCAATTAGTTGACGTAATTGAAAATACATCTGCGATATTGGTACCTATGGAAATAGGGATTCGACAGAAGTTCAGGGTACAAGACTTTTAAACAAAAATTTCCTGGTACAGAGACAATAATTGTTCCGGATTAACAATTTTTCGGGGAAGTAATTGTTTCTACTTCGAAAGGCAATAGCAAACCACCGAAGTATACTTTGCCCAGGAAATTTTCGTAAATAATTTAAAAACCCAAGTACTGTGTACTTTTAGAGTGGTTCGGAGTCCACCTTAAGCTGCAGGTTTCCTATAACTGTTATCATTTGTGATTTCTTTGTCCACATTCTCGTGAAAAATAAAATCTTGCATGCACCACGCGCGTTACTAGATGTCAATGCCTACCGGGCGACTTTCATCCCTCCAGCCCGTCAGGCCCTTCTGGATCGTACCGAAAACACTTGATGCTTCAGGTAAGCGTAAATGGAGATTAGCAATAGATTATCGGAAACTCAATAGTGTAACAATCGGCGATGCATATCCTTTATCAATATAGAAGAGATTTTAGATCAATTAGGGCACTCAAGGTATTTCTCTACTTTAGGATTTAGTTTCTGACTATTACCAGATTCCAATAAGAAAATCAGATCAGCAAAAAAGCTTTCACCACACCTTTAGGACATTATGAATTTACAAGAACGCCATTTGGTCTGAAAACCGCACCGTCTGTTTTCCAACGGTTAATGAATTCTGTTTAGAGCTTGTTGCAAGGACTTCATTGTTTTGTTTATTTGGACGACATTGTCATTTACGCGTCTTCTCTAGAACAGCACACCTCGAAATTGAAATTAGTCTTTGAAAGATTAAAGTTAGATAATTTACAATTACAACCGGATAAGTGCGAATTCTTAAAAAAGGAAGTTTCTTACTTAAGACATGTTATTACAGGTAACGGGGTAAGCCCAAATTCTGATAAAGTAAAGGCAATTAAAATTTTTCCTATTACAAGGGATCAAAAATCAAATAAAATGTTTTTAGGGCTAGTCAGATATTATAGGAAGTTCATCAAAAATTTTGCATAAATTGCTAAACCATTAACTCTCCTATTAAAAAGGACATTTCTTTCAATTGGACGGAAAACCAATAAAAATCATTCGATGAGTTTAGGCGCATACTAATATATGAACCTCTATTAAGATATCCTGATTCCATTCTAACCACAGATGCATCCAATTTTGCGGTATGTTCAGTTTTAAGTCAAGGTAGAATTGGTCATGATTTACTAATAGTTAGCATATTCATCTCGAATCCTAAATAATTCAGAACAAAACTACAGTACAATAGAAAAGGAACTGCTTAGTACAATATGGAGTGTCAACCACTTCAGGTCTTATTTATATGGTAGAAAATTCGTGTTTGTCACAGATCATAAACCCTTAACGTGGTTATTTAACTGTAAGGATCCCGGTACCAGATTAGTTCGTTGGCGTCTCAAATTATCCGAATACAACTATGACATCGTTTACAAACCCGACAAGCAATTTTGCTTGAATTGAATTTTCAAACGTTGATGCATTGAGCAGGATACAGTTGACAGATTCAGAAAATTTAAATAATTTAAATCTTGTTCAGGACTCTATTTTAGAAAATACTTATCAGCAGATAATTTGATTGATAGTGCCTCACGCGGACTTTTGATCTCACAATTGCTAAATCATAGTTTGTGGTGGAAGGGACCTCCATGGCTCTCTCATCTCCTAGACTCGGGGCCACAACAACCTTCATTCTCTGCAAGTCTCTTTCAGCAAGAAGAACGTAAAAATCTTACTGACAGTTAGATGTTCTAATAATTAATCTAAATAAACAAATTATCTTTAAAAGATTGGTGACGGAAAAAGCATGGCGTGGGCCCTCTTAGGAAATATTTTCCTGGGCCCAAAAATTGACCCAACACGCGCCTGGTTGTTGTAGTCAATTTTGTGGTCTAGTCTGTTAACGTGGATGCTTAATGCTGTTGAATTTGGTTTTAGTCTACAGTCACTTTTATGTTGATTGATTCGTTGGCAGAGGCGTTGACTAGTTTGGCCAATATAGCTTTCATCGCACTTGCAACATCTCAACTGGTATTATGTAGTCAAAATATATTTTGTAACATTATTATTTATTATTGAAAATTTAATTTAAATATCTATAATATGGTTTCATTTCACTTTTTCAGTGAGTGCAATTAGCTAAATTATGATTTTATCTTATGAAAATATTTACTTTGGAATTTGGCAGTCCCGCTAGAAATATTTCGTTTGAAATACAGCAAGCAAATAAAACAAGGCGCCCTACGCGTCTACGCCACTGTTAGAACAGTGCAACATTCGCAAATACTACATGAGGGGAAGCCGATCGTACTTTCGGCATGCGCCGGCTCTCGCCAATTTATGATGCGTTTGCTGTAGATGACGTTTGAAAGATTTAATTTTGGAGTTTTACTTTTTAATTTTGTAAAAACCCGGTTGATGGTAAAAGGTATACTATTAGTAATTTTGAATTATTGATTCCTAAAAACTTTTCCTAATTTTTGAGTTAGTCCGTCAATGTAGGACAAAGAAATAAAATGTCGATTGATCGTCACTTTTACGTTGAGTAGAATTTTGTGGGTTGTGGTCTTGTTGGAATGTATTTAGTGTATTGGTGTTTTGTATTGAAGTAGATTGTACGTTAGAATTGTCTTCTTGTATGTTATACTGAGGTACGACTTGTCTATTATCGTATTGTCAGTTTTGTTATTTATATGGTAGTCTGTTTAGTAAGTCCTTAGGATAGGAGTTTTCTTTTAAAATTCGGAACAATTTTTGAATGTTTCTATTAACAAAATCTAAATGTGAAATTTTTTATATTCTATTCTTCATGGCTAAAATAAAATTTGTTTTAATTTTTCTAGCATGTTTGGAATAGAAATTAAGATATCTATCTGAATTCGTAGGTTTTTGGTACCAGTCAAGTTTTAGAATATTATCTGTTGTTCTTATCATTTTCGTATTCATCGAGTAAAAATAAGCATTTTTTACTCTTATCATTTTTTTCTATCTGATGCCATTTTCAATGAAGAAAATGATAAACTTTCGAAAATGGCAAATTGTTGTTTTACATTTTGTTCGAAATTAAAAGCACCGTAGGAAAGAAACGCAGTGGACAGAATTTATGTATTCTTTGACGAAGAATGCGATGCCGTTAAAAAACATTTAAAAAATATTTCTGTTTCTAATTTTTTCAACTTTAAAATTTTTTTTTGAAACTTGATACGTGTTTATCCTGTTTAGGGGTCAAAAATAATTTTTTTCAAATAGGAGTCATTCCACGTCAAATCGAACACCTATGAAACATGACCTTTTTAGTATTTGATCAAAACTTTTCTTACATGTTCTCTACAATGAATTAAATGACAGAATCATTTTGACATTTATTCTATACTAGCAAATACCCGGCGCGCTTTGCTACGCTTTATTGAAATTACATGTTTTTACTTTTTGTAATTGTCAAATTACCAAATTTGACAATTGACAACATATCTATTCACATCAATCTCAGTACCCATTTTTAACTTCCATATATGGGTTTTCGCTGTTATTTCGGACCACGATGGCCGATCAGAGTCCAATTTGGTCTTATTTTCTATTCTGGGCCAAGACCTTTCCAATGATACCATTTTCATCGATCCAGTGGTTGCGGAGAAAATCGCATACATACATACAGACAATCTTTCCCTTTTATATATATAGATTGTTTTCTGCAAATTCGCGTGCAACATAATATGGAAATTGTTATTTCAGGAATCTATGCATCGTAGGTATATTGTGTTTATCTCATTTTAAAGAGGAAGAATAAGGCAAGTGGCGTGCGGTGAGAATTTAGGCTAGGGAAGCAACCACGATTTTAATTATAATACACCTAGGTACAGGCGCGGATTAACGGGGAGAGAATAATCCCCGCCCCCAATTTAGAAATAAGTTTACATAGAATAGAAACAAATAATGTTTGTTTAATTATTATTTATTAAAACAATTATTTTTCCAAAGATTTTCCCCTCAAAATACTTCTCTGGATCCGCCACTGCTAGGTACAATAAAAAACAGTGTTATAATTATTAAGCTTAAAAGTTTTTCAAAGAAGCACTTTTACACTTTATACTTATGGAATTTGTTGACTATCATTCTTTATTAAAAAAAAACTACTACTACGTATCAATTTTCCGGTCTTTCTTAGCAAAATACCGGTACAGATTTTAATCTTTGTTGTTAAATTTGAAAGATCTGCTTTTGATCTGCCTTTTTCAATAATTTGTAATTTCTCTCCAAAACTGTATGCGAAAAATTCCTTATTAATAATTTACAAACTGAACAAAAAATCGTCCCGATTCGGCTATATCGAAGGTACTCGAACCTTTCGTCGAAGCAGCTGAATTTGCAGTCGTGACGATAATGCAATTTTAAATTTGGATACAGGCAAACTAAATAGAATTATTTGTCTTTAAAAAAATCCAACTTATAAATTAAAATAATAAAATGCGACAAAATACAGTCTCATTCGCAGATTTACATTACTTAAGTAACATTAAATTTAACAAACACTAAATCGAACAATTATAATAAATAAACACTTGGGAACGAAGCACAATAAAAATAACGACCAAACAATGTTAACCAGCCAAACAGCATCGTCTATTATATTACGCTCGCTGATTCACGCTAAGGCTAAGAGAAGAGCATTTGTAAGCAGTTTTTCACGAACTTTTTCAAAGATTTGTGGTAAACAGACATTTGTGTACCAATCGGCAGTAACGGTACGTCTATCTTCTAATGCTATATAGTAGCAATATGACCCGTTTTAGAAAAAAACTAGCAATCATCTTCTTACCAGCACTGCGAATTCTTCGAACTTTTGTAGGCTTAGGTTCGGTTCGAAAGACCCATTGAGCCGATTGACTTTTCTTTTGAGGATCATAACAATAAATCCAAGATTCGTCACCAATGACGATATTCCAAACCAAATTTGAAATGCCGCCTTGGAATCTGTTTTTCTGCACCATTCAATGCGTTGTTCTTTTTGATCGGGAGTCAGTTTATGTGGAATCCATCGACAACAAAGTTTTCTCACTTCTAACTATTGATGTAAAATGTTTCGCATCTGACTCATACCAATGCCCAATGTCGCCCGAATAAATTCATAAGATGCCCGTCGATCTTCCTCAAGCATTGCTCAAACAGTGGCAATATTTTCATCAGTAACAGCAGTTCTTGGGCGTCCTTCACGAAATTCATCACTAAGAAAAATCCGGTCTCTTTTGAATTCGTTGTACCAATTATAAATTGTTGCCTTAGATGGGGCTTCTTCGCCAAATGCACGTCTAAGCCGATCTTCACATTGTTTAGGCGTTAATGACGATTTAAAATCGTAAAGATCATAGCCCGGAAATGTTCTCTAGACAAATTCATTTTTGGGTGAACACACAATCTTTAAATCATGATAATTAAAAAACTATTAGAGCAAATCGAACAAACTAAATGGCAATCAACTTGCAAAACATTAAAAAGGTGCTGTCAGCTAAAAACAAATTTCATTCGTTTTTAGAAACATGGCATTCTAGATATTATCAGTGTTCCCCTCGTATACAATACATTGTCTGAATTCTGTCTTTATCTAAATATAAATAACATTTGTAAACATTTCCTTTTTATGCGATATTTTCATATATATCAACGTCATGTTATAAAGTGTTTATAGATGTAGAAGTAGATGCAACTATTTTATCAAGAATTTGTGTAATCTTGTCGACGCCGTTTTGCCGATATACATTAATCGTGAAAACAGGTTTTTACAATTATCCCTTAGTTATTATAACACAACGTAGCGCGAGTTAAAGCTATACAGTAACTACTTTTTCTAACAGTAATAATATGTGTAATAAAATAATTCATACAAAAAATACATTTATTAAGTACCTACACACGGAAAGTAAGCTCGACGCACGCTACTCTCGCATAGAAAAGATCAAGTAACGCAGATTTCAAAACAAAATTTTTCTTGTAACGTGTTAAAATTCTGGATTCAATTTTAATGTAATTTTAAATTAATTTATATTAAATAATCTTAGTACGGCCCTGTATATTTCAATACATTTTCGTTGGTTTAAACTTTATTTTAAATAAAATAGTGTTTTTCGTTAATGTGAAATATCATCCCAAAGCGTTCTCACACAGATGAAATTTGTTTTGTAAAAAATACGAGATAAAATAATTTTTCGACAAAATAATATGTCTAAAAATGCATTAAATTCAAATTAATGTGTTTTCTACCTGCGTATTTTCGTTTGCGATAAATAAATTCTCTGAAATTAAACATACAAAAAAACAGCCTGCAGCCACATTTAAAATATCAGGTTTCATGCTACAAAGCAAGTTCTGGTCACTGTACTTGCCCATGGAACATTGTGAAATAAACTTCCTATTGGTTCCAACTGGGTCATCTTGATCCATGATAGAGCGATTGTATATTTCCCTTTCTTAAAATATTGTTTACTAGGGTTAAAGTTAGAAAAATTTCAAGACCGTCAAGTCACAAAGCAGGGTGCATACAAGTCCGATATAATTTGCCAAGCAAGACGCACGAGGGTCGAATATTGTTCGCTATGCCGAACATATTTATATAGTTTTCAGTACCGTTTTTATCGTTCAGTTTATAAAAATACAGTTGTATCGTGTAAACTAATTATGATAATTAGTTATTTATCCAGTGTGCCTTCTCATCTCGACTCGTTTAACGTAAAATTCTATACTAACAGTTTATGAAATAGTGAATCTTGTAGATAAAGAATTTACCTTTCCTGTTCTGTTTTTGCGCGTTAATATTGGGAACGGCATAAAATCATTAATGAAATGATAATGCAACAATCTGATAAATAAACTGTGTCAACGTGGTAATTTTTCTTAATTAATGAAAGCTTCTTTTGAAATTATATGGACTAATTTCTTTATTAATGAACTAATATCACAAATGCAAGTATAATATAATTACCATAACTTTAGTTCATCAACCTTGGTTATAATTCCTGCATCGACAGCAATTTTAACGTCCTATAGTTTTAAAATGTGAAGTATATTGTACCCGGTTTTAAGTGAATTTAAGGGCATTATTACGACAGTATGTTAGTGAAATTTAAAGGATTATAAAACTCTACCGATTTATCAAGAATTAAGTTCTTAAAACTGTTAGTTAATATGCAACCATTTTCTTTTCAATAAGGATCCTTATTAGAACACTATTATGATGTTCTTATCATTGCCATTTGAGACAAAAGATTATTGTATCTACGAATAAATGAGTATTTAAATTATCTCTTATTGGATAATATTGGACCGATCATTAATTGAAGTTATTCAAGTATCTAACCTGCTTTAACGTCAATTTAACTAATGGTGATTAGTTCTTTTTATTAATTTGAATCAATATATTCTGGATCTTTGTTTATTCGCGGATTCAGACCAGGATTGTAATGACTTCGAATAAGCGACGCCCATATTCCTTCGTATTTCAACAACCCTTATTTCTCTTTACCATCTATAAGCTATGGAAATCAGTATCTACGCCTGGGAAATCATTTGTCACTGAGAGACCTTAAGCTGGTGCATTAAAGTACAGTAAGTACCGTTTTTAGTGTGAAGTGAGCAGTTGCAGTAAGTATTCTGTATTTTCAGTATTTTGAATTCTATTGATGTTACAATTCACAGTCCAATCGTGGGGCTTTTGTATTCAGAGTAATTTAGAATGCTACAAATTGGCGCCCAACGCATGAGACGTTTTCGTTAGTGTAATGTTAGTACATTACAAAGTTAATAATAATAATTAATTTTAATAATAATCTAAAACGTTTCCTGAATATGATTCAGTGTGTATTTTACTAGAAACGCCTGTAGGGTTATCTTCTTTCTTCAACATCAACGATACTGTTAAGTTATTTCAATATTTTGTAGGTACAGTGCCACATATTCATACAGTGGCATATCCAGAAATTTAACTTGGGGGAGCTTATTTTCAATATTTGCTAAAGGCTACTTTTTAACTAAAATTATTCACACTGACTTTATTATAACAATTTAACATTTGTTATGTTCTAATTCACTGTACTGGACGAATAAACAACATATGAAAACCATTATGCAACTCGCTGAGGATTTTTTTATAAAATAAAATATATACAGTGTGTCCCCGGATAGAGTTCACAAGAGGAAAAACAATTTTATTATTGATTTTACGACAAAAAGTCATTCTTTATAAAGTTCTGCTTGTTGAATAAATAAGTTTACCATCAGCAAATCTAAGATTAAATGTACAGAATGTCCAGAAATTAGGATAACATGAAAATGCTTCAAGAGAGAAGTACCATTTATTGTATTTTAGAGTTTATTTTTTGTGGGGTACATTAAAACAAAAAGTTTACGCAGAGGACCTGCGCATGATCGAGAAATACTAAAAGCACGAATACAGGACGCAATGAATGAAATTAATTTAAATGTACTACAAACTATACGCAAAGTCTATGGTGAATTTATTAAAAGGATGGTGATATGTGTGGAAGTTGGAGGTGACCTTGTAGAATAATTTTTGTTGACTTTCTTAATTGATTGAAATTTTGTATTTAAACTAAAAAAAAGCATGTAGGTACTAAAAATGGTAAGCACAAAATTAATGTTAACAAACTTTACTAACATTTTTTTCGTACGTTAAAGACCGTTTTCTGATAAGTTAAAAGTGGCCCTCCATCATATTTGGATATTTTAAAAAGTAGGAATTGTAATGATAAGATAAATTTTATTTAAAAAATAATACTCCATCTATTTTGTCCAATATCTTTTTACAGTTACAATTATTCAAAACTAGTTAATGAACACGAACAATCAAATTGCAATAAACGAAAATTAAAAAATCAAATCCAATATAAATAAATTCAGTATTAATCATAAATGTATTAAATAAATTTAGTGATCGGTGCACTTTGTGCGAACGATGACTTCCGGAGAAGAGCAAACGCTTGCCATGTCCGACTATTTGTTCATGGCCTGTGTTACAGTGGTCATTGTATAACGGGAATTACATAACTACCTGCTAGTTCTTAAGTAAAGTACTATTCAATTATATACAAAGAGATTACCGACATCTAGAATTTCCCACCATTTTTATACGTAAAACTGTAAAATTGAGTAGGAAAATTAGAATTGATAGGATGTGCTTTTTGTTAATAATAATTATTCAGTTCATGAATAATAAAATTTTAAAAATACTAATATCAAGTCTTGATGAGCGCTTTTTCCCCAAACGCACCCTCCCCCTTAAATACGCCACTAAATCATTCATACGTTATCTGCTACGTGGTCTGCTTCACTTGTTCGCAAACTCACGAGCCGCCAATGACCTAGGCCACAAAAAATTAGGAATTTTTGTTTGTCGGATGGTAACTTTAACTAAATTTTCAAAAGTCAAACAGATATGAAATTTTAAAGTCAAATATTTTTGTTGTTAATTGTGACCAACATGAAAACAAAACAAAATCCTAATAGCACACGTCATCTAAAGAAAAAGCTAATTTTATTTAAGAAATTTTTGCAAAAGTAGCTACAAAAATCGTCTATACGCCTCAGCCTGCAATACACCCGTACGTAAACATACAGTTTCTGGTCTAGTGATTCAAATTACTATTTAAGAAAAATTGTTATATTTACATCCTTCCAAATATTATGTAGAATGCTTTACACGTATTTCGGTTTCTTAGACGCGTTACTCTTATTATTATTAAGAGCTGGCATGGGGAATCCTAGCCCTGAATCCTGAAGCGCAGCTTAACCGCACTTAATACTATATAGTTACGCCACCAAGTACAGTATATACATAATATCACATAAGTGACAAAACAATTGCCCATATAAAAGTTAACCATTTTAAAGAGAAAGATTCAATTGTTAATTATGCTAGAATAAGATAAGTGATGGGTGCTGTTTCCCTATGCTTGCTATTTTTTAGATTTCCTAGATTAGAAATTCCTCTTATATATTTCGTAGACTAGATCTCGTACCTTATTATTATTGTTGCCAATGAGAACTCCATTTTCATCTAGGTCAGAATCGAATACCTGAAATTAAAAAAATAGTTAATTTATTAAAATTTTAGCCTTGTACTTGTTCTATTGTATGGTAAAATACAGAATCAGCTCACAGGATTAGAGGCAGGCCAACAAAATAACATTTAATGTAATAAAAATTAAATAATAAATAAGAAAATGGAGCTACTTCAGCTAATGTAATGTAGAGCACACACGGTTTTCCGCGACCATGTCGCCGACGACGTCGTCGAGGAAGTGCTCCCGATAATGAGGCAATGTTTACATTTGCTGTAATTGATTGCATAAACAAGTTGGACTCGAGCTAGTTTGTATAGTAAAATTATAAGTATCGTATTTCTTTAAAACGTGTGTATCAAAAGAAAAGAAATAATTATTGAGTTCATAATAAAAGGTCGACTAAAATCTCTTTCATTAATTAGAATTATTTAGTATTATGCAGTCAATAATGAACTAACAGCTACGGTTAACTAACTAAAAGCTAAGCTATCTAACAGAAGTAATGATGGTGAGGTTTTGTTATCTAAAAAGTTTTTAGATAACAAACACCTCACCATCGTTACTTCTAACTTCTTCCATCTTTATCTTTGCGAAATAATTGATAACATTGTATGAGGTCAGCTTCCATAATAAGGTCGGTTAGTAATAACCAGCTCTTTGAAATAGTAGACATATTAAACTGATTTATTTATCAAATGGTCGGACGTGATAATTTAAAGAATTTTCTATATTTAATTCGACATCAAGAACATTAAGATGTGATAAGTATTTCAGGAGCTGAGTTCATATAAAGGTGTACTCTTTCTCCATGTAAAATATATTGAGTCTTCATGGAAATTTCTTACATGGCGGCTCTTAAATCCAGTAAACAGTTATTGCAATTATTTTAGAAATGATTGCAAATCTACAGTTGTTGACTGGCAAAAAAGATTAACTGATTAACGTGCCCATCTGTCAACAAGGCGAACTGTACTGAGGCTTTGAGAAAAATCTTGACCTATAGTGGTTGGCAGCGCCTAACGGTTGACGTCACCGACCACCCCTTAATATAAGTTGGTTAGTTCCAAGTTCCAGGTAGCGTCTGCGCTTTAACATGCAGACCTCGGCAGTCAAGCACATGCCGTGTAAGAGGGTGCACGCTTGTACAACGTTAGTAGCGAATAAATGTATTAAACTAGTGTGTTTTATTATTTGTTTTGCTACAATATCAGGTGTGGGGTTATAGGTGATAGGTACATGGTTACAGGTACAGTGTTTAGTTACACTTGGTGTTGTGTAGCCGGTGAAATTATCAGTGAAATCAACGAGTTGGTTTTAAGACGGGGAAAAATTGCGTTGTTTTTAAATTTGCCGAGTCAAATTTAGTTTGCACGCGTCACGACAGTTTTTAGTTCAAGATGGATGCAAGTGATTTCGTTAATGAAGCGGGGGCTACTTTAGCTGAAATCGCCGGGGTAAAAGACGCAATTAAACAAGCTTCGGTAAAAGCAATTAAGGCATTTCATAAATTCGTGTTTGAGGCTGATGGTGATCGTCGAAACCGAGCACGACTGAGAGAGTTTGCCGGCTTTAATTTTGAAATAGGGTCAGAAGAATTTAATAAAAAAGTGCAGTGGGCAGTAGATGAACTATTATTTGGTGACCTTGCATCGATATGCAACATTTTATCTTTAGATTACGCGGGAACGGCGAAAGATGTGGCCCGTAGAATCTGTGAACATTTATGTGACATTCGATTGTTATGTGATCATGGTAGTGACAATGAACAAGAGGGCGATGATGAAGAAAGCGATTTGGAAGAAGCCGCGGTTAACCCAAGCACGCGTAATTTATTAAACAATGTAGGAGTGGAAGATTTTTCATCGCGTAGTAGAGGCGTCTCGTGGCCTACGCCGAGCGCGGGAAATGTGTTTCCGTTGCCAAGCGGGGGAAATATGTTTACGTTACCGAGAGCGGGAATTACAACGACTTTACCGGGCGCGCAAAATTCAAATTTGCGTGGTATGCAAAGTGCGGGCGCCGCTAATAATTCAGTTATGCAAAATCAATTGTCAGCAAATCCCAAATTTTCATTGACATTTAAAGACATTGAAGGCACTATTCGTTCGTTTAGTGGTGATGAATTGTACCCAATCGAAACATGGATCGAAGATTTCGAGGAAACGGCTATACTCTTGGGATGGTCCGGTTTACAAAAATTAATTTTCGCTAAGCAATCACTATCAGGACTGGCGAAACTATTTATTCAGTGTGAAAAAGGAATAAAATCGTGGGAACAATTAAAACAATGTTTATTAGATGAATTTTCGAAAAGGATCAATGGTGCGGAGCTACATTCGATGTTAGTTAATCGGAAAATGAAAAGGGACGAGTCGCTTTATGAATATTTTTTGGTTATGAAGGAAATCGCGTCTCGAGGAAATATTGATAATAATTCATTAATATATTATATTATTGAGGGTATTCAAGACGACCCATCCCGGTAAACTATGCTTTATGAAGCACGTGATTTGAAACAATTACGAGAAAAACTAGAAATTTATGAAAAGGTTAAGAAGAGTGCTGCTTCCCAGTGGCAATCGCGACAGGCATTTCAGAAGAAGGTTGGAGCATCGTCAACGGTTGTGTTTCCTGGTACTAGTGGAAAAATTAGTGAACCACGGAGTGTTTCTGTGAAATCAGAAGTGAAATCCGAAAGCACAAGTGATTCGCGTGTTAAGTGTTATAATTGCGGTGCAATTGGGCACACTGCAAAATCGTGTGTTAAACCAAAACGTGATTATGGTTCATGCTATGGCAACAAGGAACATCAACGCAAGAACTGTCCAAAGCGGAGTTCCGTGGTGCAACAAGGAAATCGGGAAGCAACGATGACCATCGATCCAATATTTCCGACTCAGGCGTATGAACTACAGGTGCAACTTAGAAGTGCAAGCTGCATTATAAATGTTCTGGCTATGTTGGATACAGGTAGTCCGATTAGTTTTGTACGAGATGATGTTTTACCAAAATCTTGTATCAAATCACTTGATGATGATGAACCAAATTTTAGAGGTATAAATGGATCTAAATTAAATATTGTAGGTACTTATAATGATCAAATTTTAATTTATGATGTAAAAGTGCCAATTAATTTATATGTAGTAGCTAGTAATACAATGTTTTCACCAATAGTGTTAGGGCGAGACTTTACTTGCCTAAACAATTTCAAAATTGTATTAGCTAACGGAAAACTTTTGGTTGAAAAGGTGGAAAATAGAGATGAATTAACTGTTGAGAATGAGATTATGAATATTCAAGTAGAATCTTTAAACGATTCCAATAAATCAATTATAAAAATAAATGAAAATCTTGATAATTTTAACCGAGACAAATTAGAATGTTTAATTAAGGAAAATTACTTAGACAATGAAAAACCTGATAAACCTGGAATTGATTATAAGATGACTATTGCTTTAAAGCACGAACAACCATTTTCATATAGGCCTCGTAGGTTATCATTTGCTGAAAAAGAAAAATTAAGAGCCATTTTAGATGATCTTTTGCAAAATGGTATAATTCGAGAAAGTAATTCACAATACTGTAGTCCCATAGTGCTTGTAAGAAAGAAAAACAATGTAGATTTGAGGCTATGTGTAGATTTTCGTCACCTAAATAAGTTAACCATTAGGGATCATTACCCATTACCTTTAATTAATGATCAATTAGACTTACTGAAAGAGAAAAATTATTATACATCCTTAG
Organism: Agrypnus murinus; assembly: GCA_929113105.1. Lineage (NCBI taxonomy): Eukaryota > Metazoa > Arthropoda > Insecta > Coleoptera > Elateridae > Agrypnus > Agrypnus murinus. The sequence continues at coordinate 123,969,957 of OV816026.1, forward strand.
ATCTTAAAAACGGTTTTCATCATGTAAGGGTTGCTGAAAGTTCAATTAAATATACATCGTTTATTACACCTTTAGGGCAATTTGAGTACCTTAAAATGCCTTTTGGCTTGGCTAATTCTCCTTCTGTTTTTCAACGATATATTAACACAATTTTTCAACATTTAATAAGGCAAAATCAAATATTGATCTACTTAGATGACATATTAATTGCCACCGTAACTATTGACGAACATTTTAAAATATTAAGAAAGGTATTGATTTTATTGTCTGAAAATCATTTGGAATTAAGATTTGATAAATGTTCATTTTTTAACTCCAGTATTATTTATTTGGGATACCTTATTAGTAATCAAGGAATACGTCCTGATCCTAGAAACACGTTAGCTGTAGAACAATATCCAGTTCCCGACTCTGTTCAAAAGGTTCAGCGATTTTTAGGATTAGTGAGCTATTTTAGACGTTTTGTAAATTCTTTTGCTGTTATTGCAAAACCTTTGTATGATTTATTAAAAAGGGGACACGTTTTTGAATTTGGTCCAACCGAATTAGATAGCTTTAATACTTTGAAGAGAATGCTAGTTGAAGGTCCTATATTGTCAATATATCAGTCATCTCTAGAAACAGAGTTACACTGCGATGCATGCACAAAGGGTTATGGTGCTATTTTACTACAAAAACAAAGTAATTATTTTTTCCAGCCAGTGTTTTATTTCAGTAAGAGAACTACCGAAACTGAATCACGTTATCATAGTTATGAACTTGAATTATTGGCTATTATAAATGCTCTAAATCGGTTTCATGTTTATCTTCAAGGAATTAAGTTTAAGATTATAACTGATTGTAATTCTATTAAATTAGCGTTAAACAAAAAAGAAATTAATCCAAGATTAATCCAAATTAACTTAGATAGCATAGGCGTAAGATCACGATTAACACGTTCAATTTGTCCATTCGATTTTGGAGAAGCAGTAGCAATTTTAACATGATCCTTTTCGAAAATTCATCTAATAAACATTGTTTTAATTGTTCCCACGATTTTATTCCTTTTTCACACTGAATAAATAGTTTCGCCAGTCCTGATAGTGATTGCTTAGCGAATTAATTTTTGTAAACCGGACCATCCCAAGAGTATAGCCGTTTCCTCGAAATCTTCGATCCTTGTTTCGATTGGGTACAATTCATCACCACTAAACGAACGAATAGTGCCTTCAATGTCTTTAAATGTCAATGAAAATTTAGGATTTGCTGACAATTGATTTTGCATAACTGAATTATTAGCGGCGCCCGCACTTTGCATACCACGCAAATTTGAATTTTGCGCGCCCGGTAAAGTCGTTGTAATTCCCGCTCTCGGTAACGTAAACATATTTCCCCCGCTTGGCAACGGAAACACATTTCCCGCGCTCGGCGTAGGCCACGAGACGCCTCTACTACGCGATGAAAAATCTTCCACTCCTACATTGTTTAATAAATTACGCGTGCTTGGGTTAACCGCGGCTTCTTCCAAATCGCTTTCTTCATCATCGCCCTCTTGTTCATTGTCACTACCATGATCACATAACAATCGAATGTCACATAAATGTTCACAGATTCTACGGGCCACATCTTTCGCCGTTCCCGCGTAATCTAAAGATAAAATGTTGCATATCGATGCAAGGTCACCAAATAATAGTTCATCTACTGCCCACTGCACTTTTTTATTAAATTCTTCTGACCCTATTTCAAAATTAAAGCCGGCAAACTCTCTCAGTCGTGCTCGGTTTCGACGATCACCATCAGCCTCAAACACGAATTTATGAAATGCCTTAATTGCTTTTACCGAAGCTTGTTTAATTGCGTCTTTTACCCCGGCGATTTCAGCTAAAGTAGCCCCCGCTTCATTAACGAAATCACTTGCATCCATCTTGAACTAAAAACTGTCGTGTGCAAACTAAATTTGACTCGGCAAATTTAAAAACAACGCAATTTTTTCCCGTCTTAAAACCAACTCGTTGATTTCACTGATAATTTCACCGGCTGCACAACACCAAGTGTAACTAAACACTGTACCTGTAACCATGTACCTATCACCTATAACCCCACACCTGATATTGTAGCAAAACAAATAATAAAACACACTAGTTTAATACATTTATTCGCTACTAACGTTGTACAAGCGTGCACCCTCTTACACGGCATGTGCTTGACTGCCGAGGTCTGCATGTTAAAGCGCAGACGCTACCTGGAACTTGGAACTAACCAACTTATATTAAGGGGTGGTCGGTGACGTCAGCCGTTATGCGCTGCCAACCTCTATAGGTCAAGATTTTTCTCAAAGCCTCAGTACAGTTCGCCTTGTTGACAGATGGGCACGTTAATCAGTTAATCTTTTTTGCCAGTCAACAACTGTAGATTTGCAATCATTTCTAAAATAATTGCAATAACTGTTTACTGGATTTAAGAGCCGCCAGGTAAGAAATTTCCATGAAGACTCAATATATTTTACATGGAGAAAGAGTACACCTTTATATGAACTCAGCTCCTGAAATACTTATCACATCTTAATGTTCTTGATGTCGAATTAAATATAGAAAATTCTTTAAATTATCACGTCCGACCATTTGATAAATAAATCAGTTTAATATGTCTACTATTTCAAAGAGCTGGTTATTACTAACCGACCTTATTATGGAAGCTGACCTCATACAATGTTATCAATTATTTCGCAAAGATAAAGATGGAAGAAGTTAGAAGTAACGATGGTGAGGTGTTTGTTATCTAAAAACTTTTTAGATAACAAAACCTCACAATCATTACTTCTGTTAGATAGCTTAGCTTTTAGTTAGTTAACCGTAGCTGTTAGTTCATTATTGACTGCATAATACTGTAACAAGAGAGAAAAAGAAAGAACCTCTTTTCGAGCAACAAATGGTGTGTTCTACCGCCTTCGAGAGAATGACGCATCGCACAAGCATGTAAACCAGACGCGGTTTATTCTAGCATTTTCTAGAATACATAGAAGGTTCCAGCGACTTCTGGTGCGTTTATATTAGGGTATAAAAGCGGATTCGCGGATAAAAGAGGATCAGTCAACTGGAAGTCATTAACTGTGTATTACAAAATAAATAGTGAATATAAATGTTGTATTAGAAATTCATAGTCTGTAAATAATAGTTTTTAATGGTTTATAATCATAGCGTTAATTTATAGTGTATTCATTAGTGTATAGAAATAAATATTTGTTTGTGAATAGACGATTTAAACAGCACTTGTATTATTATTTGAAAAAGAACGTTACAATACTAAATACTTCTAATTAATGAAAGAGATTTTAGTCGACCTTTTATTATGAACTCAATAATTATTTCTTTTCTTTTAATACACACGTTTTAAAGAAATACGATACGATATAATTTTAGTATACAAACTAGCTCGAGTCCAACTTGTTTATGCAATCAATTACAGCAAATGTAAACATTGCCTCATTATCGGGAGCACTTCCTCGACGATGTCGTCGGCGACATGGTACAGGTTCATTGGTTGTAACCATTTGTCCCATAGTGTAGAAGTTGATGAGCTTCAGTACATCATAGTTGAGCCTAATACCTTTTACTTTACAAACAGTGAAGTAAGTGTGGTACTTGGGACTGAATATAATATAGCTATAGTTCTTAGGACCAGCAGAAGTAAATGCTACTATATAGCTGCCAGGGCCGTAGTCTTCTAGCTCGTCGGTCATTTCCCCCAAGCTGGACCCCGTTGGTACATCCCATTCCCCTTCTCTGCTAATGTAAATTATAGAATCCGTGTCGTAATACAGCACTCGTTCTCCAAGACGTTCCAGGTAGCTATACAATTTAAGACGAGCCTGAGTTGTTGTATATGCTGCAATGGCTACGTTGACTATTGGCGAAAGATCTGCTGTGTCGTCTTTGTATTGCCAACCAACTATCAGAGAGTCTTCGTTAACATTCTCGATGTGGTTTACCTCTAGGGCAGGGTTTGACAGGAGCTCATCTAACTCGTAAGGATGACGAACGATAGTAGTTTTTATTCATCATTTCGGTAAACAGTCCGCCAATTTTCGTTGTAGTAGTGCATTGCTCTATGTCGTATTGCCACACCTCGTAAATTTCTAACATGACATACCCCATCACCAATGCTTTTTGTACTTCGTCTATTACCCAAGTACCCGTCAATGCTCGTTCGCTTTCCGTGTGGTTACATTCATTCTGATTAATCTCCGAACCACAGGTTCTGCACAACACAAACAGCTTATTGTTCATCCTAAGTGGTAGTACCGGGTGGTATAGCTGCTGTGGAGGCAAGACTTTACATTTTATGAGACCATTTGTGTGCTCTAGATCAAGTTCTTTGCAAGTCCCACCTACATAAACCCTAGGGTGTCCAATAGAAAACTTGCCATACTTACAAACCCAAGGATATAACGAACAAACATCAACATATTTTATTTTCTCTCCAGGTCCGACTTGATAATATGTTTTGCAATTACCAGTTCGGCCGCCAAAGAAAGCATCACGAGGCCTCAGAGGTGTCGATGCCAGTAGAGGGTTGCTTTCAAGTCCTTGTTTGAGGTTTTTGTTTCGTTGCAGCATCTCTCTAAACTCACACTCCCACATCTCAATAACGACATATCCGTGTTGTCTCAGTCTTTCGATCTTGTTGATGGTTCTTTGGAAACGATTGTTTAAGGTATCTGAAGGGTCATCGTGCAAAGGTTCATCCCTCCTTACGGATAGACAGGTGTGGCCGTGATAGTAACACCCGTGAAACTCAAATACCTGTCGTGTTTCTCCACAGTAACCATCGACCTTGACGCCGTCTACTATAGTCTCTCGATTATTAGCCAAATGCAAAATGTTAATGCATCGCTGCATTTCCTCATAGATTAACCACAGAATGGCTATTTTCGACTGATTGTCAACATTTATGTGACCATTACGTGGAATAATTTCGATCGTTTGTGTTTTCAGGAAGTTTCTGCGATAAACCAAGTTACAGGCTGAGGCTATGGTTACTGCTGCGGTGAACGGATATACGTTGCACTCTTCTAAGAAGAGCTTTCTAAATTTAAGACATGTCTTGGTCAAAATGTCAACGTCACTGATGCAATACTCCACTAGGTCTTTTTGCATTTTAAAATTGTCATTTCTGTGTTCGTTATGCCATTCCATCAGTTTGAGACGCGTATCTTTATTCATGTAGTCGTAATCGTAGTATTTCAAGTCGGGCAAAGGTCCATCATAATTAGCATTAGCCAGAGTGTTGAAAAGATGTGGGAAATAACCCTTCTTCAGTTCGCCGCCTAAATCGAAGACTTTTGGAAGTGCAGATAAAGCCATGGGAAAGTAGTTGATACTATCGATAAACTTAACATTATCGATTATTATTAATTAGACCTTGAGATCGGTGTTTTCCAGCACGTGTTTAAGGAGAAATTGATGATCATATGCCTTTCCATTATGAGCCAACACAATAATCCTCTTAAAAGCCTTCTTGACCGCCAGTATGTAATTTAGGAAAGTTTTAATGGGATCTATTTTTAGAACCTGTCGTCTAACGCAACATTTCCAGCATACCGCAATTCTACTGTCTTCATTAATACAGTTATCACATCTTTGTTGGAAGACACACACAGGTTGGGTACATGTATCTTCTCGCCATCAAGACCTAGTTCATCTTGCCTCGACTCCAGATCATAAAATATAAAGAGGTAGCCTTCCAAAGATGTTTCTCTGTAATCGGGCTTAATATAACAATAATGAACTAAAGGTTGATGTTTTCGGCACATCTTGCAGTATATTTCATCACAAGTATGAGCTCTTTCGGCGGTTATTGTCTTCAGACACTCGGGGCATCGCTTAACATGTTGGCATAAGGTTTTCTTGTCATATAAACCAACAGTTTTATGTTTGTTGTAACTCTTGACCTCTAAATATTCGATGACAATCTTGACACCTTATTTCCTGAATAGTTTTTTTGCATGGAGGGCTCTGTTAACAACAAGGACATGATCCAGCACATCTGTGATCGTTCTTGTTATTGTATGGAATGTGACAAGATTCACAGTAGTAACGACACACAAATGCTGCTTTCAAGCTGGTAATCACGTTGTAGTGGTTGTTAAGGTGATATAGATTAATTTTCATTGGAACATCAGGACCTTCAAATAATACGGTTCGTCCTTTGGACCCATATGCATAAACGGTTATCTTGAAGTCTTTCATGTGAGCCTGGAATTTATTAAGCTCTTCAACACCTGCGCCATCTGTTAAGATCTGTATGCCAACTTCTTGCAGCAGCTTTTTTGTTTCGATATCTTGTATTTTTGCATGTTTTTTTCTGATTTGTTTGACGAGAGGATCCTTGAGAGCATAAGCTGTGTCCACAACTAGAGCTCGGGGGTGGCAAAGGTTATCATTTTTATTGATAGTTACTATACCCCTTCGTTTAGCACATTCTTCTTCATAGTTGTTATAAGTCTTAACTCTTCCAGAACCTCTGTACGATTTCACTTGGGTCATTGTCATTCGAAAGGTGTCTGATTGGAAACTTTCAGAATTGCTCTGATACATTTTTTTAATAAGTTCCATATTTCATCGAATGTTACATTTCCGGCTTTCTTGAAGGATATATATTGTGATGATATAATAATTTATTATTATTTAATTTTCACTTTGATTTTCGTTTACCTACAATCACATAATAAAAGAATTTTATTATTTATCTCAGGGTCGTTATTATTTTACTCTGCTTTAATTATGAGACGAATACTGAACTCCTATATGGGTTCCTTTAAAGAATTCAGTGTTTTGCAGTTTTGGGATTTTATACAATGATATTTTTATAATATGAAACAAGAACATTTAATAAATGGGAAACCTTTTTCATTATGTATTGTTTACTGTGACATCTGTTTAAAATGATATTTAACCTCACTTATAAAACCCACACGACGACTTTGATCAGGTAAGTTTATATTTATATTTATGACTTTAATAATTAAATTTCTTTATTTAAATAGATATATTTTAATTTTCAGGTTATGGGATGATCACCAACAGCTTTACAAATCAACACCACAACCCTCAGGTAAGCTTATGTAATCTTTAATTTTGCTTTTATTTTTATTTCCTTGAAATATGTATATAGCTTTAATTATTGAGGAATAATATATACCTTAATATTTTCATATTCACTTCCACCTAACTTATTTTGTAATACACATCAATTTTTCCTTTCTAGTGATATGCTATCATGTCCTACGTCCTTCAAGAACTTTCTTTCGGCTGCTAATGGTTCTAATGGTCCACCAACTGTATACCTGTCCAAATTTGAACTGGGTGATGTCAACTTCCTTTTCTTCCGCTACTGGTGTCTTCCATGAAACTGTGTATTTAGTATTTATAATATTCTTCTTCTGTACTTCTTTCTTAACTTTATTATTATAATTACAATTAATAAAATACTATTAACTCAGGATAACTTCTTGAATATTTTATTTATTATCTTCTTTGTACAACATTACATTTCTTATCATTTTTCTATTCATAAAAATTTTACAACCCGCTTTCTTTTTTTATGTTATTATTATTCTCTCCAGAAAACCCCTGGAAACCTTATATATTGTTTTTTATGCAATTATCTTACATGTATTTTGATAGTTTATATTTTTTTATTTTAAATAGCCTAGCCTTGCTCATTATTTATGTAGCTTATGTAGCTTATGTAGCTCGGTAATTTTATTATTGTCTATTTATCAATTGTATTACCGACTAATTGTTTATGGTCGTCAAGACTATTTCTGTATTGTTGTTGATTATATTTGCAATGTCTTGTAAACATTTATCACTGATACATTTTCCTTTTCATATTTAACTGAAAGTGATAATCCTATAAATCCCAAAGTAGTATTCCTGATAAAATTGTTTTAACATATGCATGTATTCAATAAATAAAATTAATCCAAACCAGAATCGTTTTTACATGGGTAACCAAATTATAAACTCATGATTTTCAAATAATGAGGAAAATCATCACAATATGCATCCCCCTTCCCGAAACAGTCCGAGCCATACGTAAAACCAATCTTATCTTCAGGGTCGACGTCCTGGCCGATATGCGCTACGATATCTTTAACCCCGTCCTTTACCCACTCTGCTGGGTCGTTAACGTCCCGAGGAATTTCGTTTAGTTTGAAGCAAACACTACGTCAGGCAAACTTGTATTTTTTGTTAGTCTTGGTGATTTCGTTATTTGGTATGCCATTTCTAAAATGGTTATTTTCAATAATCAGAGCTGAGCTGGAGCTACCGTTCACCTCAAATGCTCGAGCAAGAATGAAGAAAAGTGATAAGGTTGCTTATATTATACCCCCTCCAGCCGAAAGGTTGGCGGCTTCCGTCGAGGAATCAATCGACTATGAAGAAAACGCACTCCCAAGCACCCAGAGCTGAAAAAAATACCGAGAGTTAACATTTAGTCATTATCCAAGCGAAGTGTGACCTAATTATAAATGTATGCAAGATAAACGCCTCGAGCGGAGTGCCCACGATTGCAGGTGCAGTATCAAACCCATGGCCACGTGTGTGCATAGCAAGCAGCTGCAATACTCAGAGCTGTATATAATGCATTTTCTATGAATTCCTAGAAGTAGAATGCTATCATCACGTAGGCACAGCCCACGGCCACGTGTGGTCAACTGAAGGATTTTTACGCCCACAGAAAGAGTATATAAAGATCAGAACTTCGTGGGACAAATCAGTCTGAGTTACGACGGGGCTTGAAGATAGAAACTGTTTACCAGGGTAAATGTTTACCTTCTTTCAAGCCATACTCACCCAAAAAGCCGTAGAAGCCATGGTTACTGTTTACCTCGGCCTTTCTGAACATCATTATTACCAGTTTAAAGTTGAACTTGTATAATAGTATTTAAGTGATTATGCAAGTGCATATTGTGTAAATTCACGACGAATAAATATCTTATTGTACTTAACAGTAAACTGTGTTCATTTTGTAACTTGGGCTCCGTCTTTTGCGTTTTTAAAATAAAGTACCATTTCAAAAAACGCCTTTCTTCGTCAAGAAAAGTTAATTCGAGCCTGTTTGTAATCATTCGATATTGCTAATCTCTATAAATAAAAAATGTATGCTTTTTTTTAGTTAGAACAGCACGCATGCATAATAATATATTAAGACGAGGTATTGTATAATGTTTTTTCACTATAACAAGAACAAAAGCTGTTTAGATAGTAGTGGCAAAAAGGGTTATAAGAATTAATTAGAAAAAAGGAGTTGCAGCCGGTTGCTACCGAGTAATTTATAGCCATTACGGCCCCTCGGGATTCAAAGACACTACTCAGAGGTCCGAGGTAAGTAGCACGAAGTACAGGACAGATCTACCGTCAAGTTATTTATAGCTATTACAGCCCCTCGTGTAGGTTTAAATAAAGCTCCCCCTAGTGTCATTAGGTTTCTACCAAAACATTTGGCGTCGAATGTCGCTTTGGACCGAGCACCACAGTCATAAATAAAGACTGCCCAACACATTTGGATAAGCCCTAGGAATGACCCGTCTCTGCAACTAAAAGAGGTTAGAAGCTATAAATCGTGTATCTACATAATTCAATTTTGTTAAATCATTATAAGTATAAGAACCACAATGAAGTATTTAGAAAAAAAAATGCCGGAAAAGTGAATAAAATACTTAAAGATTATTAAAAGTTTCACAGTTTTATTAAAATATACCTGACAATATTGTTTATGGAAAGAAACCGAAATTAGAATATATAATCTGCCCAGCCCCTCAGATATCCACTGCTGTAGTAGAACCGTATAATGCGATTTTGACGACTCATACAACTATCGAGCATTCCGATTGTGCTTTTCTGGCAGATAATGAAGCTATTTATGACATTTGTAGACGAAATATAGATGTCGAACGCCCTACATATACAAATTTAAACAGATTGTTGGCTCAACTGGTAAGTTTTATTACAGCATCTCTTCGATTCGAGGGTTCATTAAATGTAGATTTGGCTGAATTTCAAACTAACTTGGTACCATATCCACGAATTCATTATCCAATAGCTACCTTTTCTCCTATAGTATCACCAGAAAAGGCATACCATGAACAAATAAGCGTGGGAGAAATAACGAGGGCTTGTTTTGAACCAGCCAATCAATTGGTTAAATGTGATCCCCGTCATGGTAAATATATGGCATGCTGTCTAATGTATCGAGGCGATGTTGTAGCAAAAGATGTTTGTGACTCTATAGCAGTAGTCAAATCTAAACGCACAATTCAGTTTGTAGAGTGGTGTCCGACAGGCTTCAAAGTTGGACTCAATTATCAACCACCCACTTCTGTACCTGGAGGCGATTTAGCGAAAGTACATAGAGCTGTATGCATGATGTCGAATACTACCGCAGTTGCGGAATCTTGGGCACGTTTGGATCGCAAATTTGATTTGATGTATGCGAAAAGAGCGTTTGTGCATTGGTATGTGGGTGAAGGTATGGAAGAAGGCGAGTTTTCCGAAGCTAGGGAAGATATGGCTGCTTTGGAGAAAGATTACGAAGAAGTAGGAATGAGCAATGCAGAAGCAGAGGGCGAAGCCGAAGGTGTCTAGAATTGTAATATGCGTATGGTTATGTATCGACTTGTACAACAAAAACGTACACTACAAAATAACCATAATTGTCAGAACACTGCAAACTTTTATCCTCGTTTCATAAACTTGTCAAATATAACATTCAATGACAGAGAAACACGATTTCTTAACAAAGGTTTCAAATTTTGTCCTTTTCCAAAATTTACCAACAAAATTAAAGAAATTTTGGCCGTTGAATGCGAAACTATACTTAAGAAAGATCATAATAACTATGCAAAATTCCAAATTTCGAATTTGTTAAAAGAGATGTCTTTGAAACAGGACAAAATGTACAACACATCTAACATATCACTTCTTCAATCTATAAAACAGAAAATCACAGAGAACAATCTAATTTCTGTTAAAGCAGATAAGGGTAGCACTTTGGTAATTCTTTCTAAAGATATTTACATACAAAAAGTTAATGAATTTATTAATAAAGAAAATTTTGAAACGTTAAACAAAAACCCAACCACAAAATTCCAAAAAGAAATAAAACAAGGTTTAGAAAACTGCAATATCTGCTTTTCAGAATTAGAAAAGCAACAAATCATTAATAAAAACCCACAAATTCCTAAACTGTATGGATTAGTGAAGACCCACAAACAGAATATGCCAATAAGACCAGTTGTATCATACATCAATGCACCTAATCACATTTTATCCAAAAAACTGAACCAGATTATTAACACGATAGGTTACAAATCGAAATACTCTGTTAGAAATTCATTAGAATTAGTAGATAAGCTGCAAAACATACATCTTCCACCACATTCAAAACTTGTTAGTTTTGATATTTGCAACATGTTCTCCAGAATACCCCCACAAGAATGTATTCCTCTATTAGATAGTTTCTTGATCAATAGTAATATAGAATTAGTTAAAAGGTTAGAGTTAATTCAATTATTTGACCTTTGTATAAGTCAAAATTATTTCACTTTTAATAACATAATTTATTTACAAAAGGATGGTTTACCTATGGGTAATTCTCTAAGTCCTCTATTAGCTAACATATTTATGGACAAGTTTGAAGATCGAATATTTGAATTAAACCTCTCTAAACACATTATCTTCTGGTTTCGTTATGTTGATGACATTTTAGCTTGTTTTGACAGTTCTTTTGAGGTTATCAATGAATTTTTAATTCTTATAAACAATATCCATCCTAATATAAAATTTACACTAGAAACAGAACAAAACAGGGCTATAAACTTTCTAGACTTAAATATCAAGATTAACGCAGACAATCTTTTTGAATTTTCCATATACAGAAAACCAACACAAACAGATATAACAATACCAAATGAATCTTGTCACCACAATACACATAAAATAGCAGCATACAGATCATTAGTACACAGAGCTTTAACTATTCCACTAACAAAATCAGATTTTAGCAAAGAGATATCAACCATTAAACAACTAGCACATGCAAATCATTATAATCCGAACATGATTGACACTTTAATTAAACAAAAAGATTATAGGTTAGCTATCAAAAGAATATATCCCATTGACAATCAAACAGAAGACACAAATTACATATCTATACCATATTTTGGCAAAATATCAGAAAAAATTGCACATATACTAAGAAAAACCAACAATTATAAAATAACATTTAAAACCAACACTAACACTTTTTCATTTTTATTTAATGCTAAAGACAGAACACATGATATCATGAAATCGGGCATTTACCGTTTAAATTGTTCTTTTTGTAGTTCGGTATATATTGGACAAACACTTCGAAATTTTGACATAAGATATAAAGAACACGTACGTCATTACAAAAATAAACATCCTGAAAAATCGAATTACGCCAAACACCTTTTAGAACAAAATCACACAATGACTCCTCAAAATAATATTAAATTCCTACATTTTTGTAATAACAAACGCAAATTAGACATTTTAGAAGCCTTTGAGATATACAAACACAAACTCAGGGTACCTTTAATGAATGAACAACTTGAGCTCAGTAATTCTCCGTTACTGGAAGTATTAGATGTTTAATTATGATTTTTATTATTAATTTTTATTATTATTTTATCTAGTTACCTATTTTGTATCTACCTTAGCGACGTGTTTGTTTATAATTATATTACCTTTGATAATGACAGCATAGCTGTCGAAACAATATTGTCAGGTATATTTTAATAAAACTGTGAAACTTTTAATAATCTTTATTTATTTCATGATTATGGAGTTCCACAAAATAAGGCTGGAAACAATAAACAAGATGAATAAAATACCATCACTACAAAATATTAGCAACAAGGAGGGTGCATCTTATCGAATATGCATCTCATCACATAGTTGCTGAATGTCCTAGCCACATCAAGAATATGTAATTCCTAACATGAAACCTGCCAAGACTCTCAATAAGACAGTCGTATTTTAATGCTAGTTTTACCGAAACCAATGCATATACCTAGGTTAAATACCTTCAATTTTCACAAGTGTCAGCCAGACAATTCACCCACCTCAGATGTACCTCTTGTAAAACGTTGGATTTACGGAAGGGTGCTCGAAGAACGCAGGTGCTACCGTTACACAGCTAAAAAAAATAACACAGTAAAAAGAAAAAAAAGTAATATTAACCGCTAGAAATACTTTATCATAACAAATTTCAGCGATGAGGTCGTCAATGCACCAGAGTGTTGACCACTGACCACTGATGAGTCACTGACTGGAATTTTATTTTAGAAGCTAATAGAAGACCAGAGAAACAGGATTATTTCTTCGTTAACCTCGGTGGGGTGGATGTGGGTGTAACTTCCGCGTCGTTTTAATGGGCGAAAAAAGTAACAGAATGCTTTTAATTGTAAGTACACTAAAAAATATATAACTACTTTTATTTGTATATACCATATAATGTTTTAACCTGTTTTACAATATTCAAGCTAATATTTCAGTCTATTAGATTAATTATCGTTAAAAAGTGAAAAACAAATAACATCTCGTTGTGCGTATTGTTTTTTCTCTAAAACGTTCTATACACAGAAAAAGAAGAATATATCCAATTAATGCTACACGTTTATACGCGAATAAATGTAATATATTCTCCAGTTAAGACCAAAATAACATTCGAAATAGAATAAATAATATTTTTGTATCAAGAAACAAAAATTCTCTTATTAAAAATACAAACCCTCTCAATTGGAGAATATATGTATTTTTTTTAAATAAAATGTACACTAAGGCTTAAACGGAAATTTGCATATTTTCTGTTTCACTGTATGCAAAAAATATCCCAACAATAATATGTAAAATGAGTGAAAGTTATTAAAATGAAAATTGGATTATCTTAAACAATAAATATCATATCTTTAAAAACAAGTGATCAGAACAAAAATTGCTATTTTCTAAATAGACTAATAGACCTTTATTAAATCTGAAATAAAACGCTTTATTATTGTAAATCTTTGCTTTATTTTTCACTAAATAATACGTAACAACTTAACATAACCTAATATAATAAAATATTTCTTAATACAACGATATTGAAAAATAGTCTAATAAAGATCATCTAGAACAAAAAAGCATGTCCTACGTAATGATTCCAGCAATGAACAAGGTGAAAACGATGATAATCTCAGATCAGTCAATAGTAGAATGAGAATATGTATATTTCTAATGAAAGAGAAGAATGTTCGAATTGAAAATATTGGTAAGCTATTGTTCGCGTTTATAAACTGAATCTAAAGTTAATAAAATACAATAAATCTTTTTTAATCAGTACATCTCCATTGTATGAACAAGCATGGTTTTAATCGGTTCACGTAATTAAGCGGGTATTGTAACTACTTATTATACACAAATGGTTAAAAGTTACAGTGACGCTTCATCTAATTTGATAGGGTTTGTTTCCTGACCGTTTTTCATGCGTTAACGAATTCTTTTTACTGTTAGTTACACGAAAATTACAACTTTTAACATGTAGGACCTTTTGGAGCGACATTACTCTATTGAAGCTCTACATTATAGAAACTTGTGTGTAATTTAATGTTTTCTTTGGGTTTTTATTTAACATTTTTCCCACTTTAGTTTTTTTTCTTCTATTGATAGTGGTTCGAAATCAGTTAAAACGCATGAAACGTAATTATAACTTATAAAAAAAGCTAAGCTAGTAAAAGCACGATAATTTATTAGTGATATTGTGCGTTTCTTTTTTGTATTCGTTTTTAAGAAAATTAATACGAATAATTGTTTTTGTGAATTAATCACGATCTGATAGTTTGCGAAAATTCTGATCGAACTTGAGTATGTTGACGTATTGACTCAATTGTAACATAACGTTTTTTTTTCAAGTATGGTTCAAGTACACATGAAGCGATTACGGCCGCGTTCACCAAAATCGAGCGCTGAATGTCACAAAACGCGCTTTCTTTAACTAATGATTCATATGCACTGGGTCTTATTGTCTCACTTTTACTTCAAATTAACAGATTTCTTAAATTTTCATTGATTTTTAAGTTATAAACTGCGCTTAGCGTACCCATATAAATTAATTAATTTATTATGTTGTATTCATTTTTAGATATTATCTTTCATTTGTTAGAAATTCGATATTTTCATGCATTAACGAAATCTTAAACTTTATTGGTCAACTGGTATCTGAGAAGAAATACATATTCTTGTTTGTTTCTCAGTAATGCATATTTTCAATCTTAAGGATATCCTTCCAACTGATCTATAATAATACGTATATTTTTTTCTTGTCAGCACATCTGCTAAATAACTATTCATAAAGTGCGAAATTGAAAAAGGAAGCTCCTACAAAATATCATGATGTAGTCATAAAATTTTGAAAACTCTAGCAGCATCTAAAAAGATACATCCCATTTGTAAGTTAATTGAAATATGTTTCAAAATCTATAGTTTTGTTGGAGATAATCTATGTATTATAATTCTTACATGCAAAGAAACCCTCTGGTGCATTGACGACCTCATCGCTAAAATTTGTTATGATAAAGTATTTCTAGCGGTTAATATTACTTTTTTTTCTTTTTACTGTATGTTATTTTTTTTAGCTGTGTAACGGTAGCACCTGAGTTCTTCGAGCACCCTTCCGTAAATCTAACGTTTTACAACAGGTACATCTGAGGTGGGTGAATTGTCTGGCTGACACTTGTGATAATTGAAGGTATTTAACCTAGGTATATGCATTGGTTTCGGTAAAACTAGCATTAAAATACGACTGTCTTATTGAGAGTCTTGGCAGGTTTCATGTTAGGAATTACATATTCTTGATGTGGCTAGGACATTCAGCAACTATGTGATGAGATGCATATTCGATAAGATGCACCCTCCTTGTTGCTAATATTTTGTAGTGATGGTATTTTATTCACTTTTCCTGCATTTTTTTTCTAAATACTTCATTGTGGTTCTTATACTTATAATGATTTAACAAAATTGAATTATGTAGATACACGATTTATAGCTTCTAACCTCTTTCAGTTGCAGAGACGGGTCATTCCTAGGGTTTATCCAAATGTGTTGGGTAGTCTTTATTTATGACTGTGGTGCTAGGAGCGGGTAAACATACAACACGGCTCTTTCAACTGCGCAAGTCCGAGCATTTCTATTAATGGTGGGAGATTTTGAAATTCAGCTGCACCACATTTAAATGGAACAATTTTCAGGTTCGATGATTTTCAATTTAACATAACCAATCGGTTATTTTAGCAAAGCATGTGGTAGGAATTCGCTAAAAATACAAGGTAGAAAATAACGTATTTATTTAAATTTTTATCTAGAGGTAACTGGCATCGACACCTCTGAGGCCTCGTGATGCTTTCTTTGGCGGCCGAACTGGTAATTGCAAAACATATTATCAAGTCGGACCTGGAGAGAAAATAAAATATGTTGATGTTTGTTTGTTATATCCTTGGGTTTGTAAGTATGGCAAGTTTTCTATTGGACACCTTAAGGTTTATGTAGGTGGGACTTGCAAAGAACTTGATCTAGAGCACACAAATGGTCTCATAAAATGTAAAGTCTTGCCTCCACAGCAGCTATACCACCCGGTACTACCACTTAGGATGAACAATAAGCTGTTTGTGTTGTGCAGAACCTGTGGTTTGGAGCTTAATCAGAATGAATGTAACCACACGGAAAGCGAACGAGCATTGACGGGTACTTGGGTAATAGACGAAGTACAAAAAGCCTTGGAGATGAGGTATGTCATGTTAGAGATTTACGAGGTGTGGCAATACGACATAGAGCAATACACTACTACAACGAAAATTGGCGGACTGTTTACCGAAATGATGAATAAGTTCATAAAAATGAAGCAGCAGGCATCAGGCTGGCCCGGGGATTGCTTAACTGATACAGAGAAGAATGTATATATTGACGAGTTTTTCGAGAAGGAAGGCATACACTTGGAATTTTCAGAAATATTAAAGAATCCCGAATTAAGAGCTTTGGCTAAACTAATGCTAAACAGCTTCTGGGGCAAGTTTGGTCAGCTAGAAAACCAACCTAAAACTACTATCGTTCGTCAACCTTACGAGTTAGATGAGCTCCTGTCAAACCCTGCCCTAGAGGTAAACCACATCGAGAATGTTAACTAAGACTCTCTGATAGTTGGTTGGCAATACAAAGACGACACAGCAGACCTTTCGCTAATAGTCAACGTAGCCATTGCAGCATATACAACAACTCAGGCTCGTCTTAAATTGTATAGCTACCTGGAACGTCTTGGAGAACGAGTGCTGTATTACGACACGGATTCTATAATTTACATTAGCAGAGAAGGGGAATGGGATGTACCAACGGGTTCCAGCTTGGGGGAAATGACCAACGAGCTAGAAGACTACGGCCCTGGCAGCTATATAGTAGCATTTACTTCTGCTGGTCCTAAGAACTATAGCTATATTATATTCAGTCCCAAGTACCACACTTACTTCACTGTTTGTAAAGTAAAAGGTATTAGGCTCAACTATGATGTACTGAAGCTCATCAACTTCTACACTATGGGACAAATGGTTACAACCAATGAACCTGTTGATCCCCTATACATAACCTCTATGAATATAATACGTACAAAACACCACCAGGTCATTACCAAAAAAGAACCAAAGATCTACAAGCCTAGGTCAGAAAAACGTAAGTTTAATGACAATTCCGATTCTCTTCCCTATGGGTACAAGAAGCCATGCGTTTGCTAGCCTATACGAAAATAAAATGTATGTATCCAAGACATAAATTGTATACATCAAAAACAAAAAGGGTTGCTCTACCCCTCATAATGATACCCATTAATACTATGCCCTAGAAGGAGAAATTGCATATATCATCACTTTGTAACTGAATGTTGGACTGTTGATTATTTCTCGACGTCCGGTTAAAGTATAAATATGAGCAACTGCACTCAGTTATTTCATTGTTACTCGAGTATTTGAGGTGAACGGCCGCTCCAGCTCAGTTCCAATTATTAAAATAACCATTTAAAAATGGCATTCCAAATACTTAACGAAATCACCACGACTAATAACAAGAAATTTAAGTTTGCCCGTCGTAGTGGCTGCTTCAAACTAAACGAAATTCCTCAGGATATTAACGACCCAGAAGAGTGGGTGAAGAATGGAATCAAAGATATCGTTGCCCATATAAGCAAAGACGTCGATTCTGAGGATAAGATTGGTTTTACATTTGATTCAGAATGTTTCGGTAAGGGAGATGCGTATCTATCATTCCAAGAAGCCAGAAATGTAACATTCGTAACAGATAATTTTATGTATGAATTTAGTCAAACATGAATTGTATACATCAAGACAACCCCCTTAATATATTTTAATATATTATGCAATAATGTATGCTCTAGACCAGGCTGGGCCACCGGAGGGGCCCCTTACGCGTGTCTAACTCCCACTACTGCATCATATTGAGTCATTTGGGTTGTCCTTAACCCTCACTATTCCCCTACGCGGCTCCCACCTCTAGTTAAATTCCTTGTAGTAGCACGTTTAAATAAATATTTAGATAAATGATAAATATAAATTGAAAATTAATGTTTGGTTTGGGATTATGTACATATTTTAAAAAATTATAACAATATAACTGAAGGAGTAACTAATAAATCCTACATTTACAGCAATATTATTTTATTCTTTATTGGACGATTTTACTAGCCATTAAGATAATTTCATAAGTAGCAAAGTAGGTAATAATTAGACGTTTGGGTTGCTTGATTTACGATCCTGTTCAATTGTGATAAGAACAAAATCCATAAAGATTTTTACCTAATAAAGATTTAAACTACATAGTATTAAAAACACATATGTGTATCTATTTAAAAGAAATAAACACACAACGTGTCGTGTTTATGAAAAGTTTGAACTTGAATTCAATTAGTAGTCTGTATATATTATACTACTTTATTAATTTTATTATTAACTAGTAAAATCGTCCAATAAAGAATAAAATTTTACTCTACTGGCGTCATTATTCATATTTTTGCAATTATTGTTATTACTAATTAATTGTTATAAAATTTATAAACATTGCAAGATATAAAATAAAATTATAAATTCATCATTCTTTTAAGATTAGACTAATTTAGACCGGCAGTGATTGCACTGAGTAGGGGTACGAATGGAACGTTGCACGGGCAGGGGCAACGGCGTGATGCTCGCAGTATTAGCAGAGTAGGGGAATGTCTCGAGCCCGCGGGCTCGAGCTTGGCCCACTCTGCTCTAGACCGTTATTACAGAGCAAGCCCGATACATCATCTAAAAAGAGAAAATATCCGACCACAACCATGTATTGAATTATAATTACATTATAAAGTTTTATATTTAAGACTGCAATGTATCACAATTAAATAAAATAAAAAACATACATATTTTCAATTAGCGTGTTTTTTTAAGACGTAATTACTTACCTAATAATCTGTTAACACTGATACGAATTATCCGACACACAAGCCATGTCGGTAATATAGGTTTTGTCGAGAGTGTTGGTATAGCAGGTTCCCTTAGCAGAAGCACAATCCATGTCAGTAATATAGGTTCCTTTATCTGTGACGTACATCATGTCGGTAATACAGGTTTCGTACTTAACCACCTAGAGAGAGATAGACAAAAAGTCACTAGATTTTCCCCCAGGGGTACCAACCGTAAACAAAAAAGTCACTAGATTTTCCCCCAGGGGTACCAACCGTAAACAAAAAGAGTCACTAGATTTTCCCTCAGGAGTACCAACCATAAACAAAAAAAGTCACTAAAAACGTCTGGCCCAAGTGGTCCATTACCTACTCTCCTGAATTAACAAATATGATAGAAGATGATTATGGAATAAGATTTAGTTCAGAAACAGTAAAAAATGTTTTGAAAACACCATGATTTTCATGGCGAGTTCCTAGAAAGAAGCCGTGCATTAGTAAGAAAAATAAAATGTTACGTTAGGAATTCGCAAAAGCTTACGTTAATAAACCTCCGGCATTTTGGAAATCCGTCTTTTTTAGTGACTAATCTAAATTTAACATTTTTGGGTCAGATGGGAGAATGTTGGTGTGAACAAAGAAGAACGAAAGTTCAAAACCAAAAATTTATGTGCTACAGTGAAACACGGTGGTAGAAATGTTCTTGTATGGGGATGTATGAGTGCTTCAGGGATTCAGCATGCTTATTTGGATATTTTGAAACAAAATTTACACTCCACTGTCAAAAAATTGCAGATTGGAAAGTCATTTATCTTTCAACAGGATGATGACTCCAAGTGTATGGAGACTTTCTTAAACTGCATTTATTCACTCCCATTTTACTTCATTTTGTTATTCTGTTTTGCTAGAATAAAGTTTGATTTTGTAAGAGTAATTTATTTTTATAATTACCATTACAAACTTTGCTATCTTTTTTTGTGTTGTCAATGATATAATATAAAATACAAGGAACATTAATATATATTATGTAATTAGGAGATCAAGCGATACTTTAAATCCGAGAAGATGTATTATAACGCCTCCGAGGCGTTATAACATCTTCGAGGATTTAAAGAAGCTTGATCTCCGTATTGCATAAGTTGTTTTATTTTATTTCGTATTTCAATCCTAATTTCTCCCTTTTAAAATTCATCTGAATTTATTGTATAAAGAAGAAAGTTGCCTTGTCTGTATCATCATACGCGTAACCAAGGAGATAAAAACCAGTATGTCACGTGTGGCTGTTATGCAACATCAAATGATTTTTACGTTGCCAACAACAACGGAGATCAAGAACGTCCGGTGTCATTGACAACGGAGATAAAACATATACCTTATTTTACTAATTGTAGTATATAAACAATTGTTTGAAATACGAAATGAAATAAAAGTTATTGTTTGTGTATAGAGACTTATTAGAGTCAGTGTAAATAAATAGATTTATCTTATCTTAGATATCTTATTGAAAAAATGTATTAAACATGTATAAACTGTCGAATTAAACACGAAGCAGAGTATCTTCAAAACCAATGTTTATTCAAAGATTACAAAGGTCTAGTGAAAAGATTAGGCATACAAAATTCTATGAACATAACTTGACAGTTATTACATGCACACTATTAATAACAACAAATAGCCAAGGCAACATGGGCATGGCCAACCGACGCCGACGGTTTAAATATTTTTATCCAACACCTCTAAATAAAAAGAGCTAAATCTTGACGTTTGCAAGCCATTAAAGTTGATGTTTACTCACTTGTAGGTAGAAAAACATTGTTAGCCACTTTAGAATGGTACTTAGCTGCTATTATATTATAGGTAGCAACCAATCGCCAGCTTACATTGCATAATATATTAAAATCCAGTCATCGCGCTAGAGTTTTAAATTTCTTACTGTCAAATACTAACTACTAACTAACTAACTACTAACTAACTATACATTGCAAATTCGATATGTAAACTTAAATAAAGAGGTGTTGGATAAAATTTTGTGTGGCACACGTGAGTTAAGGATATTATCCACTTAGAAAAATTAACCCACTCGGGCCTACTGATCCTCGAGGGTAAATTTTTCATTCGTGGATAATATCTTACTTAACTCACTTGTACCATAAATAACTAATTTCAACATAAACATTTTTCAAACGAATTGGGGTGATCCGTTTGAGAAATTTTGTCTCACATCTAAAATAATTTGATGAAATAAGGTATTTTTTGCTATTCCAACGTTTAAAGATTCTATAGTAGAATTCAACTAATAGACGGAGAGCCACCAACGTCGAGTTGTCATTTCAACAGTCGTGAAAATCTGTGTACTAAATCTTATATACCTGCTGAACACTAAAAGTCGATTCTGGCAGTCCCCTGTGGCCGGGTTATACTACCCCAAAATTACTAAGAGGGTGAGAAATAAGATTCAATTTATTTAAAGTAACAGTCAGAAAATTTCAGGAGGTTACTTTCGATAGTATTCTTTATCTATAAAAAATATTGCCAGAACATTTCCTCCCTTCTAAATGTTGCCAGAACGCTGTAAATGTTGATTTAAAAAAGTGACAGTTTTGTTATTTTAAAAGTCTTGAAATTTTGACACAATAAATAAAGTAGGTATATGTAGGTTTACATACAGTACTAGCGAGACAGTTATATATCGGCCTGCGGGTTAGAGAGAGAATCTTATATCTCACCCTCTTAGTAATCTTGGGGTAGTATAACCCGGCCGCAGGGGGCAGCCAGAATTGACTTTTAGTGTTCAGCAGGTATATAAGATTTAGTATTCAAATTTTCACGACTGTTGAAATGACAACTCGAAATACGTTGCTGGCTCTTGGTCTATAAGAATAAAGCGAAGGAATGTATAGAGCAAGTTTGATCTTCGCGTTGATTGGCTAAAACGTGAGGCACATTTACACAATTTAAAAAACGTTAGTTTGTGCATAAATTATATGAAAAGCGCTGTTTCAGTTGTACAATAAATGCAAGTTTTGTAAACAAACAAGTTTAAAGTTGGACACGGCTGACCTACGAAAATACTAATTGTTATGCATATAAAAAGAAATTATAATTAATATACATTCATAATTACCGTGACAAAATGCACATTATTTAATCTACAAAGTTTTAAATAAAATGGACAATTGGAAAATCATACCTAAAATTCATACATAAAATAAATTCATTCATTCATACATAATTCATTCATACATAAAATCCTGCAAAATTAGGCTACGTCTAAGATATTGATATTGACATTTAACATCCTACAATTTTTGAGGTTATGGCTCAGTTCGTGTTTTTCTCACGTTCTTTGAATCAAATACCCAATGGGAGTCCTTGAAGGTGGAAAACGATCTCCTGAAGCGAGTGTTAGAGAGTGACGATGGCACCACCATGAGGTATCAGTTCGTGGTTCCAAGGAGCCGAGTAGCTACAGTATTGCGACATCTCCATGACGGTGCCTCAGGAGGACACTTCGTTGTGAAGAAGACTCTGGAGAAAGTTAGGGAGCGTTTTTATTGGGTCAACTGTAAAGAAGACGTGAAGGAGTGGTGCCGGAAATGCGAACTATGTGCCACTGGTAACGGACCCTTGGCGAAACGAAGAGCACCTATGAGGCAGTACAATGTGGGTAGTCCTCTGGAAAGAAGAGCTATAGATATTGCCGGACCATTTCCCGAAAGCAACGATGGGAATAAATACATTTTAGTGGCAATGGACTATTTTACCAAATGGCCAGAAGCATATGCCCTACCAAACCAGGAAGCCGCGACTGTTGCTGACGTACTAGTCAAAGAGTTTTTCAGTCGTTTCGAAGTGCCCATGGAGCTGCATTCGGATCAAGGCCGCAATTTTGAGTCTGTACTCTTTGGAGAAGTCTGTCGATTGTTGGGCATTCGCAAGACTCGGACCACACCGTTACATCCACAGTCCGATGGAATGGTAGAACGCATGAATCGCACAATGGGCAAATATTTGACCAAGGTCGTTTCCGATCATCAACGAGACTGGGATCAATACCTGCATCTATTCCTGATGGCTTATCGTGCATCGGTCCACGAAACAACCGGTCAATCACCAGCGTCTGTGATGTTTGGACGTGAGTTACGGTTACCGTGTGATCTGGAATTTGGATCTCCACCTGCAGAGCAGGAGGTAGCTGGGAATGATTATGTCATCAACCTAAAGAAGAAGTTGGAGGAAATTCATGACCGAACCCGAAACCATAGTCGAATCGCGAGTGACCGGATGAAGACTACGTACGATGTGAGAGCCCAAGAAGGAGGGTTTCAACCTGGACAGCTTGTTTGGTTATACAACCCGCAAAGACGTCGGGGCTATTCTCCAAAGTTACAGCGAAATTGGGAGGGCCCATACCACGTGAAGAAACGAATAAATGACTTGATTTATCGCATCCAGAAATTGCCAAGAGGGAAACCAAAGGTGGTACACTCCAATCGTCTGGCGCCCTATGAGGGAAAGAATGACGCAGTCCCGAATCGGGAAGATGAGCCTGAAGTGCCTGTCAATACTGTAAGACCTGAAGGTGACCAGCTAACTTTTGGAAAATTTATGGCTGCGTTTTCCGGAACTAGAAAAGCGCGATTCGGAGTCACGCTTAACAGGCTTACCACCAGAAGCTCAGTTACGCGAACCTGTGGAGGGCGTTATGGGATTTGGGGACCGAGCTACTTGCCAAGGGCATTAACAAATTGGCAGTTCCCAGACTCGGGTGTGGGCGGGACCAGTTGGACTGGAGGATCGTTAGAAACATGCTGGAAGTTATCTTTAGAGGTACGAACGTCAAAATCTTGGTCTGCAGTTTTGACCCACAGCCCGCATCAAGGCCAACGAAGAGTGTAGACTGTTACTTCTACCGTAATGGAACGTGTAGTCTAGGTGAAGACTGCCGATATCGTCACGACCCTTTCTACAGGAACCGGAGAGTGGTGCATGTTCTGGGACAGAACAGACTTGAAGAGGGGGGCAGTGTAATGAGCGCGGTCAGCCCTTTGAACTCCGCCGTCGAATGTTCGAGAATGCGTGTGTGACTCATCCGCGTGCGTCATCGACGGCGCGAAAAATCAATAGACCTTCTAGAAGAATCTAGTGCATGTTCTAGAAGATTGTACGGTATATAAACGCCGGCTGGCGCGGAAGGGAATCAATTAGTGAACCGCGAGCAATTAAACGTGTTAGTAGTCGCAAGTGGTAATAGTTAAATATCTGAGTAGAATATAAATGTGTGTACGAAATAAATATTGTGATTGAATATAAATAAGAGTTAATAGTTTATAATTGAGTTTTGTAAATTAGTTAAGATTGAATTAGTGTGTGTTAAGTGTGAATGTTTTCTTTTTATTAATAGATGATTTAAACAGCATTTTGTTATTATTTTAAAAAGAACGTTGCAATAGTTTACCTGTGGAAGGAAAGAAAAACTATGCTAGTATGGTTAAGACTGACAAATTTCGTCATAGAATGAAATAATTTAAAAGATTTAGCTTATGAACAAATAGGACGTTACAAGAGCCGCCAAACTACTGAAAGGATTACATAATGAATCTCGTAGGGTGCTTTCTAGCAATGGAGCTTTATGTGCTATTTGTGGAAAACAAGTCTACCAGACAGCAATATACGAATGTATTAAGACAAGATCTGCACTTATGGAAAATTTTTTGGTTATTCGAGTTTCACCACATTTCCCGTTCTGAGCGTCAATTTCTAATTTGTAAAGGTTTTAGTATTTTATATTTACGAGACTTTAAAAAAAATTATTCAAATCGAAGTAGTTGGACTGGTTCGGAAATAACGCTCTTTTTTTGCTTAGCGTTACTCCTCTATAAAGACAGAACACACTATATCATAAAATCGCTTGCCTTGCTCTTTCTGTAGTTCGGTATATATTGGACAAACACTTCAAAATACTGACATAAAGTATAAAGAGCACGTGATTTTTTTACAGTAATGCAATGAAGATGACATTAACACAACTGCATAGACAAGGTCCATAAATGTCTAAAAAAGCTTAGAAAGATATTTTAGTTTATAAAACAGTACAGTTAGGTAATGGTAATGTAAATTTTTGGATCCAAAAGGGGGATTGACATTCCCGTTGGCACAACTTTTATAAAAGTATTATGTAGGGTTTCTGGTCCATGCTATAGAGCAAATGTATGAGATGCTCCACCTTTCTAAAATTAAGCTTGCTTTTAGACATTTATGGACCCTGTGCATGGACAGGTAAATATGAACATTCTCAGCTTTTCTTTAATAATAATTATTGATAATTACCCTTTTGTTTTAATAAAAATGTTGAATTTGAATTGAATTTATCATTATTTCAAATTACATACAATTTCGTAATAATTTTTTCCATTTTCCATTTTCCATCTCGCACGTAGTTCATTCGTTTTTTAATTGGTAACTTTAAAACCTTACGATCATATTCAGAATTAGAAGAACTTTAAAATGAGATATTACTCAACCTCTTTCTATCAAATTTTTTTCTTGAAGCTTCACCATTTTAGAAAAAAAACTATTAGAGATGTGTCGGAAAGTATTTATTCCCTAATAAATGACCCTAAAATTTGGAAGAAAAACATTAAACAGTTTAGAAATTAACGTCCCCACGCGTTTAGACTTTAGACGCACTTTGTATATATAAAAATGTAAACGCTTAAGAACTGTTAGAATTTGTGAAATCTTTCGTTTTGTAAATTCTTCGGTAACACAAAACGTCGCCAGACGATAACAGTAACAGTAAAAGTTTTAAAACAATTTCCTGCCTTTTTATCCCTTTCTAGTTTCTACCATTTTGTTACAGTTTCTCCACGGAGTAGGAAATAATTGTTTATATCTCGTAATCGTCATAAGTTGTATGACGTAATTTGATATAACTTAATTAGAAATAATACGACAGAGTATTTAGATTGAAGTATAATTATTTATTAGTTTTGGTAATGAGTGGGTAAACGTCTCGAGACATCTGCCCTGTTTAAATAAAAACAATAAATATATTCACAAGGAATTATAAATTTATTTATTCTTTATCTTGAAGGCCTCAAACAAAAAAACGCTTGTATTGATAAAATATCCAAGCTTGTGGACTACAATTTAATTGTAACATGGTTTGCAAAGAAGCTAAACTTATAAAGATGACAAACAAGTAACTCATTTTTCAATAGATAGCACCACCTTCTAAACAAAATTTTCACCCAGATACGTGCTTCAAGCTAGTAATTGCCGTGATTCCTCTATATACATATAATTACTCTATGTCATGGCATAACACATTATCATCCTAAACATTTCGGTTTCTTGTGGTGGGAGAAGGTTCACTATGCATGTCACAATGTTCCTGATTTTTTACAAGAATAAAAAATCATAAAATTATAGCTAGACTTACGACAGACTCTAGTACGTGTTATGGATCGTATAAGAAGGTAGCGAATACAGGTGTGCCGGCCGTCCATGGACTATGGTTCGCCTATTGCCTGCAACGCACTCTTTAAAAATTTCTTCTCCAAAACGTCCCACTTGCCATCTTGCATTTAAATACAAAAATGTTCAAAGAATCTGTACCATGTTTTTCAGATTTTTAAAAATACCACCTGATCGATTTTTCTGCAATTTTGAAAGATTTCGTTTAGAAAAAAATAAAAATTGGTTTGGTAACAAAAAATTATTAGGCCGTCCAAAAAGCCCATCTTATTGTAAGCAGCATATAAAAAAATTGTTCTAGGATAAATACTTTTAGATATTTATATTTCTTTAAAGACGTGCAAGCAGTTTTGATATTTTTTTCAATTTAAATATTTCCGAAGTTCTGCGTAATCTAGCAAATTGATAAATGAAAGTTATGTTCTTTAGTTGATTGCTACCTCGTAATTAATTTTCATCGAAATCCGTGTGATCGACCTATTTTAGTGCATTTTATAGCCTTGATATATAATTAAAGTGATTACAAAATATTGTTTATTATTACTAGTCATAAAGGTGTTCTCTTTCACGATCATTACTTTAATAATAATTAGTTGTTATTACTCTCACTTTGATTCCGACCTGCACGTTATTTCAGAATGACGTCATTGTTGCAGCCATTGCAATGCTATTGACCTGCTGTAGTAACCGTAGTATTTATAGTAGACGTTACGTCAGAATTAGTTGTTCTTGACCTCGAAACGGAAACATGCAGGAACTATAAGCGTTGCGTAAGTGGGTAGCTGAGTCGGTGGTTGAATCTTTAAAAAAAATAAACAGCCCATTATTTATCTGAAATAAAATAAAACAGTTACTATTATTTTTAAAGCCATTTATTTTTTAAATACCTATAACCACTTTATGCTGTGATATAACTTTGAATTTAAAACGCGAACCAATCAAGGAATTTAAACCAATTAATGAGACAGATAGCCTACTAAAGAAATGCAGAAGATGAAGAATGTGTAATAATAAAAATGAAGCATAAATATTTATTATTGAATATACAGGGTGTTCCGGAGAAATATGCAATGCTTTAAGAGGGTGAAAGGTGACCATATAAAGACCCCAAAACTCATAAAATAAAAATTAAAAATTAAAAATTTGGATTTTTCCGTATTTCTTGCAAGACACGAGTCGACTATGGATCGTTTGTAAGATTTTAACCATGAATTACTGATAAAGCAAACAATGATCTCACATCTGCACTACTAAATTAAAAACTGACCTCCGCTACGTACGTATCGATTTACAGAAACAACAGAATTGAATTTCAGCAGCAGTTGCCGGGTGACTCACTACCTTGATGACTTGATCATTTATTAAGGTCAGTAAATAAAATCTAACATACGTTCATTGACGTAATTGTGATGCAAATTTAATTGCCTTTTTTTTATTTTACAACTGTGATTTTAACAAAATGGGTAAAACTTACCGTTTAGCAGGTACAGTGTCTTGATAAGATTTAGAATTCTGTAATTGACCACCACATTTTTGCAAAAAAAGTGTCAATTAAAAATATATAACAAAAATTTATTAGTTCGACCTTTCTATTACTTGCACAATATAATGATTTTCATTAAAATGGTACCTTATTTTTCTTTTAAAATGAAAGTTGGGCAACTACTGGGTGATGGTTAATTACTGGCTTACTGACCCTATTATTTGTTACTTAGCTTTTGTAATTCTAATAAAACAAGAGACGTAGATGTGTTTATTATGCTATTAAATGTTACCAAGTAATATGTTCCATTCCAAATTGAAATTTTATATGTATAATGTGATAATTAAATTAGATTACTTGATGAAAATGAATTTTAACAGTTATTGAATGCTCTTTCTAAAGATATCTTAAGATTAGATATTTAATAAAAATGTACTCACAAAACACGCGAACATAACACGATTAAGTACAAAGAACGACTGTTCCAAACTCGTTCTGGATAACTTTTCTTTAGTAGTGGAATCGAGAGTGATTTTTTTCTTCGTTAGTAGGTACTGGTGTACTTGAGCCAGACATCTATGTCTCTCTCCAATCTAGTGACTTCTCTTTATGGTGTGTCTTTACACTGTATACTCGATGTCAACATTAATATACCCCTAATAATGTTTAATTTACGTTTTAAACTGTCGTAATCATTTCTAACTTTGACAAGGTTAATAAATTCAATGTTGTTTGATGACCTTGAAGATACATTATTTGGTGACCTTGCGAATGCGTTGTTACCATGTTGATGACCTTGAAGTTACATTGTTACTGTTTTAATGACCTTGACGATACGTTGTTGTCATATTGTTGACCTTGAGAATGTGGTGTTGCCACGTTTAGGTGACAGAGATAGGTTCAAGGTCACCATGTGTTAGAGAGAGATAGATTCAAGGTCACCAACATTGTTGTCATTTTGATGACCTTGACGATACATTGTTGTCATATTGTTGACCTTGAGAATGCGTTGTTGCCACGTTTAGGTAACAGAGATAGGTTCAAGGTCACCATGTGTTAGAGAAAGATAGGTTCTAGGTCACCAACATTGTTGCCATATTGATGACCTTGAAGTCACATTGTTGCCATTTTGATGAATTGGGTTCAAGATCAGGAGTGGGGGTGGGTGGTGTTGTTTCAGAACTCCCTATTTTTACCTACTAAAGCCTGCTCTGGAATCATTATTGAGGTATATTTTGTGTAAATGTACAGGGTCTTGTAAGCAGATATGTGTCCGTCGTCGGCGACTATAATAATTTATATAATTTAGTTCTAAAAGTTATATTAGAAGCCTAAAAGTTATATTAGAAGCCTAAAAATTAATAAAGTGTTTTGAGTTTGACTTTCCCGGCGCACTCAGTGTTATTATTAAGACTGGATTTTATTTCTCCTCTTTTTTGCGACCATGTGGGAAGCCCTAATGATTATCTTGCCCCGGGGCCCAATTCCGTCTTGTTACGCTACTGGGTAAACAGCTCAAAACGTCAGCAATGTTAAACTAAACCAAAATATTTAGTAGTCAGTTTTTGCATTAATTTCTTATTTTTCTATCTAAAGACAGAGACTTGAAATCTTTTCTAATGCCTTTAATACTGGACCAATATAAAATGTAATATGTTGTAATAATAATATAACCACTTTATGTAGTGATATACATACCTTTGAATTCAAAACGCAACCAATCAAGGAATTTAAACCAATTAAAATGAGACAAGATAGCCCACTAAAGGAATGCAGAAGATGAAGAATGTCTAATAATAAAAATGGAGCATAATTATTTGAATATACTATTTACTAATTTTAATATAATTACTTAAATAAACATTTAATATAAGTTTTAAGATGCCGTTTATATTATTCTAACAAGGGAACCCTTTCAACGCCGATATACAACAAACATACCTTATGGATTCTACCTAGTGCTCAATTAAAGGGCCTAAACAGCAGATCCGTCCAAATTTATAATTGAAGTTGTACTGTAATGATCTGTGTAGCGATTTATTTATTTATTATTTTGTTTCTCCTAGTAATAATCTAATTGCGTACCACTAGGTTTGAGAAATAAGAAACACTGTTATGCACTAACTATTTATTATTCCAAAACAAGTGAAACTGAGAACATCAACAATTAATAATGCTTAACTAATTGTAATGGGGTGCATTAGAACCACCCGCTTGTTAAGATGTCTTGCTGCGTTCTGAGGCTGGCGAGTTCGACCTGCAAACACAAAGAAGCAGCCCTCGAACACATATGATAATGGGGCGGGGTGGTCAACGAAGAATTCTCAACAATCTGCTAGATATTATCTGGAAGGCATTGAACAGATATATAGGCGCACGGAAGGGAGGGCAAGGAGGGTTTTTTAGGATTAAAAATATACTCATGCACCCCTTTGTGCTAAGGCTCACCTGCCTGTAAAATTTCAGCTTCCTAAGTCTTCTAGTTTTCGAGATATCTTTCGGTGGACATCGGACATCGGACATAGGACATCGGACAACGGACATCGGACATCGGAACTGGCTATTATTAGATTAGGAGATAGCACGCCTTCTACTGAGCTTCAACTGTTCTCATAAAAAATCTCTTGAAATAGCGTATCAAATGGCACCCCACACGCTATAATAATGCGATAGCTCGTGAGCCGCGGAGATACGATCCAAAAACTTGAGGATTTCGTAAATTTCTACATTTTGTGTGCATCTTCATGTGTATAATTTTGAGTTTTATTAGTTTTATTCAGTGATGTGCCGTATAATTCACAGCAAATCTTTATGCATTTTTTACGTGTAAAAAATTAATTCTTTACATGGTTTATTTTTTACGTCAAAAATGTAAAGAAAGTAAAGAATATAAAAAAAAGTTGTATTTGCAATTTGCACTTGGAAGTAAGTAAAGTAGTAAGTAAAACGTAATAAAGATTAAACAATTTTTTCTTCTTCAAAACCTGAACATTACAATTGAAACTAAATAAAAATTCTCATAATTAAAACCTTAAGGTAGAATTTTAGTCCTAATCTAATATTCATCGCTTCTATTGGAGTCAAAGGTTTTCAAGGAATAATATATGTGCAAAAGTTTCTCAGAGCGCTCAAATCGATTTCTAATTTGTGAATGAACATATGACCAATTAGAAAAACTCGCTCGATTTGAGCAGAAGAAGCTGATAATTGTAACAATTCAATTGCTAGGTGTTGACAGATTTGGATGTTTTACCTTGGCCATGTTCCAAAATACTATAGGATCAGTGAGATTCTTTTCAGTTAACACTTTAAACATTCCAGTCTTTTCTTTAAAGTTGTGCAAGTCTTCTACACCATTAGCATCCAAGCTTTCCAGTAGAAGCACATGCACGTTTTCTATTTGTGTTTTTGAAAGCTGTATTTCAGCATCTCTATAAGACACTGGATGAAGATGAAATGAAGACAACCCATAGATATTTAAGGCCATGCATAGTCTTTCAACTTTCAAGCTTCGGATTTAAGTGCTCAAATTTTGTTGGTAATTGAAGCTTTATCCATAAGTTGGTGGCCTCTGCAGCAGAACAATTGCCACTTTGGGTGTTATTAATTAGCATACAAATAGGATCGAAAAGTGAAATGTACTCTCTAACTTCATCTGCAACATCCAAAAACAGTCTTTGAATTGCTGGATGTATTTTTTTCAGCCATCAATGAGTAACACTATGTACTTACTGAACGATCCAGTAATTTTCTCAATACATTTTTTGTAAGTATTATAAAGTAATGTGGTTGATAAGACATTGCAGTAGTTTAGATGAGTAGGTATAGGGCCACCTAGGCCAGACAGTTCTAGGGACTTTTTTTGTTTACAGTTGGTACCCCTGGGGGAAAATCTAGTGACTTTTTATGTCTGTCTCTCTCTAATCTGGTGACTTTTTGTCTGTCTCTCTCTAGGTGCGGCCATTTTGAATCGCCATTTTGAATAGCCATTTTGAATCGCCATTTTGGATCGCCATTTTGAATAGCCATTTTGAATCGCCATTTTGAATCGTCATTTTGAATAGCCATTTTGAAATGTCATTTTGAATCTGTCAATTTTGAATGTCATTTACCTATCCGCCATTTGTATCTATCATTTTCAATTTGTCATCTTAGATTTCCCGCCCTTGGATTTGAATTTTTAGTAATTTAATTCGCGGGGTCATTAGCGGATCATTTTTTTTATCTCGCGGGATCATCTGCAAATCTCATCTCTCATCTCCCTCCCTCTCCTCATTTCCAACTTGTCATCATTTCCCGCTGAAAGATTTGAATTCCTAGCGCTGCTAATGCCATCTATCGGTGACGTCATATGATCGGTATAGTAGATTTCTATACGCCTGTAGATAGGCAACCCGCTATACTTTTTTACAAAACCAATGGAGCCGGCAGGGTTTGAACGCTCGACCGTCTGGTTATAAGCTTAGGACTTAACCATTACACCATGAAGGTAATCTATTAAAGCACTGTAAACGGGTTATAAAAAAAATTGTTGACTAGCGACCACGTACTCATAACATAATACATGTTAGTAATTTCATATTATCAGATATGATATCCATTATCTCAACAAAATCATTAGCAAAGACGTGTTTTAGTTATAAGTTTAAGCGATAACAAAATGTCCATAGCTTAACCCCGAGACCACGGAGCTTGTCTTTTAAATTACTGCATACGAGTTATTTCTAAAAATGCTTTCACGTATATTTGATTAAATCCAATTTATTTAAAAATAATTCCCGGAAAATATTTATAAATATTGTACATTAATAATATTAAATCTTTAGGATTCAAAAATTATAAGCCAATTATGATTATTATCATGAGTCATTGAGATGAGACAATTATTAACCTTATATGAGCCAATCGTGAAGAAACTCAAGAAATTTTTCTTGATACATCTTAAATATAACAATTTGAAAACTATATACAGATATTATTACTACATGAGGCCAGTAACATCAGTCGATCCGCGGCTTTTTATATCAGTACAAAATAATTAGATATAGTTATATTTACTATCTATTCTTTTAAACAGCTGTTATACTTTCCATGATTACTTTATAGTCGGGTATGTAGTACCATTATTATCCTACATTAACTTATATGAAAAATGAGATCGGTAAGGTAAAAACATGACGTCTTGATTGTAAACGATGATTTCACCATTGCTAATGAATTTCCAATTAGCGGGTGTCGAAAGTTAAAATTCAAACATGAAAAACTATTGGTTTAATCGAAATATTTTAAAAGTTGCCGACGGCTAATTATTATTTAATAGCAACCGTAAATTCTGAGTAAATCTGTTTGGATATTTCCTGAAGCCTAAATCAATTTTGTTTGTATTAAAATCTAGAAATTTCAGAAAAACGGTTTTAAAATAAATTGTATATAGTTATACATTGTGAAATAAAAAAATGCAAGAATAAAATACGTACACGGATTAAACTAAACTATATATTAAGAAATATTAATTACGGCTTTTATAGCATCTTACAGGAAAAAGATTACAGTCAATCAAGATCACAACACATATCATTAACTAGATATCATAAATAAATATTATATATATTGAAGGTAAAGACATGAGTATATCCATCGTTTGACTAATGTCTATTTATTAAAACAAATAAGTTATGAAATGAAGCAGGGAGTCTATTCAATGAACATTGCCTAATACTTTTATGATTTTTCTAGCCTATAGATCAGCAGTTAGAAACACGGGCCTGCTAAATGCCTGCAATTCACCTACCCTATCAATATGTTGTACAATTTTAGATATGTAATGTATACGTTTTGTTTCTTACTTAAGTCTATTTTGTTTGTATGTTTGTAATATTTAGACATTTACGAAAATTAAATCAAGCTGAACAGCAGATTACTATTTTAAATTTAATAGATCATACGAATTATCTTACCCTATTCTGAATTACTGCTCTGTATAAATTGTACATTGTTTGTAAATGCTCTCTGAACTAAAATATTCATATATGAGAGAAATGTTATATAAGTCAATACAGCCCTATAACTATCATTTATTGAGCTATACAAAGAGATTTATATCTACGCTAAACTAAAGATTAATAGAAGTATTGCATTCCTGATATCATAAGATAACGATAAAACATATGATTATTCTTAGACCAAGATCTAATTTAGGTAGTCAAAATGTAGGTAATCGAATTGTAGGTACATATCATGATGTGATATCATACAATTATATTCTAGTAAGAATTGTAATAAAGTTACTGCTATAAATAACATCATTCTTTATCACGATCATCTATCATTATCAAAATCATCTAATGTCATGCAGAGTCAGCAGCTAGCTCCTAAGTTCGTATATGCGAGAAACTGTCTACCCGCTCTGAACAATCAATTACAAAAACTGGATGAGTTTCGGACGTATAGGTAGATAATTCCAAATTTTAATCCGTTTTCAGTAGACCTAACATAACATTAGTTTTACCGTAGGAAGAAGAACCGCTCAGAATTGCTCTACAGGAAACAGTCTGACACTAGGTTATTCAGATCAAATATTACTTACAAATCGGAAAGGATATCTATGAAACTCGTGCTGAATTAAATGTAGGAACCTGAATGCGTGGCAGCATCCGTCGCTATTGCATCAACCGTTTCTTCGCATAGCTTTTAGTTTATCTGTGAGAAATTCTATTTTATTTAGTACATAAGGCGTAGATTAGATTATTAATCTACCCAAAAGATTCACCAAACATGGACCTGCTAAATGCCTGCAATTCACCTACCCTATCAGTAAGTCGTACAATGCAAACATTTAATATTATTATTAAAATTTTATAAATAAAAACGATAAAAGAAGTTTATAGTTTTCATTTATTTTTATGTTAAACATATACGGTAGCAGGATCTAGATCGATGTATACAAATTCATATATGACAGAAATGTTATGTATCTCAATACATACCTAAAACGTATTCTTCGTATATTCAGTAAGAGCTACCCATTTTTTCTAGACATTCGAATTTTGAACAGCTTAATAATATGTTTTCTCATTTAATCATAATTAGGTTGACTTTATATAGCATTTTTCAGGAAAACCTTCTTCAGAAAAACCCTAATGATTATTTAATTTACATAAAAAAAAAATTTAAAACATTTGATTACACAATAATCCCATTTTCGATACCTTCGAAATATAAGTCTATAACATATGTTTGTAATAGGTCTTTATAACTTTTGAAACACAGGGTAGTTACCTCTTGCAAAATTTACAGTTATGAGAACCCTGAAAACTTAACCTGGAGAAATAAATCAGATAAATATTTTACTTTTATTGAAACGATAAATTTGCATACTAATATATGAAAATAATATAATGTATATCGCCTGATAAATAAAATTGAAATTATTCTTATTCTTTTACAATGAAATTATTCTTTTACAATGAAATGTGTTTTGAAAAAACACGATGAAACGTTATGTATATTGATGCAGGAGTTCTGTTAACGCATTCGTTATTTAGAGATTCACTTATAAGTACACTATCTATTTAGCTGATTCAATAAAAATTTCGTTATTTTAAAATTCCTAACGAGGGACCTACTGATAAGCGTTATATTATACCAGGTACGTATGATACTCTACTACTGATTGCATACCTGATGAACGCAGTTGTACAAAGTAATATAGGATATACGTTACAGAGAAGTTTAATTTTTCCGTGCAACAAATGACCTATATATATATTTTATGTACAATGCTGACATTAACATATTTAGCGCATACCTGTTGAACATAGCTCTACAAAGTAATATTCAAAAGACTTAAAAGGCTTATATTTTAGAGATCGGATACAGTCGCATATATTCCTGTATATTACCTCTAAATTTTACTTTAACAATACATGTAGTCAGGTTTGGCGTAAATAACAATTAGGGATATCAAAGCCATACTAACTGAACGCTAACATAATATGCTCTACAGGTCAAACTCAATTAATTAACCCTGGGGCTATACATCCTTAGACTAGAAACAGTCTTGAAACAAAAATGGCTGAGTCCACCCTGTTAGACAAGAAATCAGAGTATGGGCGTGATAAATAAAACATATAAAGTTATTTTACAAACATTTATTTAGTATACATAACATAATACAAGAATATAGATCATAAGTTGTTTTCTATGACGACTGTTGTAGTTCTACGGGTCTCTGAGTCGTCGTATGCCCTCGCAGCAATACTAATACGTATAAAGTCCGACGACTGACTCATTGGAACTGTACCGGTAGCCCTTTCCGTGTTCAATTCTTCGTTACTATCATAGTTGGTAAACGAGGAACCATATTCATCAATACCCCAAATGCATGGCTGAAGTCATATCTTCTTCTTCTTCTTCTGTCTCATCGATATCAATAGGTCCATTTGCTTCCTTTACCAGAGCCGTCTTTACAACATCTGCGTTATTATGTACGTTTTTAAATGCCTTTTATAGCTGTCGATGCGTGAAAGATATTTGAAGCAATTAGAACACCGGACTTTGATTGATTCGTGAACGCTTTTCGTATGTCTTTTAAGCTGTCAGAGCTTGAAAAAGTTTTGACACAGCTAGAACAGCAGATTCTGTTTGAATCGTGTATGGTTTTTACGTGTCTCTTGCAGGTGAATGGCATCGCGAAAGACTTGAAGCAAACCGGACACTGTATTTTGCAATCCTGTCGACCAGAGCCATTCTTCTTCTTACGCTGCTCCATCTCGACTAATGAAGGAACAGGAACACTATCCGTCTATTTATACTGATCGACCAGAGCAATCGGTTGTTCTATCCTACGTTGAGAAAATAATTATACTATGTAAGCTTAGATACGCTACATACGATTGCGAGCCTGAGTATAAGCATAAACCCTATACTACAGATTTTTATCCTTTTTTCATTATATCTACTACAGACGAGGTGAAGAATAGGTACATTTAACATGCGTATGCTACAATTATCTAATTTCTAGTTTTCTAGACGTAATGTAATTTTGAACAGATTTTAACCCTTTTCGTTATATCTACTACCCTTGTAAGCGATTTCTACATATACGTTCTTATTGTTTATACACCATATAGATATTCGTAGCATCTAAAGTAAACTCTTATTTAAACGTTATTTTACAATATATCATACATTTCAGCAGCTCGTATGATTATCCGTCTCTATCGTAACCCAGTATGTAAGGACATTATGTTAAATACTATCTCATACATGTAAATAAACATTTCTTTAAAGAGTTTGTTAGGTCACCTAATCTGTTATAATATTACTATGATATTAGATCTCGTCGATTACAGTTTTACCATTAGGACATACTTAGTAGGTTATATGTGCTAAGTAAAATAATAAACAGATATTTCGAAAATTTTATGCATTCTTGAGAGAACGGGGTATAATATTTAAAAACACACTGTAGAAAACATATCAGCAGAGAAAGGGAATACATAAATACAGTATGTTTTGTATGATGAGTTGTCGTCAGTTTAAAAGAAATAAGTTCGTCGCCATATTTAAACGTTATTTTACAATACATCATACATTTTCAATAGCTTCGAAATACGCAGATATGTAATAATATACTATATACTCTTAAAGAAATAAGTTCGTCGCCATATTTAAACGTTATTTTACAATACATCATACATTTTCAATAGCTTCGAAATACGCAGATATGTAATAATATACTATATACTCTTGTAGGTTATTCAACGTATCTATAGTAAACTCTTATGATTAATAATAATCTGTAACCGTATTGTTTTTTATTACATCACAGGTTAGAGCATACGAATATAATTTAGGTTAGATTAGGTTAGAGCCTACGAATACATTTTTAGGGCAGAACGTAGGGAGCAGAGTAAGTACAAAACAACATACTTTCATACAAGAACGTTTATTGATACGAGTAGTTTCGACGCTACTTAAAACATAATACATAACTTATATATATAATATCTATTAAAATAGTACATTTCGTATACACTAATAATGGTACTACATACCCGACTATAAAGTAAACATGGTAAGTATAACAGCAGTTTAAAAGAATAGATAGTAAATATAACTATATCTAATTATTTTATAAAATACTATGTTAACTAAGAGGTTATATACAGAATATATACGCCTGTATTCGACCTCTAGAGGGTTCATAAGACTAGACTAGACCAGACCAGACCACACCAGACCAGACTAGAGCAGACCAGACCAGACCATACTAGACCAGACCAGACCAGACCAGACCATACCAGACCATACCAGACCAGACCAGACCATACCAGACCAGACCAGACTATAGATGATAGATAGTAAAATCATGAACAATTATACCACCTGTAATATAATAGAGCTTACTTGATATTTTAAAATTAGTGGCTGAATCTAATTATTACAGAAATTCAATTGTAGAAACTGAAGATGTAATCTTTAAAACATCTAAAGTTAGAAGTTTTTAGTAGTCAGGTCAGATTAATAGAGGGTGTTATAATCAAATCGTTTTTTTAGAAACTATTTGTTTTGTAAGATTGGCGCCGTAAAGAAAAACAACATAGCTGTAAAGACTAGACTAGACCAGACCAGACCAGACCAGACCAGACCAGACCAGACGAGACCAGACCAGACCAGACTAGACCAGACCAGACCAGACCAGACCAGACCAGACCAGACCAGACCAGACCAGACCAGACCAGACCAGACCAGACCATACCAGACCAGAACAGACCAGACCAGAACAGACCAGACCATACCATACCAGACCAGACTAGACTAGACTAGACTATAGATGATAGACAGTAAAATCATGAACAATTATACCACCTGTAATATAATAGAGCTTACTTGATATTTTAAAATTAGTGGCTGAATCTAATTATTACAGAAATTCAATTGTAGAAACTGAAGATGTAATCTTTAAAACATCTAAAGTTAGAAGTTTTTAGTAGTCAGGTCAGATTAATAGAGGGTGTTATAACCAAATCGTTTTTTAGAAACTATTTGTTTTGTAAGATTGGCGCCGTAAAGAAAAACAACATAGCTGTAGTCTTGATTTTGAAATTGAGATAGCTCGGAACAAAACGATGAATACAAAGTTTAGAAGTTTATTTCAAAATTCTGTGATAAAAACATTAATTCTTCTTTACTTTACTTTAAAACCCCAAGATTGCATGATAAATCAATACATAATATAATATCAATATATAATATTAGTTGGGTTACAGTCTACGAATATATTTTATGTTAGATTTAGGTCGCGCGCGCGACCTGAATCTAACCTAAAATATATTCGTAGACTGTAACCCAACTAATATTATATGTAAGTTTTTCGAATGTTAATGACGATTTTGTAAGTAACTACATTGGTCTAACCTAATAAATATTTTATGAACTAATCTTAATAGAGATTTTTTGTAAGTAGCTACATGCTCTAACCTAATAAATGTTTTATGAACTAATCTTAATAGAGATTCTTGAATCTTTGCAACAACCGGAGTCTAAAATCTATAACCTTAATATAATTTTTGGGAGTCTAACCTAGATTGCTTCATTTAATTTAATCATTTATATTAATATTATATTGATTTATCATGCAATCTTGGGGTTTTAAAGTAAAGTAAAGAAGAATTAATGTTTTTATCACAGAATTTTGAAATAAACTTCTAAACTTTGTATTCATCGTTTTGTTCCGAGCTATCTCAATTTCAAAATCAAGACTACAGCTATGTTGTTTTTCTTTACGGCGCCAATCTTACAAAACAAATAGTTTCTAAAAAACGATTTGGTTATAACACCCTCTATTAATCTGACCTGACTACTAAAAACTTCTAACTTTAGATGTTTTAAAGATTACATCTTCAGTTTCTACAATTGAATTTCTGTAATAATTAGATTCAGCCACTAATTTTAAAATATCAAGTAAGCTCTATTATATTACAGGTGGTATAATTGTTCATGATTTTACTGTCTATCATCTATAGTCTAGTCTAGTCTGGTCTGGTATGGTCTGGTCTGGTCTGGTCTGATCTTATCTGTTCTGGTCTGGTCTGGTCTGGTCTGGTCTGGTCTGGTCTGGTCTGGTCTGGTCTGGTCTGGTCTGGTCTGGTCTGGTCTGGTCTGGTCTGGTCTGGTCTGGTCTGGTCTGGTCTGGTCTGGTCTGGTCTGGTCTGGTCTGGTCTGGTCTGGTCTGGTCTGGTCTGGTCTGGTCTAGTCTGTTCTGGTCTGGTCTGGTCTAGTCTGGTCTGGTCTAGTCTAGTCTTATGAACCCTCTAGAGGTCGAATACAGGCGTATATATTCTGTATATAACCTCTTAGTTAACATAGTATTTTATAAAATAATTAGATATAGTTATATTTACTATCTATTCTTTTAAACTGCTGTTATACTTACCATGTTTACTTTATAGTCGGGTATGTAGTACCATTATTAGTGTATACGAAATGTACTATTTTAATAGATATTATATATATAAGTTATGTATTATGTTTTAAGTAGCGTCGAAATTACTCGTATCAATAAACATTCTTGTATGAAAGTATGTTGTTTTGTACTTACTCTGCTCCCTACGTTCTGCCCTAAAAAATGTATTCGTAGGCTCTAACCTAATCTAACCTAAATTATATTCGTATGCTCTAACCTGTGATGTAATAAAAAACAATAAGGTTACAGATTATTATTAATCATAAGAGTTTACTATAGAAACGTTGAATAATCTACAAGAGTATATAGTATATTATTACATATCTGCGTATTTCGAAGCTATTGAAAATGTATGATGTATTGTAAAATAACGTTTAAATATGGCGACGAACTTATTTCTTTTAAACTGACGACAACTCATCATACAAAACATACTGTATTTATGTATTCCCTTTCTCTGCTGATATGTTTTCTACAGTGTGTTTTTAAATATTATACCCCGTTCTCTCAAGAATGCATAAAATTTTCGAAATATCTGTTTATTATTTTACTTAGCACATATAACCTACTAAGTATGTCCTAATGGTAAAACTGTAATCGACGAGATCTAATATCATAGTAATATTATAACAGATTAGGTGACCTAACAAACTCTTTAAAGAAATGTTTATTTACATGTATGAGATAGTATTTAACATAATGTCCTTACATACTGGGTTACGATAGAGACGGATAATCATACGAGCTGCTGAAATGTATGATATATTGTAAAATAACGTTTAAATAAGAGTTTACTTTAGATGCTACGAATATCTATATGGTGTATAAACAATAAGAACGTATATGTAGAAATCGCTTACAAGGGTAGTAGATATAACGAAAAGGGTTAAAATCTGTTCAAAATTACATTACGTCTAGAAAACTAGAAATTAGATCATTGTAGCATACGCATGTTAAATGTACCTATTCTTCACCTCGTCTGTAGTAGATATAATGAAAAAAGGATAAAAATCTGTAGTATAGGGTTTATGCTTATACTCAGGCTCGCAATCGTATGTAGCGTATCTAAGCTTACATAGTATAATTATTTTCTCAACGTAGGATAGAACAACCGATTGCTCTGGTCGATCAGTATAAATAGACGGATAGTGTTCCTGTTCCTTCATTAGTCGAGATGGAGCAGCGTAAGAAGAAGAATGGCTCTGGTCGACAGGATTGCAAAATACAGTGTCCGGTTTGCTTCAAGTCTTTCGCGATGCCATTCACCTGCAAGAGACACGTAAAAACCATACACGATTCAAACAGAATCTGCTGTTCTAGCTGTGTCAAAACTTTTTCAAGCTCTGACAGCTTAAAAGACATACGAAAAGCGTTCACGAATCAATCAAAGTCCGGTGTTCTAATTGCTTCAAATATCTTTCACGCATCGACAGCTATAAAAGGCATTTAAAAACGTACATAATAACGCAGATGTTGTAAAGACGGCTCTGGTAAAGGAAGCAAATGGACCTATTGATATCGATGAGACAGAAGAAGAAGAAGAAGATATGACTTCAGCCATGCATTTGGGGTATTGATGAATATGGTTCCTCGTTTACCAACTATGATAGTAACGAAGAATTGAACACGGAAAGGGCTACCGGTACAGTTCCAATGAGTCAGTCGTCGGACTTTATACGTATTAGTATTGCTGCGAGGGCATACGACGACTCAGAGACCCGTAGAACTACAACAGTCGTCATAGAAAACAACTTATGATCTATATTCTTGTATTATGTTATGTATACTAAATAAATGTTTGTAAAATAACTTTATATGTTTTATTTATCACGCCCATACTCTGATTTCTTGTCTAACAGGGTGGACTCAGCCATTTTTGTTTCAAGACTGTTTCTAGTCTAAGGATGTATAGCCCCAGGGTTAATTAATTGAGTTTGACCTGTAGAGCATATTATGTTAGCGTTCAGTTAGTATGGCTTTGATATCCCTAATTGTTATTTACGCCAAACCTGACTACATGTATTGTTAAAGTAAAATTTAGAGGTAATATACAGGAATATATGCGACTGTATCCGATCTCTAAAATATAAGCCTTTTAAGTCTTTTGAATATTACTTTGTAGAGCTATGTTCAACAGGTATGCGCTAAATATGTTAATGTCAGCATTGTACATAAAATATATATATAGGTCATTTGTTGCACGGAAAAATTAAACTTCTCTGTAACGTATATCCTATATTACTTTGTACAACTGCGTTCATCAGGTATGCAATCAGTAGTAGAGTATCATACGTACCTGGTATAATATAACGCTTATCAGTAGGTCCCTCGTTAGGAATTTTAAAATAACGAAATTTTTATTGAATCAGCTAAATAGATAGTGTACTTATAAGTGAATCTCTAAATAACGAATGCGTTAACAGAACTCCTGCATCAATATACATAACGTTTCATCGTGTTTTTTCAAAACACATTTCATTGTAAAAGAATAATTTCATTGTAAAAGAATAAGAATAATTTCAATTTTATTTATCAGGCGATATACATTATATTATTTTCATATATTAGTATGCAAATTTATCGTTTCAATAAAAGTAAAATATTTATCTGATTTATTTCTCCAGGTTAAGTTTTCAGGGTTCTCATAACTGTAAATTTTGCAAGAGGTAACTACCCTGTGTTTCAAAAGTTATAAAGACCTATTACAAACATATGTTATAGACTTATATTTCGAAGGTATCGAAAATGGGATTATTGTGTAATCAAATGTTTTAAATTTTTTTTTTATGTAAATTAAATAATCATTAGGGTTTTTCTGAAGAAGGTTTTCCTGAAAAATGCTATATAAAGTCAACCTAATTATGATTAAATGAGAAAACATATTATTAAGCTGTTCAAAATTCGAATGTCTAGAAAAAATGGGTAGCTCTTACTGAATATACGAAGAATACGTTTTAGGTATGTATTGAGATACATAACATTTCTGTCATATATGAATTTGTATACATCGATCTAGATCCTGCTACCGTATATGTTTAACATAAAAATAAATGAAAACTATAAACTTCTTTTATCGTTTTTATTTATAAAATTTTAATAATAATATTAAATGTTTGCATTGTACGACTTACTGATAGGGTAGGTGAATTGCAGGCATTTAGCAGGTCCATGTTTGGTGAATCTTTTGGGTAGATTAATAATCTAATCTACGCCTTATGTACTAAATAAAATAGAATTTCTCACAGATAAACTAAAAGCTATGCGAAGAAACGGTTGATGCAATAGCGACGGATGCTGCCACGCATTCAGGTTCCTACATTTAATTCAGCACGAGTTTCATAGATATCCTTTCCGATTTGTAAGTAATATTTGATCTGAATAACCTAGTGTCAGACTGTTTCCTGTAGAGCAATTCTGAGCGGTTCTTCTTCCTACGGTAAAACTAATGTTATGTTAGGTCTACTGAAAACGGATTAAAATTTGGAATTATCTACCTATACGTCCGAAACTCATCCAGTTTTTGTAATTGATTGTTCAGAGCGGGTAGACAGTTTCTCGCATATACGAACTTAGGAGCTAGCTGCTGACTCTGCATGACATTAGATGATTTTGATAATGATAGATGATCGTGATAAAGAATGATGTTATTTATAGC
Source organism: Agrypnus murinus (assembly GCA_929113105.1). Taxonomy (NCBI): domain Eukaryota; kingdom Metazoa; phylum Arthropoda; class Insecta; order Coleoptera; family Elateridae; genus Agrypnus; species Agrypnus murinus. The sequence goes on from OV816026.1 coordinate 124,014,588, forward strand.
AGTAACTTTATTACAATTCTTACTAGAATATAATTGTATGATATCACATCATGATATGTACCTACAATTCGATTACCTACATTTTGACTACCTAAATTAGATCTTGGTCTAAGAATAATCATATGTTTTATCGTTATCTTATGATATCAGGAATGCAATACTTCTATTAATCTTTAGTTTAGCGTAGATATAAATCTCTTTGTATAGCTCAATAAATGATAGTTATAGGGCTGTATTGACTTATATAACATTTCTCTCATATATGAATATTTTAGTTCAGAGAGCATTTACAAACAATGTACAATTTATACAGAGCAGTAATTCAGAATAGGGTAAGATAATTCGTATGATCTATTAAATTTAAAATAGTAATCTGCTGTTCAGCTTGATTTAATTTTCGTAAATGTCTAAATATTACAAACATACAAACAAAATAGACTTAAGTAAGAAACAAAACGTATACATTACATATCTAAAATTGTACAACATATTGATAGGGTAGGTGAATTGCAGGCATTTAGCAGGCCCGTGTTTCTAACTGCTGATCTATAGGCTAGAAAAATCATAAAAGTATTAGGCAATGTTCATTGAATAGACTCCCTGCTTCATTTCATAACTTATTTGTTTTAATAAATAGACATTAGTCAAACGATGGATATACTCATGTCTTTACCTTCAATATATATAATATTTATTTATGATATCTAGTTAATGATATGTGTTGTGATCTTGATTGACTGTAATCTTTTTCCTGTAAGATGCTATAAAAGCCGTAATTAATATTTCTTAATATATAGTTTAGTTTAATCCGTGTACGTATTTTATTCTTGCATTTTTTTATTTCACAATGTATAACTATATACAATTTATTTTAAAACCGTTTTTCTGAAATTTCTAGATTTTAATACAAACAAAATTGATTTAGGCTTCAGGAAATATCCAAACAGATTTACTCAGAATTTACGGTTGCTATTAAATAATAATTAGCCGTCGGCAACTTTTAAAATATTTCGATTAAACCAATAGTTTTTCATGTTTGAATTTTAACTTTCGACACCCGCTAATTGGAAATTCATTAGCAATGGTGAAATCATCGTTTACAATCAAGACGTCATGTTTTTACCTTACCGATCTCATTTTTCATATAAGTTAATGTAGGATAATAATGGTACTACATACCCGACTATAAAGTAATCATGGAAAGTATAACAGCTGTTTAAAAGAATAGATAGTAAATATAACTATATCTAATTATTTTGTACTGATATAAAAAGCCGCGGATCGACTGATGTTACTGGCCTCATGTAGTAATAATATCTGTATATAGTTTTCAAATTGTTATATTTAAGATGTATCAAGAAAAATTTCTTGAGTTTCTTCACGATTGGCTCATATAAGGTTAATAATTGTCTCATCTCAATGACTCATGATAATAATCATAATTGGCTTATAATTTTTGAATCCTAAAGATTTAATATTATTAATGTACAATATTTATAAATATTTTCCGGGAATTATTTTTAAATAAATTGGATTTAATCAAATATACGTGAAAGCATTTTTAGAAATAACTCGTATGCAGTAATTTAAAAGACAAGCTCCGTGGTCTCGGGGTTAAGCTATGGACATTTTGTTATCGCTTAAACTTATAACTAAAACACGTCTTTGCTAATGATTTTGTTGAGATAATGGATATCATATCTGATAATATGAAATTACTAACATGTATTATGTTATGAGTACGTGGTCGCTAGTCAACAATTTTTTTTATAACCCGTTTACAGTGCTTTAATAGATTACCTTCATGGTGTAATGGTTAAGTCCTAAGCTTATAACCAGACGGTCGAGCGTTCAAACCCTGCCGGCTCCATTGGTTTTGTAAAAAAGTATAGCGGGTTGCCTATCTACAGGCGTATAGAAATCTACTATACCGATCATATGACGTCACCGATAGATGGCATTAGCAGCGCTAGGAACAAATTGAAAATGATAGATACAAATGGCGGATAGGTAAATGACATTCAAAATTGACAGATTCAAAATGACATTTCAAAATGGCTATTCAAAATGACGATTCAAAATGGCGATTCAAAATGGCTATTCAAAATGGCGATCCAAAATGGCGATTCAAAATGGCTATTCAAAATGGCGATTCAAAATGGCCGCACCTAGAGAGAGACAGACAAAAAGTCACCAGATTAGAGAGAGAGACAGACATAAAAAGTCACTAGATTTTCCCCCAGGGGTACCATCTGTAAACAAAAAAAGTCCCTAGAACTGTCTGGCCTAGGTGGCCCTATACCTACTTAGATGCATAAGCTGGACGAATTTTGTTGATAAAATTTTTAAAATGATCAGAATCTGCTATGCTAAGAGGTATATTACACCCAAAGAAAAAAATTGCTACTACATCATTCAAATCGTTTATTTCTTTAGAAGTTACTTGATCAATGAATTTTGATAATCTTCCATTGCTCTGTTCATTCTCTAATTTATTTGCCCTTTTTCCTGCTTTTTAAAAATTATTATTGAAAAATTATTTGAAGAGAATTCACCTACCGATAGGTGAATTTTTAAAGAAACACAAAGCTCCTACCGGTAGGAACAATTTTTTTCAGAAATTCGTTGCCTACCGGTAGGAACATAATACACTCCCTATATTAAACTGTATAAAATATACAGTCTGTTTGATTTAAAGCGCCCTTGTGATAAACCCCTTGTTTATCGGTTCTATTTGTTTTATTGATGATGGATGTTAGTTTAAATGATACACAAATTTGTATCCCATAATAAATTGGTTTTATTTCTTATTCTTATAAAATAGAAATTTGATACGTTCTTACATGTTTACGCATCGAAACTCTGTCGTCGTCTCCTTTATTAATTTAAGTTATTAAACTGTTACAACTATTATAAAAACATTGCATTTTTACTTAACCTAGTTATTGCTAAAAGGAATTTGATTAAGTAGCTTTTCGCAATTGAATTTATTGAACTTTATTACCTAAATATTTTATTCTTCCAAATATATTCTTCCAAAAACACATAATATAATTTTTAATAATTTCTATATTCCTTTACACCCTGCTTTGCAGACATTTTATTTTCAGTCAGAAATGGCATATTATTAAATGGTATAAAATTTTCTATGTTCCGGTTCAGAGAATTTTGTATTTATTAAATCGGCGTGAGCGTGATGTCATCAAACTTTTTTAAATTACATGATAGGTATTTTTTTACTGAAATTGATCAGAGTATTCTCTTTTCACCCATAATAAATATTCATACTCTTATGTAAGAAGATTTTCAAGAAAAACGTCAAAAATGATTTACGACTATACTTCAACCAAGAATACAAGAAATGAGTCATTTTTGTAATCATACCGGAATAAAGAAATACGACCCGAGGTGAGATAAGATAAGAGTGCAAATTTTACGTTGCTAAGACTTCAGTGACGTACGCTAGAACCAATAGATTTCCATTGCTGATTTTACATTAATTTTTAATTAAAAAGGAATTTGTTCCGCTACTGAATCTTTCTAGCTCATTTATTGTTTATTTTATCATTTAGATTACAGCGTGGCCTTCACGCAATTCTAGATGCCTTTTACATTTTCGCCCACGTGTTTGTGATGACTCATTTATTGTATGTTTGGTTGAACTATAGTAGGCTTTGATTCCTGGTTCTCCAATTAATAAAACAGAATTATCTAGCAAGCTTAAGTAAATAGCAAAGCTTTAGTTGTTCTAGTGGCGTATTTACAAATTTTTCTCGGTGGGGGGGGTACTCTATAAAAATTCCCCTTTTAGCCCCCCCCCCCATATGCCACTGAGTTATTCCGATGGTCATTAATTTTCAGTTAGGGAAAATGTAGAACAAAACAGTACAAACATAAGTAACCAATAGAATAAATTGAAAAACTTGATCCTTTTTTTCTAATAACTTTTTGAATCATAAGGGATACCAAACCATCATTGCCAGAAATATTGAAAAGTCGCACGTAGGTGCCAGAACCCACGAAAGACCTTAAGGGAACGTCCTCTGCAGAGCGACCGAAATTCAAATTTCTTATGGTCATATTCTTGTTCCTCGTTTTCGATATGATAAGAAAAACCAGTGAAATAAACTTTACTATCTCAGATATCATGAAGGATATCAGATTTAAGCTTTGTTTTGGTCACGAGAGGTACTGTGTAAGTGCTGCTATTTATTTTTGAAGTGTATTATTTAATACATGAATAAAAGCTACCAAGGATAGCAAAAAATACCAAACCATAACCTTACGCTTACCTTACATAACGCTTACCTCGTATATGTATTTTATTATATTGTAATATGTTATGATAAGTGTTTGTTAACTCTAGTAAAATAATAAATACTTTCAACTTTTGTGCTCAAGATTATGGTGTTATTACTTTAAATAGGTTACCCTTTTATAATGCCTATAATTTTATAATTCTATTGTTAGTGGTACTGGTTTAACCCAATGTAAAAGATAGAGATACCGAATACTGTAGTGTAAGTGAATAATGATGACAAATAGAAAGTTTCAAGCAACAAAATAATAAAATAAAACGGGGAACATCACATTATATTCCGTAATTCTGTCGAAGCACATGGGGCACGTTATTTTATTTCAATTGCAATCAAATCATGCCACATATTCTCGAATAACATAAGATTGTTTAGACAAAGTATAACTTTCTCGTTTAACTCTGAATTTAACTGAAATTTGAAAAGAATAATTTGTTTTGTTTTTTGGATATTTCTTGATATTAATAATTTCCTTATCTTTTCACAAATAACACATAATTAAAAATTGTTTGCTCCTTGTAACGAAGTTACTTAATTTTGTTTATTTATTTTGGGTGTAAGAATTAAAATCCGTGCAATCTCAAACCGTTCGGATAAGCGGCCGACTCAAGCGAGAGCACGCGTCCCTTTTCTAACCGATATTTGGCGTGCGCCGATCCGTTTTACACCTACCTTTTCCCCCACCCTCCGAGAGCGCCTATATAAACAGGTTCGAAGCGACGATCTATTCAGTTCGCGCCCAGGACTTCCAGCCAGTCTAGCAAACTGAACCGTTCCCGGACAATATAAGAGTAAAAAGCTCAATTTATAAACTAATCCGCAACAGTACCAGTAACAGTAGCAGTTCCAGTACCTGCGACCGTAGCGGTAGCAAAAATGGGTTTAATTTATAAACTTTTCATCACTTTACCGCTGAACTGTTACTTTCGTGTTGACAGATTAGACAGTTTGTTAATATTAATTTGATTCCTGCATATTATTACACAATTATACAAAATGAATAGAAATAATATATTATTGGGAGTTTTCGGCGTGGTACTATGCTCCTATGCAATCAGAAAAATAAGTAAACGAAGGAGAAAATATAAAGTAAGACCTATTAACAGACAAAGAAAAACAGAGGGTGGTTACCACTATTTTCTTAAAATGAAAGCAGAAGATCCTGAGCAATTCTTTAAGTTTACTAGAATGACTGTACCAATCTTTGAACATTTATTAAGCTTAGTAGCCAGCAAAATTTCCCGGGGACCAAGATCTGATGGAGTATGTGCCGAGGAAAGATTAGCTATAACTTTGCAATATTTATCCCAAGGAGGGAGTATGCAAAGTCTAGCATGGGCTTTCCATGTCGAAATAACGACTATCCATCAAATAATTCATGAGACAAATGAAGTTATTTGGGAAGTACTTTCACCAACCTACTTGAAGACGCCTTCAACTGAAAATGAATGGAAAACGATTGCTTCTGATTTCTTTACGACATGGAATTTTCCTAACTGTATTGGAGCGCTTGATGGCAAGCATATAAATATACAGGCTCCCCCTAACTCTGGTTCTGTTTTTTAATTACAAAAAAAACTTTAGTATTGTCCTTATGGCTGCCTGTAACGATATGTTTACCATGGTTGACATTGGAGCTTATGGGTCCCAAAGCGATGGAGGAGTTTTTAAAAACAGTATCTTTGGTACGAGATTAGAAAACAACACGTTAAATGTCCCAGAGCCATCATACATTCCAAACACTCGCGTTATTGTTCCTTACATGTTGGTAGCCGATGAGGCATTTCCATTGAAACATTATATTATGAGACCTTATCCTGGTAAGAATCTTTCCGTCGAACAACGAACGTTTAATTACCGTCTTTCACGAGCTCGCCGTACCATTGAAAATAGTTTTGGAATACTAGTTGCCCGATGGCGAATATTAAAGCAAACAATATGTGCTAAAGTAGAAAATATAGATGGTGTGGTGAAGGCTGCAGTGGTTTTGCACAATTTTTGTTTAAAAATGTTTGGTAATGGTCAGGCAACTAATAATTATTGCCCCCGTGGATACGTTGACGTTAGTGATGAAGACAATGGATTATGGAGATCGGAAATAGAACCCTTACTATCTGTTGGTAGACTATCATGTAACAATGCCACTAGAATTAATTATAAAACTCGAGACAATCTTGCAAACTACTTTATATCTCCAGCAGGTGAAATACCATGGCAAAGAGAAAAGGTTTTGAGAGGAACCATTGCTTGAAAACATGACAGAAAGAAAAATAGAATTAAGTAATTATTATAAGTATTTTAGGGTGAAAACTTATAAACATGTATTGGTTAAATAAAAAAAATGTGAACATTATAATTTATGATTATAATTATTCATGTAAAATGGCAGAAATTCTTGTTCTATAATTTTTAGCCTCCTCAGGTGTCATTTCATTCAGGCAGTGAGCCACATAGGTACCAAATGATTCATTTATATTACTGGACGGCTTTGCAATTGTGCTCTCTATTTGTTTAGCTATTTTTACTATCTCATTTATTTCTTTCATTTCACTTTTTTTGTTTTTTTTGATGCACCGGGTGGCTCAAATATTTGCCTCTTCTGAGTCTTCTGTACCTCGTCATTTCCATCAGCGTTTCGTGGAGTCGTAGGCGTGTTCCACACTTCCTCTAATTCTTGAGTAGAGCTAGGGTCTGGGCTATCTCTTCTAACTTGCTCTGCCTCAATTATTTCTAATTCTGCAGGTAAAATAGTTTCAAGTGAATTCCAAGGATTTTTAGTATTATCTGATATTGTCTCCTTTTCACTTGTATTACACTTTGCAGGTAATGTAGAGGAAATCGAAATCGATTTCTTGGTGTGCAGTGCTTATCATAAAATAACATTTTTTTTAAATAGGGCCATTCAGATTCGTCGTGTGGGTCTCCAGATTTCAATCGTCATTTTTCTTTTGTAAATCTGTCTCTCAAGTTTTTCCATAAACGCTTGCAATCGTCAGCAAAGACATCCAAAACAATTCCAATTTCTTGCCACGTATTCTCTTTCATGGTGTTGTCTTTATAATTTTTATTTTTCAAGTCGTACAAATGCGGATGAGAACAAATTAATTCCAATAGCAGCTCCAAATCAACAGCTTTGAAGAATATTATATAATATTACTTTGACCTCACAAAGTATATCTTAACTTACCACAGTTATTGGGCATTTTTACATACAATAACGAAAAACTTACTAAAATATATAACAATTTGGCAATTCAATAATTACTTACGTCAGTTTTGGAAGTTTGAATTCAAAAAATTATTTACCGCGCAAAAGATATCTAGATATCCACATTCAGCTGACGAAATACTAGCATATGATTGGTCCACCGCTACTGAAATCCGTAGCGGTAGCTGCTAAAGATGAACTTCGTCATCTTTAACCGCTGCTGTTGCGGCTTACAACTGCAACCGCTGCTGCTGCGGAATTTTATAAACAACAACATTGATTTTGAAGGTTTTATCTTACAACAGTTGCGTCGACGGCAACTGTTACTGTTGCGGATTAGTTTATAAATTGAGCTTAAGTCCTCTTACCGACTTTCCGATTCCCTTTCCGCCTGCTCTTGTCCGTTCATCTTTACACTCTGTCCGAGACTTCACTGCGAGTATTCCGGGGAGTCTCATTCCGCAATCCGATATTTCCGAGGGATCCCGTTCCTTGCATTCTTTACCCGGTACGTCTGTTACCATCCGACACTCCGTTATCCCGCCCTGTATTCTATCACCGTACCCGCACGCTTGGTTTGCTTTTACTACGCTGTATTATTGCACCCCGCTTGCCTGAAATTCCGTTATTAAGCGTAAGCTTATTAGGGTAGTAGTAAGGTTTGTAGGAATTAGTAATAAGAATAAATTACTTGCTGTTTGGTATTCTGATTGTGTCTTTTATTTGCTGATAACCCCTTTACCTTTTTTTAAGTGTCTTAGTAGAAATCACGTTAAAATAACTGGCGCCCGAGATCACCGAAAACCACACTGCGCCACTACGTAAGCGGGCCCCTTACAAATACCGAGACAACCCAGAGGCGCCCCAAACCGTGCTTACATCCTTTACAACAGCTTCTTCTTTTTTTAACGGGTCTCAATTTAAGTTTTGATTAAAGTTAACTGTCGGAACTTGTACTGCTTTTAATATCCATTGTTAAATGGATGGATATGAACTTTACTCGATGGTCCGCGGACGTCGCGTTACTATTTATAATTTTTCTGCGAAACTTGATCGGATTGACAATTTGAGAAAAGTAGAGTAATCTTCGATATTTGAGCTATAACGTTCATAGAAATATTTTTGTCCATTAATTAAAGGGTTTTCAAGTTATTATGAGTTAATGGATATTACAAATATGGCTTTTCAGGGTGAACGTTTACTCATTAACAAGTTCTATATAAAAGTATTGTGCAGAGTGCTATTAAAAATAAAAAAAGAAATGTTTCTAGTTAAAACATTGATACAGTATTGCAGCGGGTTGTTGTACACATACCGGGGATGTAAAAAACGCAAAAATGTTTTTGTCCTTTTTTGAAAATTCACGCTTTACAACCCCCTGCATGGTACGATTTTTGCACGACCAATCGATTTTGCATTCTTAAAAGGTAGGTAATGATTTAAACTTAAAGTGTGTCTTATATTTTAGCAACAAAATGCAAACGGGATGACACGATAGAAACAGCATTTTACTCTACTAATAAAAAAAGTGTAAAAACTTGAAAATTAATTTCTTAGGCCTCTTTCTTCATTCTATAACGATTCGACAATTACACATTTAAAAGCTTTTTGTGGCATTTCAGGCCAACTCCATTTCTCTATATTTAAGTTTTTTACATTAACACTACACGAAAAATAAAAAGAAATAGATGGCCTTGATAATTATTTTAGAATAATTTTTACTTCACATTTAAAATTTGTGATTTTCCAAATTTATTGTTCTTGCCGCTATTGTAATAATAAATTTGAAGAATAGAGCTAAATATAAAGCGGGAAGTTAATGACGACCATGTATTATGAACGGTTATTGGATTGCCGTAATGCCGGTGACGACGCGATTTTAAATCAGGCCAAGAATGTGTTGTCGGACCAGCCAACACCAGGTGGTGTTGGACCAGCCAATGGAAGCAGAGTTTGAGAGGGCGCGTCATCTACGTCATCCTCGTCAGACTTTGCACTTGCGAGTTAAAATTAATATAGTTTAAGTACAATACCTACTTGCTTTTGCATTGTGATTTTACTGATTTTCCAAAGTTATTGTTATTATTGGTATACTAATAAAATTGAATAAATTCTAACTATAAAACGGTAAGAGTTAATGATACTGATGTATATGAACTTTTATTGCAGTGATGCAAGCGTGACGCAACTTTAAAAAAGGCTCGGAAATGTGTTGTCCGACCAGCCAATGGAAACATAGTTTGAGAGGGTGCGTCATTCTACGTCATAAGACCTTGGCACTTGCGAGCTCGGTACTTTGTCAGAGTTTATTCTAGCTTTTAATTTTCTATAATCATTAATTAGGGTTTAAATAAGTTCTTCTCCTAATTTAAAAGTTACAAAATTAAATCCTAAAAAACTCAACGGCCATCAAACGATTTTTTGAGGTACTACGACCATTGAACAAGTTGATTAAATATTAAATATTTGTGGGTTATTTTGTAATGTACGATAACTAGAGCTATAACATATATTTCGATTATATTTTAAATCTTTAACAGGGTATTTGTTTACATAGTGCACACATACAGATGAATTGAGATACAGATTGAAGTTAATTCAAGGTTAAACTGATAAGATTAAAAAACATCAAAGCAGTTCTGTCTTATCAGGATATTGTTTGTGCATTTCACACGTTTGTTAATTTAAATAGATTCTGGAATGCTTCCATTCAGTTACTATATTTTATTATTATTATTGTAATTATTGAACCTATTTGCATAATAATGCATTGTAAGATTTATTCTTATGCCTATTTGAATAAACATATTTTCTCGATAAAAATAATTTTGATACGAAGAGGTGTCTACTTTTTTACATATACGTACAATATTGAATACTTGAATAATACCATGAACTGCGTTCGGTATTTTAGATCTACCTATTTATTCGAAGAGCTTGGTTTCCATAATATACATTGTTGTAAATAATTGTAATTATCGCAATAAAGCTTTCAGAGGAAAAAGAGTCGAAGTACCGAACACAGCATAAATAACTCATCAATATTTAATCCTTTTTATTGGAAACGCACTGCTACGTCAATTTTTAGGCTCGATGCCGAGACACAGTATAATAACATAGAGTAACGTGACTCGCAAATAATTATTATCCACCGTACAACATGCTGGCATGTGCCGGCAGTACATAGAGAGCAGTTATGCTTCATACACGCGACCGAGCACAACAAATTACATGCGAAACATGAGTAAACTTTGCTAATGCATGTACCGAGTTGAACGAAACTGCGATTTTCACGTTTGAAAAAACATTCAAGAAATCGGATGAAAGTTTATTTGGAAGTTTATATATGCCGCATCCATAGTTTTATTTAATTTATTTCATCTATGGAATTACTTTTTCAACAACACTTCCAAGATATTTATGTAAATGAAAATGTGGTCAAACGCCTTGTATCCATTTTCAAATCATTAACATTTATACATCCGTGCAATAATTTCAAGTATAATTATATAGTATATCATTTACACGCTCGACTGCGAGTGTATCCTACTATATTAAAACGCCAATTGATCTCGGGAACGAAAGATCAAATTTACGCGGCGACCTAGGTATATGCTAGGGGCAACGAGAGAAGCAAAATAACACCAAAATTATGGTTCCTACTTTTATGGTTTCTGAGATACAGAATTATTTTAATATTAGAGGCTTTTGTATGGTTTTTGTCTGATTGGGATGATCGTCAAAAAAACTATTTTTCCCCTCCCGCCCAGCCCTTTTTCAGAGTTGGGAATTTTTTTAAATTAACTGCGTTAATCTGGTATCTCAAACATGGTGAATCGAAAATGATTTTTTAATCATATTTTAATCAATATTTTATAATTAAATTATCGCGTGTCGTAGGCGCTCGGACCCCCGATTTTTACATTTTAAAAGGCGTTAACAGAAATTTTAAATCATCAGGTAGTAAAAAGATAATTAGGTATATTGAAACATAATTAACAATAAACTTTCGTTTTGTAAATGAATATTCAATTATGTACGTTAATTTAAGTTCAGTTAATTGAGTTAATAGCAAACTAACTGTTTAAAGGCGACAATTAATTTTGTTGATTCACACAATTCTATTGCCTATTTTACTATACTATATACATAACAAGAGATTTTAATATGAAAAAAATTTGTTCGCCACATCATTTTACTGAATACGTTTCTGGGTATTATTTACCGCCATTCGTAAGCGATGTCGACCGATAAACTTCGGTGCACTGCTTCGTTTATGGACGTGATATTCGAAGCTGGCTTAACGACATGAAAGATGCCGGCACACAAGTAGACCTACTGATTGTTATATATACTGTGGCCGAGATCTAAAACAGAAGCCAAAGCATTGAAAATTGATAGCGTAATTTATTAAAATTGTTTGTTCCAAATGCCATCAGAAATGTGCTGGCACATACCTTATAAAACACCCTGTATATCAGGGATATGCAACCTATGGACGGGCTTATTTTATCCGGACCGCGACTAATCAGCTCGAGTACTGTTACGCAAGGTGGGTTGTAGGAGATAAAACACTCGAATTTATGCACTCACTTTATGGCAAAATTCACAAGAACGTGGTCAGCCATAAAATATTATTTATTTTGTTTAAAAAACCACCCCGTAAGTCCGACACTGGTTCTAAGGAGCAAAGTCCCCCACTGCCTGTAGATGTTTTTCGATCACATCGGTGGGGTATAAATAGAGATCAGATATGCACTGGTCAAGTCTGGTTCGGGAACTATAAAACACCCTGTATATATCTGTACATAAAACAATAATATCCATTATTTCAGTAGAATTCAGAAATAACATTATTTCAGTAGAATTATCGCTAATATTTCAGATTTGCGTAAATTGTTTCATTTTGGCCCGCCGTAAATTTTTATTCTTTCAATTCGGCCCGCCACTAAAAAAGTTTGCCCATACCTGCGTGTATATGACGACTGTATGTGGTACGATACGTACACACTTAAAAAAATCTATTCAACTAATAAAAGACGAAGGATTCTGAAAATTGGCCAACATGAAATTCTCAATAAAACCGATCTGCCTTTATCTGACAACTGTTACATTGGTTGCCTGACAACTAATTTTCTGAATCTTGAGAACGTTTATATAAAACTTAATTTAACACTTTATCACATTTTATTAACTAACACGACATATTTCAAAAAGTCTCAGCAATGGGAACTGTATACAGTGTGAACGCCGACTGCGGAATATTCTGAATAAAATAGTATCTGCTTATCTAGGACCGAAATCCTCGGACAGGTAGTTCTTAATTTTTGACGGCACATCTTTTTACACTAAAAATCTCTTTTATCCTCACACCGCTGTTCTGATATGACGACATCGTATTTTGCTAAAATAGCAACCCCACTTTTTCTTGCAAATTCTGGTTCTCCTGGAAATTCTGCATGTTTTTTTATATTTAATTGTTATTTAGCAAAATTATGATCATTTATAATTTACAAAACCGGAAATTAGAAATAAAATTAATAAAATCATTGTTACCATTTTATTTTCAAAAAAGAAATCGTTGTGAATTTAACACAAATGTAGCAGAACGTAGTCGATCCTGCATTTTTTTATTTTTGTCAATTAATCCTATGTAGTCAATAGAAAAATTCGTCGCCATTTTTTATTTACCGAGCGTATAACTTTGGTTTCATATATTACAAAGAAAATTCCCAAAAAATTCGTGGTAATGCTGTCTACTATGCATCATGAACATGAAATTGCTGGTGAAGATAAACATTTCAAACCAGAAATTATTTTGGAATATAATAAAACCAAAATCGGAGTAGATTTGTTAGATAAATTGGTAAGAGAATACTCATGCAAGAGAGCTACAAGGCGATGGCCTTATAGACTGTTTATGAACTATGAGGATATTTCGTGTTATAATACTTTTGTAGTTTGAATAAAAAAGTTTCCAGACTGGAATGGTGGAGTTCCCCTGAAAAGTAGAAGGAAAATGTTTTTGAAGACTTTAGCAAATGCTTTGTTGAAAGAAAACATTGATAGGTGTAACGGTATATTTTTACAAGCTCTGAATAAATGTAATTTTGTCGATATATTTACAAAAATCTTAATACGGTTCTGAAAATTTGAATTCTTTTCATAATGTAAACTTGCGTTAGCATTCGATATAAACATCCCTATAAAATTATTAAAAAAAAGGTTGGTTTCAAATCTTAAAATTATAAAAAATCTCTCTGGTTACTCATATAAGCGTTTATAGTTTTAGAGGAAAAATCAATACTTGCTGTTGAGTTGCTGTGCTCTGATTAGTTAAGCCAAAACACGCGATTCGTTGATTGAGTACTAAGAAAAATCAATACTTGTTCTTGAAGTGAGACTTCGCTATTGGCTAATTTCGATTTGCATCTGGTAATGTATTTCTACGCGAAAAAAGAACCTTGAGTTTTTTAAAGTGGACTTCCGATCGAAATTTCAGAGAAGACAGTTGACTTCGGTCGACATTATAGAATTACAGTTTTACTTTAGTTAATTAGAATTAAAGTAAATTCTAGATCTAGTTCTCGTACAATTCGGTCGACACTTGCCGTGAAGTGAGCTTTTGATACAGTTTAGTTTTGAATAATTCAGTTTGAAAGACTTGAATATACAGTATCGCTAATAATTATATGTGGCTTGTTTTATTGTAATGGGCCATTAAAACAATCATTTTTACCCCTCGCGCTTTAAAATTAGTGCAGTTTTGTTATTACAAATCTTGCAGACGGACTTATAATTTAAATAATAAATTCCCGTTCTACATGTAGATAAAGATAAACAATTATCCGTTTTATTGGAAGAATCTAAAGTAGCAAGTGTTATCTGTGTTTAAATTCGTTTAAGCTTTTAAAGACATTACCGTTATTTCTGGTGTGCAAATTATAAATAAAAACAATAACAGAAACCAGGATTGTTTAAACTGTGTTTAATAAAGATTGTTGGTTAAATCATATGGATTATTTCAACGTTTTGTGTGATTGAACTGAATCTGAGATAAAAATTATTTCTTTGGACCTGCTACATTCAAATAACAATTCATAACCATTAAGGACCAACAACGGTCTTTCAAGGAGAGGCGTTTCCAGTTTCTAGCAGTCAAGAGTAATGTTTTTGCGATGCAAGTAAACAATGGTTTAATTGGAATTCGATTTATAACATTTAAGGTATTGTACTTTAAGAAATATCTATTTTTGTAATCTTTTTTTTGTGTTTATGGATTATTTGGATAATTGAATTTTTATAGTTTTCTATAAAAAGAGAGCTCTCTAATAGGATTCAATTTTAGTCTGTTACTTTCAGTGAAATTAAAATATTCTAACTTCAGTAATATCTAATTAAATTCATTTCCGTAATATTTTAACAAATATATGTTCGTTAAATTTCAAATGATTTTATGTTTAATAAATCTTGATCTTAATAAACTTCTGAATAATTTATATTCAGTAAAATTTAAATAATTTTATATTGAATAAATTTTAACTAAATTTTGAATCATTCTGTGTTCAATAATTCCTGAGTAACTTGAAAATTAATTACTGAATGACTAATTTAAGTTGAATAAATTTATGTTGTCAATGTTTTTTTATTCTATATGTATATGATTTTTTATTTTTTTACCATTCAATAAATATGTTTTTCAGTTTATACCAATTGAGCTAAATGGAACCATATAAATTATGAATGTTTTATTCATTTTTTATTTTAAAAATTTATATATATAAACAAAATTTTTGTTCAAAACCTGGTATATTGAATTCATTTTTTGATTAGTGAATTCAATATCTTTTCTGGCTTAATTAATGTCATTACATTTCATAATCAGATGGCGCCCTTTTAGAGTATTTATATGAGTTCTGAAACCCTTATCTACTCCTTTTCATAAATAAGACAACTGCAGAACGCAAATAATTGAAATTTTAATTATGAGGGGATGAGGGATAAACAACATACACAGAAAGAAGTCTGCAATTTATGTAATATGACGTATCCTGATCAACATCCTATTGAGCAGTTCATTGTAAGTAAAATTGAAAAAGATTTTTCAAAAGGGGTCATGTTAGAGACTCTTCCCGACACCATGTATGTTCCAGCTAAAGCTCAATTAAATAACGGGTGACACGATTAAAATGAGAATTCAAACAACCTTAATTAACAAATACAGAAATTAAGATGAAAATGAGAATACAACATTATAAGAACGTATAATCCTTATTTAACAAATTGCTGTTATTAAAGAATCAAATAAGGGCCATTTTCCCTAATAGAGCGTAACATGTGTCGAGTCCTTGCCATCATAGCAAGGCCGGCACCAATGTCTAGGCTTTTAATTTTTTGTGGAGTTCCCTGGTTTAACTGATTTAAGTTTTTAGCTTTTCAACACTGTCATATACAGCTCGTGATAATATAGACGAAAAATATTCAGTTGGTCTTGCTTTGGGAACATTTGGAGGATTCGCTTTTAAATGTCATAATACGCAAAATATGACGTCTATCGTAGGAGCAGTAGGAGTACTGATAATGATAATCAACTTCTGGATGGAATCTTTCCAATTGTTTATCGGTATATTTTGGATCTGATTGACGTTTGTGATATTTCAGATAGAAATTTTGTGAATTGCGGAGTATAGTTTCTCGAATAACCGAAAATTTGTTAGCTCACCTCCTTACCGATACTCCGACACGATTCTTCGTACATTTCTTCAATTCTTGCGATATAGTAGAACTGTTGTTTTCTTTCAATGCCCTCTTTCTGCTTAAACTGTTTTCAACTCCTTTCTTGCAAGCTTGTAAGTGCCAATATAAAGTATTGATGATACTGCAAATCGCTCCACACGAAAATGGCTCACAATTTTTTTTTATTCATACATCCGAAAGCTAAGTTGATTCTATTAGACATTTCTTTGTTATGACACATTTCTGATAAGATAATGAAAATCTAAATAATATAACTAGTAACAGTAATGCTTACACACAAAGACTTGACCTACACCAATATCCTTTTCTTAATTATCGACGTTCTGGGAATTATCATCTGACTGACTGATTTCATAAAATTGTATTGTAAAAGGATCAGCTCAAAAGGATCAGTAAAAGGTTGCAAGATCAGCAACGTAAACATAGCAAAAACATAAAATGCCCTTTATTTTATTTATTTTGAAGATCTTAACAAACCAACAAACCATACTGTATTTGCTAAAAACACTATACCCTTCTTTATTTGCATTTTTTCCGAGAATTACGTTACTAAGAAAAAAAATGTTATAGAGATTTTTTTGTTTGTCTTATCGATTCTAACTACTTCCCGCGTCTGATATCGTTCTTATAATACATCCTGTATATTAACAGTGATTTATTATGCATTTTTTAAATTAAATTTGTTAGTAAATAGGATTTTCTTTTCTATTTGTAGAAGGGCTTCTTTTTTTAATGAAAATTATTTTTGCAATTTGTACAGTGCACATAAAACAGTGGTTTTGTTCGCCCAAAATAGGGCATTGGCTCAACTAGCTCAACCGTAGCTAACCTGCTAAGCAAGCTGCAGTTGCTGGTTACGTTACATGACATAATTGTTAGTGTATCTTTGTGGTTACGGACAGTTTCGTACTTTTTAGTTTTCACGATTAAAAAGACAAAAGACTTTTAAAGCGAGCACAATTTATTTTAATTTTATGTCATTTTATGCAAACAATTTAGAACTGTTTGATGGTGCAACATGATATAATAAATAGTCAAAAATTAATCATGTGTGCATATATAAAACATTATTTACAGTGGTTTTGTTCACCCAAATATAACTATGGCTCAATTGTTAACCGATTTGTAGGCCTTGATCTTATATGGTATGGTTCACTTTTGCAACCTTGCAAGGCCGTTTTATAAATTAGTCGTTGTTACCAGTCACAAATTTACAATTAGAAACAGCACTTTTATTATTAAAATTTGGAGCGGTTCAAGCGAACCTTGTCATTGCTATAAAAACTAAAATCGTGTGGATTCTATTTATATTTTGGTTTCGGGGTCAAAGGCGCAATATCGTCTACTGTAGCTGCTTACTACATTACGCGGATCAGCGACGGATGAGTAATATACTGTCTGGGTGTATTTATATTTTACGTTGTTTTGTTTTCAGATAGTTTAGACCTAAGGTTTAGACAGTATCTTATCTATATGTATTTTATTAAAAATATTTAACAACCAAACAATTTAAAAATGTTTACTAATGAAACATGGTGTAAAAACACTAACAAGAGTAACTACCATTTATTCTTACAAGAGGGCATTCTTTATTATTAAAGAATGTTATAATACTATGATATTAGATTAGTATTTATAATAGAATAAGAAAATTAATATAATTACACAACTTCCTGTGTTATCTTCATGTTACATGCAGCAAATGCTATGATGACGATAAACTGATATTCAATATACAATAATAAGTATAACAACCAATTTAACAGTGACGTAATAATATATACATACGAGGGTGGTCCCAGAAGTACCCGACCTGACCAAGAGGTGGCGGTAGTTGTTTGAAAATATCACGGCCTACTAGATTCATATAAGCTTCGCTTATATACGGCCGTCTCATTTCCAGTTTTTTCATTGTTAAAATTAGGATCCAAAAATTACAGATCGGTACGTTAAGTGGCGCCCACTGACGGTAATTTTGCAACAAAGATGGTTTGTAGTCAGACTGAAGTCGTTAATTTTTAGGTTATACGTCATGCCAGTAATTGTCATTTCCAATTGTATAATATTAATTTATTGGGATTTGTACATAAATATTTGGATCTAACGTACATACGTAAATATGACAAAAATATGTTACAGTGGAGATTAGGAAATCAAAATATCCTATATGTAAGAAAATTATACTGAGTTTATGTAATATTTACTAACGCCCCAATTCTTAGACTAGAAACACCTTAATAACTACACGATAGCCACAGTATTTAAGTAAGTGCAGTTTCATTTTTCGCAAATTACAAATGTTCCTTTAGGTTTTGTAGCACTTGAATAGGGAAGACGCATATGTCGTCAATTGAGGAGATTCTTGCATTTTCATAAACGTCATTACTAAATTAGTTAGAATATTAGTTATAAATGCATTAAACAATTACCAATCTTAAGTAATTAATTTTTGAAAACCTTGAAAATTTAAATAAATTTAAAATGCAATACTGGTGTCCTCTAATGGATGAAACTTTGTTACCTCCTACAGTTCCAAAGACGACCCACTGTTGGTGCTAATGAAACAGTTAAGAGTCCTGTATTACCAGTCAGTTTGAAAATCTTTTATTTTCAAGTTCAAATATCGTCTACTTATTAACGAGTAATTAATATAATAATGTACCTTATGCTGTTGTGTAATTAACTGCCATAATTAAAGTGCTGTAAAATATTTCTGTTAATATTAATTCAAAATTCAGTTTTTCGTTGACCGTTTGTTAATGTCAATATTAATGAATGATTTTTTCTAAAAAAGGATGTATTAATGGACGTCATTAATACACTCTTTTTTATTAAGTAACTGTTTTGTGAAAAAAGGATGCATTAATGGACCTCATTAATACACTCTTTTTCATTAATAAACCCGTTTGTGATTTTGACGTTTTGATGATGTTTTACTTTGGGCAACCAGATATACGCACAAGTTTGGATTCGGTATTATTTGAAATTTTCTATCTTAAAATCGAAGAATTTTACGGTCAACGAAAAACTGTTGTAATCAATTCGTTTGTTAATGAGCAACTAATGATCTCAACTATTAAAGGCACTCACTCCCTATCGCTCGTTCGTGCTTTAAACAGTTTCGATCATTAATCGCTTTCATTAACAAACTAATTTATTAAATAACTATTATTGGTTTTCATCAGCGCCATCTAACGGTGAGTAGATCGTCAATGTTGCTTCTTCTCATTCACAGCGGTACCTACTTTTTTACATCAAATAGCTTTGAGGGAAGTTGATCAAGGCCAAATTCGGTTTTAAATGAGGAGAATTTTTAAATTTAATTTTTTCAAATAAATTGAGGGTTTTTAGAAATTCCGCTTATCTGGAAATATTTTTCTAACCAAAATGAACGAATACAAAAATTAAAAAAAATACGTGCGTCTTCCCTATTACCATAGCAGATGATGTAAACACCTAATGTTAATGCACGATCTATGAACTGAAGCTATGATTATAGAAGTATGAGAAGTATTCATGGAATGAAGAAATCTCACCGTGACACTCATTTCTAGAAATAAACATTTTTTAGACATGAAATCTGATAAAATCTACTGAGACTTAAGACCAATAGTTTCAGTAAAAGAAATATAAAACTGACAAAATTTGTTTGATAAGGCATTACCTTTATACGGAATTTTGTTTATGTGATATAAATCAAATGGGATGTCTGAGAAAGTATGTAGAAATTTTGTAGGGAGGTTAGGAATCTACACAGAGAGAAATACTTCATAAGAGCTTTGCACAATTTTAGAGAGATTTATATTATAATTGTAGAATCGTATTGTCCAGCGTTGTGTAGGTTTTCGTTACTGAATTGTCTAACAGGAACGTACGACAATTATTTAACACAGTCAGATTTAGTTCTGCATTCTTTGGAACAATGTTGTAGAGGATAAGCTAGCATATTATGTTGAAGTATAATTGTAAAAAATGTTTAGAAAAATACAATATTTTGTTTGAATGAAATCATAATCCAGTGTTCAAACCGCTTGCTACTAATTATTGTGTTTCGCTAAGTTTGTGGATGACATCTTATAGATGTCACCACTTGTACTTGTCGCTATTAATGTAAATTCGAGATTTATATATAAACAGGCGACAGCAAAAGGAAATTTTAGTGATATACCTGTATATACTATACATTGTATAGTTATATACATATTAGTTACATATATTTTAATATATGTAAAAATATATATTTTATTTGTGATACCAGTGGCGTGCGGTGAGAATTTAGGCTAGGGAAGCAACCACGATTTAAATTTTAATACACCTAGGTACAATAAAAAACAGTGTTATAATTATTAAGCTTAAAAGTCTTTTAAGGAAGAACTTTTACACTTCAGTGGTATTCTTTTACTCTATAATGATATTAATCAGATTGGTAATTTTTTAGCACATCTCGTTCTTTTGAATACTGATTAACCCCCACCTAGTAAGATATTTTTAGCATGATTGGTAATCCCCTTACCCCTTTGAATCGTAGAAATTCTGTGATTGGCATGATTGAAGTATAAAAAGTGCTGTGACGAAACTTGTAACTATTGCCAACGTTCTTTTGTGACAAAGCATTTTCAAATTTTTATGATTGTTTAGATTTCATCGCAATGTGCAAAAGAATACGTCTTTTATACTTATAGAATTTGTTAACTATTATTCTTTATTTAAAAAAAAGTACTACTATTTATTTATAATGCAACTCGATTTTCCGGTCTTTTTTAGCAAAATATCTGGTGCAGGTTTTAATCTTTGTTGTTAAATTTAAAAGTTCTGGTTTTGGTCTGCCTTTCTCAATAATTCCCTCCGAAACTGTATGAAGGAAATTTTTTATCAAATAATAATAATACTTTACAAATTGAACAACAAAATCGTTGCGATTCGGACGTACTCGAACCTTCCACCGAAGCAGCTGAATTTTCAGTCATGACGATAAAGCAAGTTTAAATGTTGCATACAGAACAATCTAAATAGAATTATTTGTTTTTAAAAAAACCCAACTTATAGATATAATGTGGAAGTATAAACTTGTTAGATTTTATAGATATAAATTGAAATAATAAAATGTTCCAAAATACAGTCTCATTCGCAGATTTACATTGCTTAAATAACATTTAACAAACACGAAAAATCGAACAATTAACGAAATTATAATAAACATCTGATCACGGAATACGCTAATAAAAATAACTCGACCTTATACGATGTTAACTGTAGCCCACACCGCACCCGCGACTCGCCCGCTACCGAAAGTAAGCAGTGCAGGAAGCAACGAAATCCGTGCTTATATGCAGTGTAACTAACACATTTGAATCGGTATTACCTTTCCTTTCCGCGCAAGTTTAATGAGCCTAATTTAAAATAGTACTCTAAATAATTATACTTTTTGCTATACGGAATTGATATTGAACTTTAAGTTTATTAAACATTACAAATTTAAATAAACGATAACCATAATTTTATAAAACTATTTTTGTTAGCATTGTTTTTAATTTTAATAAATTGTTAAGGGAAGAATTGCTTCCCTTGCTTCCATGGACCGCACGCCACTGTGCGATACCTAACCTTCTGTATAGAATATTTGTGCCAGAGTATTGCACAATTTGTATAAATGTGAATAAGTAAATGTGTTAAATACTTTTAAGCAATTGTGGCACAACTAGTGCAACAATTGTACAATTTTGTATAAAATTGTATGTAACAACATTTACACATTCTGTTTTAATAAGTAACACAATTTGTTATGGAAACTTAATAGACAACTATTCATTTGATTCTACAAAATTACTATTGACTTCCACAAAATGTTATATTTGAGTTTATACACATCCTTCCAAAAAATTGAAAACATTTAAAAAATCTTGACAAACTAAATGACACAATCTTGTTTTATAATTCTACACAAATTGTCCCTGTCACTTTTTTAAGATCAATTTGTTTTACAATACCACACAATTGTCGATGAAATTTAAATAAATTTTTCTCTGTGTAGAATAACGATAATTAATTAACGATTTTGGTATCATGTCTTGAATGAGGAAGTGTTCTAGGAAGAAAATGGAGTCGGGAACTTTTCTGAACTAACTAAATGCATAATAATCTATACAAAGGTGTAAAATCAAGTCAATACTATCAAACTTTTACACATATTCGCATGGAGTTTCGCTATACGGGTCTCAAACGCAACTGGACAATAGCAAAGAATGAAAAACAAACGTAGGATAGGCTTCTGAGTTATGGTGCTATAGAAAGATGCTAAAGGAAACATGGATTAACCGAATATCGAACAACGAGATACTAGAAAAAGTACAAGAAGAAAAAATATTAGTGAAGCAGATAGAATAATATACAAGAAGAAAGATAGTTAATGAAGAAGACCATGAGAAGCAAAGATAGATTAATAAGAC
Source organism: Agrypnus murinus (assembly GCA_929113105.1). Taxonomy (NCBI): domain Eukaryota; kingdom Metazoa; phylum Arthropoda; class Insecta; order Coleoptera; family Elateridae; genus Agrypnus; species Agrypnus murinus. The sequence goes on from OV816026.1 coordinate 124,037,315, forward strand.
ACTTTAAGACATTCGGGTATTATCTAAAAATAGTAATAGAAAGCATGATCGAAGGAAAGAACACCCTAGCTAAACCTAGACTGCAATTTATACTTCAAATAAAAGAAGACTTAGGCTGCTCCAGCTATAGATAATTGACGTTAGAGAAAAGACTGACAGCATACCGGAAAAATACCTTAAAAATAGGTGTATTTGTAAAGTTGTTGTTAAAGTATGTTTTTTAGTTTTAATGTAACTTTTTTAATAGTTTATCAATTTTATTTGGGGACTGACAGCCTTTTTTATAAAAATAAAGACATCGAAAGAATAATAAATTAAAATAATAAATAAAATTTTAATGTAACGTTTTGTAATGTAATATAATGTACCTATTGTTTTTTAATTCATAATTTAATAATATTTGATCGTTGCTAATAATTACTGTTAATATTCGAGTAAAAATTCTTTAATCGGAGACAGTTTGACACAATTGACATAAAATATAACCTAAAAATTAACGACTGAGCTCTGACTTCAAATATCTTTGTTGTAAAGTTACCGCCAGTGGGAGCCATTTAACGTACGAATCTGTAATAATTCTCAACAAAGAAAAAACTGGAAATGAGACGGCCGTATATAAGCGAAGCTTATATGAATCTAGTAGGCCGTAGAAAATATCACTGTATTGGAAAGTACGCAGTCTATAAAGCATATCTTTCAAGTTTGAAAGCGCCACGTTGTTCAGTATTTGTTTGGCAGCCATGAATAGTGAACGTTGTCAGTGAATTTGTGAAAATGGAGAAAATTGGTCATCGTTATGTGATACAATACTTTTATTTGAAAGGCCTCAGCCCAACCAATATAAAAGCTGAACTGGATTCTACTCTGGGTGAGTCTGCTCCTTCGTTTACAACAGTTAAATTTTGGGTAGCTGAGTTTAAACGAGGCCGTACGAGCTGCCAAGACGAGCATCGCAGTGGTCGACCAAATGAGGTGACGACTCCAAAAATGGTGAAGAAAATTCACAAAGCGGTACTTGATGATCGTCGACTGAAAGTGCGCGAGCTAGTAGACATTACGGGCATTTCAAAAAGTGCGGTACATCGCATATTATCTGAAAATTTGGACATGAGAAAGCTGTGTGCAAGATGGGTGCCGCGTTTGCTCACACTCGAGCAAAAACAGTGTCGTGAAAATGTTTCAATTGAGTGTTTAGCGAAGTTTCACAGCAACAAAGCAGAATTTTTGCGCCGTTTCGTAACAATGGATGAAACATGGGTCCATCATTTCACACCCGAGACAAAAGAACAATCGAAACAATGGACTCAAAAGGGAAAACCGGCTCCAAAGAAGGCGAAGACCGTTTCATCTGCAGGCAAGGTTATGGCGTCGGTTTTTTGGGATGCGCGTGTAATAATTTTTATTGACTATCTCGAAAAATGAAAAACTATCAACGGCCAGTATTATGCAAACTTATTGTAACGTTTGAGCGAAGAAATCAAGCAAAAACGGCCGCATTTGGCTAAAAAGAAAGTGTTGTTTCATCACGACAACGCGCCAGCTCACAAATCCGTTATTACAATGGCCAAAATTAATCAATTAAAGCTTGAATTGCTACCTCATGCACCATATTCGCCAGATTTAGCCCCCTCGGATTATTTTCTGTTCCCAAACTTGAAAAAATGGCTCAGTGGTCAAAGATTTTCCAACGATGAAGAAGTGATGTCAGCAGTTAATGGCTATTTTGAGGAGCAAGACAGTTCTTATTATAAAAAGGGTATCGAACTTTTTGAACACCGCTGGGAAAAGTGTATAGAGCTGAAAGGAGATTACGTTGAAAAATAAATAAATCTTTTTCCAAAATTTTTGTGTTTTCTTTGTTGGGTCGGGTACTTTTGGGACCACCCTCGTAGTACGTGTAGTGGATATGTATACTACTATATGCATAGTATAGCATCATAACTGCCAGAAAAATTGTCGGAAATTTCCGTCATGTAATACTAGTTCGGACACTTCTATTTTTGTTTAAGGATATCCCGAAACCTTCGAATATATATTAAAAGGAATAATGCAGAAGGACATTAAATGCATTCCTCAACAAAAAATAGCAGGTACTACTGTCCTTGCATGCAGACATAGGTTGGTGGTTTGCATCTTTTCAATGGTCCCTTACATGCTGAAACAATAAAAACTTATACTAAGAATTAAGTTAATCAAAGAATTGAAAGGCCATTGCCGCTGATAGCAACGAGGCATCAATTGCTGATGGCCAAAACATGTGTTGCTGATGGCGAGGTAATGCTGCAAAACTTAATCTAACGAAATGATACTTGATGATACAGGAATCACTTGTTAGGACGTCCTGTAATTCTTACTAGAAAGAAAGGAACAAAAATTAGGAACGTGAACAAAACTAAGGAACAACATAATAAGTGCTTCGTGAACAAGTGATGCGTGCGTTACGATTTATTTGTTGTAACTTTCAAAATTAAAAGTAACTATGCTAATATAGTCTAAAAGCCTAAGTAGTAAGTTTGTGGTTAACATTGATAAACGTAGTTGTATTCAGTTTGTCCGTAAGAATGGAAGAAGCTGGGTTGTATCTCATAAACGGAGGCAGCATTCATAGCAGTTTCCTAAGGTAGTAGGAAGTACTAGGTGAAATTGCCCGTTGGAGAGTATGATTGAATCTTCTTGAATCCTATGATAGTTGAGGAGAATGAATACTTGAAGCATGATCCATGTAGCACACGTATTTGGTACGTCCGAATGCTATTCAGTATTGATTAGCTGAATGTTATGCATTACTTGTAATATCGAGTTGACAAGACTCGCGTGGAAAAACATGTCACTACTGTTATTATTGCACTTGTGTTTATGGTGTATAACTAGAAAGTTGGTACACTGCATAGTGCTAAGGTTTGTAAGCGAAATGGAATTTGCTAACATCCGCGTGATAAGATAATTTGAGTTTGGTCAATAGCAGTTGCACGGTTGTAATTTTCTCGGTTTCGAATGTTCGCACTGTTCTAATTACGAGGTAATGAGGCCGTTTAATCGCCTGACTTTTGCATAAAATTTCGCGTTTTGACGTAACAAAAACTGGTTGGTTAATGTTGATGCGAAGTTCATTGATGCTTATCCTAGAAAACAAACTAAACATCAAAATTAAATAACGGAAAAAAATGTTAATCCTGTTATATCCAAGAATAACCTCTTCTTATGGCATCGTTCCGATGGCGGAATGAGACATGTCGGCATCGTTGTGTCTGAGAAATGCTAAAGTCACTTTTCAGAAACTGTTACTACGAGAATCGTAGTATCTGGTTCTTGAGGAAATTTATTGATGCGATTTTCATCAGAAACTGGAGTAGTTGCAGCTTGTAGATTCCAGGAATTTTTTATTGGTGGTTGGTTTCCCCAAACCGTTGGCCTTCGGAAGCTCTTGCAATTTCTGATTTCAAAAACATTGGTTAGGATTCAATTTCATCCTAACTGACTGTGCTGTTTTTGTAATGTTTGTAGGAGATTGTGATTCTGTTTGGTTGTAAAATAAATGCACTTTTGGAATTAAATAATTTGTAATAGTTTCTGTAATGGAAGTATTAACCCCTGAAACGGGCTTTTCAAGAATTGTTGGTCAGGTTTAATAAAACAAAAAGTATCAATGGATGCAGGTGCATTTGAAAGGGTCTGTTTGTGCTCTGTTAGTGTTTTACACGTGACGTTTTGAGTATCGTTACTAATTTGCGGGTTAGGATCCTGAAAATTCGACGGATCATGTGATATTTGATTACAGTTTGTGGTTGTAATGCTAGTAAAGGAGGGAGAAAAGATTTCTTCGTGGAATAGTTCAGCTAGTCCAAGAGATTCTTGGGAATCATCTTGCAGTAACCAGAAATCTGTAAAGTCGAGAGTATTTGGTTTTGGGTTGTTTGTAGAATGTTTATCCAAACAAGGACCCAAGTAGTAGCTTAATAATTCGTTTATGAACGTGGTGTATGGTTCGAATGAAAGTTTATTGTTATCAATAAACATGATAGGATTCGAATGGAGTTTCAAAATGTTATATGGCAAGTTATGAATTAGAATATTATATTTTTGAATTTCATTACCAATATGTAGAAAGTCAAAATATCTATTTATCAAGACTATTGACATTTGTACATGTGAACTGTCAAAATTAGGAAATTTTACTAAATTAGCTGGTAACTTCGCCATATTGAAACGTAACCAATAAAATATAAAATCTTATTTGAATGATAAAAAGGATATAAATAACTTCTGAAAGTCGACTGCTTGCGGGCGATTATCAAATAACCGTTTCAAGCAATTCCAGGAGTGCAGGTTGTGTATGTCGGCAGACAGAAAAACAAGAGCAATGGAATTGTAGAAAATTTGGCGTGATTATCTGGATTCTTTTTTTTTATCGTCGTGGGTCACCAGTTATTGTGATAAGACTGTTTATAGGGGTCTTGGTACACAACCTTAGAAGGTATATCTTTTAGTATTGGTTGAAGGTAAGAAAACACGTGTATCTTGTATGAGATATTTATTACTGCTTGTTGATTATTGTTGCTATGGCAATATCCCCATAATTCAATGCCTTCCTGATGGATATAAATGTAATGATTTGTATTTGATATGTAAATAGCAAGAAATCATTACAGTACTGTAATGATCTACTACATATTATATGGAAGGTATCGAACAGATACAAGGATTACCACAGCAACATACAAAATAAAAAGAGTAATAAATAAAGATTCAATAAGTTTACATAGTGATGCCCACGATACGATACTTTTGTTAACTCTCGTCTCGTCTCGCACAATATAAAACGAATCTCGTCTCGAATTTCGTCTCGCACCACAAAATCTCGCCTCGTCTCGAATCTCGCGAGTCTCGCATATCTTCTTTAGAATGCAAGTGGTAATAAATAATAACTCACAGTCTATCTATTACCAGTTGTATTGATACCGGTATTGGTACCGGTCAATCTTGACAATTGTTTTTAAAGTGTTTTTAAAAAGAAAGACTGAAAAAACCCCCAATGACATTAATAATATAATGGTTATTTTGCATGGTCTTTAAAAATTAAAGAATATATTTAATAACTATACACTATATTATAAATAATGAGTATACATATTTTATTCAGTGGATTTTAGATTTATTAATAGACACTTGATTGGCCAAATTTAGAAAAATAAAGTATTACTATTGGCCAGTATTTTATGAGGTAAATTTTCAATATTAATCGTCAATAACATGGTGGTCCATTTACATTGATCATAAACAAACTAGCAACAAATTATGTAAATAATTATCAAACATAACTCAAACAATTTTAATTAATGGAATTATTAGCATTTATATAAGTACATCAATTACGTTAGATTTAAAAATATTTACCATTTGTAAATAATCAAACAAAAAGAGATTGTTGTGGAAATGAATAGCTCTTAAATAGATTGTACCGCATTAACGTGTGCGAAACTGCGTTAAACTAAGTGTATGCTGTGTAGGTTGTAGGAAGCTGAATCGCGAGACCAGACACTGCTGTCAGAGAAATTGCGAGGAGACAAACGGCTATCCACGCGGCCACTGCCACGGCCGACACGGAGCGCTTTGCCGCCACCGTAATTTTAGCGGTTTTGTTAAATTTATAGTCACTGGTTGTATATCTGTAGATCGCCCACTTATTATTAGCCATTCAGAACAGTTCGGGGATTTGAATGATTGACTCTCACTTCCCCACGTCTAGACTAATACGTTGGCGGTTTACCTTGTGGCTCTAAACATTAGAGCATTTGCTTATATTGAATCTCCATAGGCATTAAATTTTAAATATAAGAGTAGACCATATTTAAAAAAAGTTTTTAATTTTTTTTAAGTCTGTAACTATGTTAAAATCTCATTTTACAGAGCGTCTACTCTATTAGTTCAGAGAGGTTTTCTTTACCACTGTAACGTATACTTATTACATAGGTGAACATTAGCTCGTTTATCTGTTGAAAACAGTTTTCCTAAAGATTTCTACATACTTAAGAAAGCAAAAGAGAACGTTGTGATACGATAATTTTTGTTCCCTATTCACACAAGCACAATCATTGGAAAATAAATTGAAGTTGAATATGGAGTATTTGTCAGACGGTTGAACAAGTACCTAAACAGTATCGTCAAAATTTATGTAGATCAAAATATTTTGGTTTCGACAATTTACCAGGCAATCAGAAATTGTGAAGAAGATACCTTACATAAACCTGAAGGAGACCACTATCCAGAAACAATTCTAATTAGTGAAGGTTTAAACCGTGTCGTTTCGTATCATTGTGACTGTTACTGACTCTTATCGTATTTTCCTCACCATTGTTTTGATGTAAGTGGTTGGAGTACTGTATGCTAGACATTTTGATCATAAATTGATTAATGTTGAATCAATATTTAAGCTGGAACTTGCATATGCATTAATTGGTTTATTCATTGTAGTTCGTACTGTATAAATTTATGTTTGTAGTAAATTGTAAAGATGCTCCTATGGAGAACTTATTTGTGTTACTTGAATTGTGTATTTCTGTAACTAGTTTGTAAAGGATGAACCTTGATTTGTTGAATTTTATATGTATTTAGATCGTAACGAGATTTGTACATTGTCAATCGTTTTTCTTTAATATCTTCGTTACGATACATTTTTGGACAATGGATGTATGATACTTTTTTGGTCCTTGTTTTAAGGGCTACAATCTTGTAATCATAGAATTAGGATCAGTGATATTTAATAACAGCTGTGCGGTATTAGTGACGTCACCAAGCTTACTTGATGTGCCTTTGTTTTAAAAAAATGTCACCGCTGGTTTTTGTTCTGGCATAACGTATATAAGCTGGAGCAAATTGTAACAAAATGAGTCGACAAAACGTACTAGGCAAAACCTATGCCCGACTCCGGATAAAATCTGTAATTTAATTTGAGGTTAGATACTTCACCCATATGTGTTTGACGTAAATGTCATGTATAAATAACGTTTGAATTTAATTAAAGCGTTACCTGAACATTTTTAAAAAGTTGAAAGAAGACTTAATTATTGTGCAACAATAATACATAGTGAACGTGATTGTTTAAATAAATTCTGGTTGAATTTATTTTTTGACATCGATCTACGTATCGATATTTTAAACAGGAAATCAGCTGATGCGTATGACAGCAGTGTTACCACTAAAGGATTATTATATAAAAGGAAACTATTTTATAACATACCAGGTTGGTCATAATAAATGGTTTTTGTTGATCTCATTAATAATAAGTAACTTATAAAGTTCATCCTTAATAATAATAAACTTATTTGGTTTAGTTTACTAGGTTCTTTTGAGAATTTATTTGATTTCAATTAAATAAAACAACTAAATTTCTTTTAATTAAAATTCATTTTTATTTGATAAACAGTTTTATTTATAAATAAATTTTGATTTGTGTTGGTCTGTTCAAACGAATGACCGTATTGGCCCTATGTCAGGCCATTACAACTATTAATAACGTTTGAGCAAGCCTGAGAATTTATTTCTCAATTATTAATTGTATTAGTTTGAATAACATTTTTTTACATTGACTTTCTATTCGAATTTTTATTTTGTTTGTGAAATAAAGTTTATGTGTTTTTAAATTTACATATGTGTTTAATTGATGCAAATACAAGCATCCAGTGTTCTGTTCTTTTGAATTCAGAGTTTAGCAGTAGTTGTCTAGCTTGCAGGAGCCTTAGTGTTTACAACATAAGTTTTTCTTCCTTTCCAGGCATAAGAATTAATAAGAGTCTCGTAATTCAAATAATTTATGCTTTACTGAGTAAACCTGAGCTAGCTGAGTAGAATAAAGAAAAATATCTGTGGTGTATTCTCATTTCAATCCACCGTATATAATTTATGTTTATATTTGGAACGGTGGACATACTCGTATCTTATTTTACTTTTACAGATCATCGCATATATTTTATTTTTTGCCCCGAACGTGACGCAATTTTTATTAGTCTAATACACCGCAGTATATACCAATTCAATTTGAAATAAGACAGTTTTATAATTAAAATTATCAAGCGCCTTTTCTTTAGTATAAAAATGAAATTCACAAATATTTTTTATTCTACCATGATGATGGTGATGGTGATATTTTGCACGAGAATTTATAGACTCTAATCCAATCCTAATTTTCCAATCAAATAAAATAATCAGAAATAATTTGCTCCTAACAAATTGTCAATAAATTTATAACCCCACTTTACTAGTTAAGTTTTGAAATTTGTGATACATTTCTTTATGGATTAATTGCATTTTAAATTTTATTTAAGGTGCCTAACAATTTAATTATTATTAAACAGGTTTGCAACTTACTGTACAGCAACCTAATCTAATCTAGTTATATAAAAACAAACTTCCAAGGATATACAGGTAAGTAAATATTTACATTCCTTCTGTAATAAATTTCAACAATAGCATTGTTACTTTATTCTGCTTTAGCAATACAACAGTGATTTTCCAATTTGATACAGATGTAGAAAGTTTTCAATTATTCCATATTCTTTGATAACAGCTGACTAATTACTTTGCTCTTCAAAACTGGATTAAGCCTTAAGAAAACCTACACATTTCTTTGGTCTTGACTTCTGCCAGCTCTAAGTAGGGATTGTGATATCCTAAACAGGATAATTGTTATTAATTAACCCAAATAATAACTGAAACTCGTTTGACGGTAAATTTTTATATTAAAAACCTTTCTTCATTATTTGCAGCAATTAAAGTATTTACAAAATTTTCCTTTACCTGATTTTAATACTTTCGTTTCTATTTTTTTTTGTTTTTCTCCTCCCCGGGAGAAGTTTGTTATCCAATTAGCTTCTGAGACTAGGTTTGACCTTTCTATCGTTTTGAAAGCTAGTTGGATATTTTATTACCTTTATAAGGTATTCATTATTTCGTCAAGAGATTAAATCTCCATGCCCACCAAACATTTCACATAACCTAATACTATAATTCTTTTCTCCATTTCTACTTTGCTGCAAACCCTTGATGTTTCAAAAAATACCAATAAAGAAACCTTTTGAACAAAAATAAAACTTCATATGCATTAAATACTATTAATGAAAGTTTAAAATATGTCGATAATTCTAGTTTTAAAATTATATCTAAAGTAAAATTTTTTATAAGTATTTTGGTATATCCTTTTTATATTTAACGGACTTATATACAATTGAAATAATCTGAAAATTATTATTACAATACCTATATCTTTTTAAAACACTAAACTAGTGATTATTTTGTTCTGTATTATGCGTTGTATATCAATTTATTAAAAGGTTCTTTTGTCAATGGAGATCATATTTATTTTTTTATTTCACACCTATACTACGTAGATGCCAACTGCAATATGTCCCCTATATAGTCTGCAAGACAAATCACGCACGTCCATAGTCAGAGTCATCAATTTCACTAAATCGCATTCAAGCGGGACTTGAACCCACGGCCTTTGGGATACGACCGCGTCCGCGTAAAGTAGTGTCAGTGCGCCAGACGACGCACTGACATTTCAATAAGATTTAGGGCCGGTATTATAAAACTTTTTACTTCCTAGATAAAATTTACTTTGAGAGTAAATTAATTTATTCTGTCAATTTGCATATGAAATTGACAGAACAAATGAATTTACTCTCAAAGTAAATTTTATTTAGGAAGTAAAAAGTTTTATAATACCGGCCCTTAATGTATTAATATTGTTTCCCTTTTTATTAGCGAATGTTTTCTAATTAGTTCCTGGATTATGTGACCAATTAAATCAACGGCTATTAAGCTTGCTGAGCACTGCATGAAGTCGGAATGGAATGGCCGGTTTTGCTTTTTATAGACACATTACCTAGAATCGGTTCGGAAACGTTACGTCGAACCGGAAAAGAAGGAGTCGGTTGGTTTGCCAAGTGGGATATTTTGACTGATTCTGAAGATATGTGAATGCACTGGCTCGGCGTGCAAAAACACCCCCACATTCAATTTTAAATGCATGTTGTAGTTTATTTTTTATTTCCTATATTTTTGAGATTATGTTTATTTTTCAAAATGAGTGATGGTGAGAAGTTACTTTACTTCAGCAATACCCAGTTATTTTCGAAACTTGCAACTAATATTATTATGACATAAAAACATTGCTAGAAAGAAAATGCATTCACTTTTCTAATAGTGCCCATGTTTGTCGTTACGATTCCACACCCCTTATTTATGTTCAAAATGGATCTCGATCGTGACTTTCCAGTACTATCCAAAGCCGAAGTGACGGAATGCGCTGCCAATAAACTGCACATCAGCATAGGCAGTAATCACAGTAAATTGATCTAGAGTGATCATTTCTTTTACAGGATTCACGCCCAATTTAGCCTAAACCGGTGATGAACCGCCTAAACATGTAAAAATGTTTAAAACTTGTTACGAACTTCTATAACACCTCTAACATTTATTTTGTTAATAAACTTCAGTCATAGAGGCAACTTTCAGTCTAGCACAATTTCGAATAAATATCGCCATGCTTAACAATGTCACGAAAAAAGTACCACATTTTAATAAATTTGAAACAAAAGCTTTATCTGATTTGGAATTATTTTATGTTTGCCCAATAAATACAAAATCAATCAATCTTAAAGTCATTTACTTTTTTCATGAAAATAGTGCAATTATCTGTGACATCATCCCCATGATGTAAAAACGGTTATATTAGATAAGAATTTGGATATTTTATAAAATTGTAATATTAAGTAATCAGTTAAGAAACACTATAGATTGTAATTTACCTCGAGCTGTACGAGCCCTGTCTCATTGAAGTTCGCACACATCTATTTCTGTTAACCGGCGACCCGCAATTTTCACTCTGGATTTTTTTGGACATTTCTTGTTGCTAGAGTAAAGTGTTGACCTCCTATATTATAAGTGATGTTGTTTTATTTTGCGTCAATCCATACGAAATCGACCAAAATTACCAAAAGTTGTTGCTCGACCACTTTCGGTTTTTTTTGTTTTTTGCCTGAATATTCCCTTATATTTGCAATTTTGAAAAATGCCTTTATTTTATTTTTATCTGTTTTTGTTTTGCGGCAGCACACATTTGTTTACATCAACCTACCGTGTTTTCCGCAAAAATCGAGCTTTAGGATAATTATCATAACTTAGTTAATATTTGTGCTATTGCGCTGAAACAAGAAATAGTTTACTCTATAAAAGCTATTCTATACGAGGAGCATAATCATGTTTACTTACCTGTAACGGAAATGCCTAAAATTTGCATCCGAAAATGTACTACGATTTTTGAAGAAATGCAGACTTTAGATTGAAAAATAACTATGAAGAAAGAAGAACTTAGGCTTAAGTTTTCTGCTGTATATGTCTCTATGTTAGTACTACTTGTTCTACAAAAACAAAAGGTTCGCATCAAATATCTTTTGTTTTAGAGACGTGTAAACATGGCGCCATTCACGATTTTTCGGATTTTTGACACCCTGTATCTCACAAAGGAAAAATCGAAAAGTTCTAAAAATTTCACAGATTGAAGTATTCGTGGGTTAGGATAAGTAGGTATTGGGTCAGTTGAGTCCAGCCCCACTCTTTTTATGCAAATGACCCGGGATCTAATTAATATTCAAATAAGGCGTGGTCTAATTAAATGCGCGAATTAATATTCAAATAAGGCGTGGTCTAATTAAATGCGCGAATTAAATTAATTGATCTAATTAAATTAATTTACGGTATCATTTACATATCTCATCTCTCATTTACATATATCATTTCTAATATGCATGCGCGAATTAAATTAATTGATCTAATTAAATTAATTCACGGTATCATTTACATATCTCATCTCTCATTTACATTTATCATTTCTCACATGCATGCTCGAATTAAATTAATTCACGGTATCATTTGTACATCTCACCTCTCTCATTTCTCATATGCATGCTCGAATTAAATTAATTCACGATATCATTTGTACATCTCACCTCTCTCATTTCTCATATGCATGCTCGAATTAAATTAATTCACGGTATCGTTTGCATATCTCATCTCTCATTTACATGTATTATTTCTCATATGGATACTCGAATTAAATTAATTCACGGTATCATTAGCATATTTTTTTGGCATTATATGATTTTTTATTTAATTGTAAATGGGATACAGTAATTAATTCAACTGATGTTGATACTGCCTGTAAAAATTTCTATGACATTATGTACGGTGGTTTTCAAGCCTATATACCTCTATCTAGACCTAAAAACAATTCGTTTCCTCACTGGTTTACTTCGAAAACAAAGAGACTTATAAAATTAAAAAAACATTATTTAACACTTTTTAGAACTACTAGACTACAAATTTATGACAAAAAATTTAAGGAATATCGAAAAATTATTAGAAGTAGTATAAATATAGACTACGATAATTATATTTCCAGTATTGAAGTTTCTATAAAACGCGATCCCAGTAAAATGTGGTCATTTATAAATGAAAAAAAGAATCAAACTCGCATTCCTGGTTCAATGATTGTGAATGGAAACAATGTTGACGCACCTCAAGAAATAGTAAATGCATTTGCTTCTCACTTTGAATCTGTTTTTGCTCCTGCAAATGATATTAACACGTTAAATAATGGCTCGCTTCAAGCTCATCCATCTACTTTAGTTATTAGAGAATTTATCTTGCAAGATGTTGTTGAAGCTATTAATCATTTGAAACCCAGTTTAACTATGGGAACTGACTCTATCCCTGCCTGTGTGGTCAAAGATTGCAAATATGTGTTACAATATCCTCTTCTGTATATCTTCAATCTAATCCTAAAGCAAAATACTTTTCCGAACTGCTGGAAAGAAGCTCGCATTACTCCTGTTTTTAAAGATGGAAATAAAAATGAAATATCCAACTATCGGCCTATCTCAATCATATCCAACTTATCTAAAGTTTTTGAAATATTGCTTCATAAATCAATTTTTAATCATATTAAGAATAGTCTTTCACCGGTTCAGCACGGTTTTGTCCGGGGAAAATCCACAGCTACTAATCTTTGTTCTTTTGTTAATTTCATATCTGAGGCACTTGATGATCGAATTCAAATTGATACAATTTACACTGACTTTTCTAAGGCCTTTGACCGTGTACAGCATTCTATAATTCTGGGTAAATTACATAGATTTGGGCTTTCCGAAAACTTAATTCACCTCATTGCTACGTATCTGGCAAATAGGACTAACTTTGTAGAATATCAAGGTTTTCGTTCTTATGGTTATCAAGCTGCAACTGGAGTACCTCAGGGTTCAGTTCTCGGACCTCTGCTTTTTGTCATGTTCATAGATGATCTTTCTAAACGTTTCAATTCGGAATGTTTACTTTACGCGGATGATCTTAAGATATTTAGGTTTATTAGAACTAGTGATGACTGTAAATTACTACAAGAAGATTTAAATATTCTTTATAAGTGGAGCGTTACCAACTGTTTGAATCTAAACATTAACAAATGTAAAAGTCTTAGTTTTTCAAGAAAAACTGAATCAATAACTTACCAATACAAAATTAACAACGAGTGTCTGCAACAAATTGACGTTATTAATGATTTAGGTGTATTGTTTGATTCAAAACTTACTTTTAATGCTCACGTTACTGCAATTTGCTCTAATGCACTTGGTCTTCTTGGGTTTATTAGTAGAAACACTAAGCAGTTCCACGGTAATGAAGCACTTATTAGTTTCTATAATGCGTTCATTCGTTCTAAATTGGAATACTGTTCAGTTGTTTGGAACCCAGCTTATGATAAATACATCGACAAGATCGAGTTGGTTCAACGTAAATTTTTGAAAACATTATACTTCCGAAAGCATCAAATATACTTGACACATGATTACAATTATGCTCATCTTCTTGAAGAATTTTCATACATAACTTTGCAACATCGAAGGATTATCGCTGAAATTGTGTTTATTTACAAATTGCTACATGGTTTCATTACTGATGCTAATCTACTTTCTTTGCTCAACTTTTACATACCTAGAATCAATAGTAGGAACCACTATACCTTTTATATACAGACATCTAGCACTCGACATCATTCGTTTTCACCTATGATATCTATGAGTAAGAATGTTAATACGTATTGTTCTAATGTTGATATTTTCAATGTGTCTTTAATTTCGTTAAAAAGCTACTTAAGTAATTATTTTTCTTTAAAATCTGTTTGATATTATATTTTTGTTTAAGTTTTGTTTACTAATTTACTATCTTATATTCAAGTTATCATCTTATAATTATTCTTAATTTCTTTACTATTATTATTATTAATATATTATATGTTGTATTGCATGTACTTATTGGTACCTATATTGTATTAAAATAAGATTATCCTGTAATTAGTAGATTTGCTACTGTTGGATAATAAACTTATTATTATTATTATTATTATTATTATTATATCTCATCTCTCATTTACATTTATCATTTCTCATATGGATGCTCGAATTAAATTAATTCACGGTATCATTTGCATATCTCATCTCTCATTTGCATAACTCATCTCTCATATGGATGCTCGAATTAAATTAATTCATGGTATCATTAGCATATCTCATCTCTCATTTACATTTATCATTTCTCATGTACATGCTCAAATTAAATTAATTCACGGTATCGTTAGCATATCTCATCTCTCATTTACATTTATCATTTCTCATATACATGCTCGAATTAAATTAATTCACGGTATCATTAGCATATCTCATCTCTCATTTACATTTATCATTTCTCATATGGATGCTCGAATTAAATTAATTCACGGTATCATTAGCATATCTCATCTCTCATTTATATTTATCATTTCTCGTATGCACGCTCGAATTAAATTAATTCACGGTATCATTTACATATCTCATCTCTCTCATAAATTTATTTTAAAATAAATCTTATGTTGTCATTCCTATTTGATATTTAAATATAGATCTATACGTCGTATGATTAACATACGTGTAATATAATTAACACGTAGAAACATCTAGGATAATATAAAGAGAAAAATTTACTTTCAAGTATACAAGGTAATCACCTGTCGGATTATCTCTATTGCATTTTGCCATGTTTAAATCCAAACGTCATAAACATTTAAAATACAGTCCACAAGTAAATCGATAATGGTCATGTAATTATTATCTTAGCATCTTTTCATTTACAATTATCTAGCAAAAATGTATTGTTTCATACGACCAACAAAGGAATTTAGTGAGTTAAATTATCAAGTTGAAATATTTGTAGGTGCATTAATTATTTTCGTCTTTTAAAACGACATCTTAACAAGAATAATAAATTATTGTTTTAAATAAGTATTGACAATAACTAACCCTTTGTGTTAATCACGAGTTATTCATGAAGAAACTTCGCGGAACTTCAATACAGATGTAAAGGTTAAATGGTTACACGTATATTTTAAATCCCTTTTATTTATTTATTTAAAAATTAAAAGCTTAAAGAACACTCATAACAAAAGGAATATTCGCAAAAGGAATATAGGAATTCGCTTCTCGAAGATAACACACTATTGAATGACAAATTTTGAAATGTATTGTTGTTAAAAACATAAAACTTGGAAAAGGAATATTGTGTAATACCCTTTTAAATTAAAAAAAAACTTATTTGAAATCTTGTAAAATATTATAAATGTTTTTAAGTAAAAACCCTCATTAGTATTATCTTACAGGAACAGACTATTATAGTCATTCATTAACAACTTAAAACCACAATAATAAATTTAATAATAAATTTAAATAATAATAAATTTAGATAACATTTACTAAGATATCAAACAAATCACAATTATTTACTGCCTGTGGTACTTGAATCAAAGATAAATTTGCAATTTTCGTTAATGAAAATCCAACTCCACCAAAGAGATTTTTACTGATATTTAAGCTTCTGTAACTTTTTTACAAGAAAAAAACACGTCTCAATTTTTTACAGAATGTTCTAACTCACGAATACTTCAATCTGAGAAATTTTTAGAACTTTCCCATTTTTCCTTTGTGAGATACAGGGTGTCAAAAATCCGAAAAATCGTGAATGGCGCCATGTTTACACGTCTCTAAAACAAAAGAGATTTGATGCGAACCTTTTATTTTTGTAGAACAAGTAGTACTACTATATAGAGACATATACAGCAGAAAAACTTAAGCCTGAGTTCTTCTTTCTTCATAGTTATTTTTGAAGCTAAAGTCTGCATTTCTTCAAAAATCGTAGTACATCTTTGGGCGCGAATTTTGGGCATTTTTGTTACAGGTAAGTAAACGTAATAGCACTAAACGTAATTTCTTGTTTTTCAAGGTAATCGATGTGAATGACACCGCGTGCATCCCAAAAAACTGTGGCCATGACCTTGTTGGCCGACAGACCCACCTTGGCTTTCTTTGGTGCCCGTTCACCCGGAGAAACCCACTGTCTTGATTGTTCCTTGGTTTCTGGTGTAGTGTGATGGATATCCATGTTTCGTCTACGGTAACGAAACGCCGCAAAAACTCGTTCGGATTGCGGCTGAACATCGCCAAACACTCCTTTGAAGTGGTCAAACGGTTGCGCTTATGGTCGAGTGTGAGCAATCGCGGCACCCATCGCGCGGATAGCTTTTTGATGTCCAAATATTCATGTAAAATGTGATATACCGGTTCAGTTGAGATGCCTACAGCCTCAGCCACCTCACAGCAAGCCTTTCCTTGGTTTTGGTGATGTTTTTTTTTATGCAAAAAATAATGCTTAATCAGCACACGAAATTCACTTTTTTCCATTTCCGTTAAGATTCACGAGGTTGTTTGCTTTCAATGGCTGTCAAACACAAACTAAATGGCGCAGCCTTCTCAAAATTTTACAGTAGTCTATTGATAGATGGGAGCAGTGTTGCATTTAAAGTTACTGCGCGGGAAATTCAAAAAGTCACATCAAACCACCCTCGTATTAGAAAAAAAAAAGATAAACAATTTCCATGTGTGAAATCGCAGGGTTGAAGTAATTATGTAAGTCTACGCTGTAATGTTGCAATAACCAGATATTTCTTAAAAACGGTGTTTTCTCGAGGTGTATACCCATTTAAGAATTTTTGTAATGCAAAAAATGTAAGCTGGACTTTGTTAAAACTACTTGTATAAGTAACTGCATACCTTTAGCCTAGCTCTGTAATACACCGTGTATCGTGTATTACCACATGAGTTTTGGATTGCCTATATAATTATACAGGTAGTTTATTTTCATAGAGCATGTTATACACTGAAGCATAATAAACAATATTTGAAAAAACTAATTTATAAATAAATATTTCGTCGCAATTATATGTACGAATTGGACTCTCTATAATGTACAAAACACATTCTACTTTGAGAGATTTTTTACTAGTAGGCATATGTATATGTGGATATTTCAGTACATATATCTGTACCTACTTATGATAGTTACTTTTTTGACAAGAAGAAACATAATTAAGTAGTTATAAAAATCCAGTTAAAATACATCCTATCTCACCTAACTTTAGCAAACAAAACAAAGAAATTAGAAAAAATAGCATAAACGCAGTGTGGTCCATTATCTTCCTGCCTAAAACACTAATTTACTAGAGAAAAATTCATTTAATTTTGCCTTCTACTTCGGCATATTAGTGCAACGTCTTAGTAACATTTTTAAAATGTCCACTATCAATATCGGATTATACGTTTTCATTGGTTTTGAGAGCTTTTCGACTTTTCTTCATTTTGGGAATACATAGCAATCGTTATACTGCAGGTTAGGCAGTTAAGGTGGATGATAATTTCTTGTAGTAACATTTTGTCCAGATAAAATAGTAAAAATTTTACTAAAACCCGGAAAAGATTGCCCGTTACCCTTAGTAATTCCATTTCGCGTCCTGTATGGCGTTCACGATGTGCCCACTTTGCATACGATTGCACATAAAAATTATTACAAATTACAAAAAAGGACCAAGATTTTTGAAAAAAATTGGGAGTAGAACTTGCTTGAACGTACGTTTTATTTTCCAAGGAAAATTAGATTCAGCAGTATCATCACTTCATGGATGTTTTGACTATGACAGTGAAGCGGCAGCTCAATACATTCTAAAAGTGTTTGTAAATGAATAATTAAGCAAAAACACCTTTAATCTGGCTCATCAAGTTGTTTATTAGTCTTTTTAAAAGTTTTTATTTATTGATGAACATTAAAACAATAACAAGATATTTTATTTAAAAAAAACTAATAATTATTAATACCACTTATTATTCTTACTTAATACTTAATTATTAATAATTAAATACATAAAAAAATTAAATCTAAATAGTAACAAATGAGCTAGAAGTAACTCCATCAGTCCTTTGGCAGTGACAGTCGTTATTACTTTTTTATGTTATAATGCACAGGAGTTCTAAATTCCAAAGGCACTTTTGATGAAGTTACTTTTAAGGAACTTAAAGAGATTATTAGAGTACATATTTTCTATTGCTTTTAATACTTAAAAATTCAGTTAGGTTAATTAATAATGAATTTGCAATGATTATTTGCATACTGTTACTAAAAAACATAGTGAGTTTATACGTTTTGATTAAGAGGCCTTTCTGTATCGTCTGTAGAAAGCTCTTCATTTTGTTCCTCTGTATTTTGCTTTTTTTGTAGCTGCTTCATGCTAATAGTAATTGTTCTTCTCAACTTTCTTCCATTTAATTTAAATACCACCAAAATAACTAAAGCTAATACTACGACACCACACAAAATAACAAAGACAATACTATTTTTACTTTCAGCATTTATTTCTGATTGTTCAGTACTTGTTGGTGGTGTACTTTTTGGTGGTGTACTTGTTGGTGGTGTAATTGTTGGTGGTATACATGTATCTCTAGAAAATTTGATCTTATCAATATTTGTGATGTTTGTTGCATTTCTCACAACAGTATTGTCACAGAGTTGTGTGCCATAAGAGATATTTGTTGGCAGTTCAGTCAGATTAGTATAGGAAATATCTAAATGATCCAAATTCTTCAAACCTTGAAAAGCTACACCGGATATACTTATTAACGGGTTCCCTTGAAGATGGACTCTTTCTAATTTTTGCAATTGCCCGAGTTCTCTGTCAATGCTTTTTAAACGATTGAAGCTTAAATCTAATATTCTAACATTAGGAAATTGCACAAGAAAATCAGATAGAATCTCTATCTTATTAGTATTTAATTGAAGTACAGTCACGTTTTCTTTATATTTAAAGTTAACAACAACATTAGATAAATCGGTGATGTCTTTTAGGTCAAGGACCAATCTGATGTCACGATCAAGCGAAGGGTAGCTTGCAGGATCTGGTCTGCATTTTAGTTGACCTGTAATCATTTTGCACCTATATGTTACTTCAGTTAAATTGCGGTCGAAAAGAATAGCTGAAGCTGCAGTTGTAGTAACCCAACAACAGATGCATCTGAAACAAAAAGAAAACAAATAAATTAAAAAATATAATTGATATATAAATCCTAAAGAGTATAATGTCTTGAAGCTCTATTAGAGTAGAAAATGTTATTGAAACTTTTATGTCTCACTTTTGTATATTACTTGTTGTTTATACCTGTTATACGAAGTAAATAAACAATATTTCAATCAGGGCATTATATGCGGGTATTATTGTTTGTAATGCCCGCTCAGCGTTTATTTTGCAATCCGAGCTGGCGCACAGTGCGTTGTTCTATAAACAAAATTCAAAATGAAATTATCTAATTCCTGTGTCCTAACTATACTAAAATCCAGCTGCACATATCGATAGTGATAAAACTAATTTTGATTGCAATTTTATTTTTTTGTGAAAAATATTGTGAAAGGTACATTCTGCAGACAGTAAAAATTTTACTTTAGTTTTCTTTATTTTTAATTAAGATATCCACATTTCAACTATAAAAATGGCTCATCAACTTTAGCAAAATATATCTCAAAAAGGTAAAACCGTATATGATTTACTTAATAGGACAGCATTAGTCAATTAGTTGACGTAACTGAAAATGTATCTGCGATATTGGTATTGATACCTATGTAAATAGGAATTCCACAGAAGTTTAGGGTACAAGACTTTTAAACAAAAATTTTCTGATACCAAAAATACCGATGAATTTATTTTTGTAATAGCTTTTCTAACTTTAAAGTTGGTTGATAACACTTTTAGGAAAGATTTGAGAGTCAATAATGCCCCGGATTAACAATTTTTCAGAGAAGTATTGTTTCTCCCTCGGAAGGTAAGGGCAAGCCACCGAGGTCTACCCCAGGAAATTTTCTTAAATAATTTAAAAAAATCCAAGTACTGTGTATTAAGAGTGGTTCGGAGTCTACCTTAAGCTGTAGGTCTCATTTATTTGTTATCACTGGACACGCACAGCACACGTGTACGAGGGAAACACTAACGCTCTGCAATGAGCACGGAACTTGCAGAAGAATAACTAAATAGTGACTGTACAAAAACACGACCCAAACTAAATGTTTTAGCTTTGTGTATAATTTTATGATTTGGCGTCAAGCTGTACATAGTGTAATTTATTATATCATGATTTTTTTTGTTACTAATGGTTTAATTTTTATTTCTTTATAAGAATATGTATTTACAGAAAAAAAAACTTACTGTATAAATTATACAGCATATAAGTGTAACCTACCAATTAATGTGAGAAATTGTACAGGTTATGTACAAAAAGACACACTTTTTATTTTTGAATAGATTTCCCATTTAAACAACGCACTGTCCGGCGTTACATTAAATAGTAATTTGGATAATTAGGCCAGAAACTATGTTTGCGTAAGATGCAACATAACAATAATTTGTATTTGCAACGCAGTTTGACAAAAACATATTGAATTTAAAATTTACACCTTTGGAAAACTTTTATACCACTTGTCAGACTAATGAAGCTGTCAGATATGTTGCCTATAAAACAGTAAGGTATACGGTCATCTGACTTGTGATCATTTGTGATTCCTTTGTCCATATTCTCGTGGAAAATAAAATCTTGTATGCACCACGCGCATTACTAGATGTTAATGCCTATAGGACGACTTTCATCCCTCCAGCCCTACATCTCTCGTGCTGGAACATCATCGCCTTCCCGGCATTATCATCATCATAACGTCCTTGGTATATAAATAACTATTAAATGCTTTAACTTTTAACTTAAAGTTTTTTAATAAAATAGTACAGTATAGTGCGTAGGTATAGGCAACCCAAATAATGAATTTGTGTTTGATTTAAACTACGTTTCTCGGATAGAACTTGTATTATGTCTGTTTCTTGTAAATGATTAAAAGCAACTCACAAACTAAGATCTCGCCAAGAAAAACTACGGCACCCTCAGTATTTTGTACAATAGTAACTAATTATTTTGATTATCTTGTAAACTTTTTACATAAATATGCTTATGTTATAAATCAATGCTTATAAAAACTTTATTACCGATGATATGACCTTAATTCTCGGAAATGTTGTAACTATCAATGCTGCAAATTTTTATAACATTTTATGTTTCAAATAATTAATAATATTATAATATTGCAAGTGCTGACATCTATGGCGTTTTAATAGAACTACTGATCGTGTGAAATCATTTCTCACGGTCATTACCGTTCGGTTTCAAGATTATGGGCAATTGGTCGTTTTCACGGTTAATAGATTGTGTGGAATGTATAACTTTCTATGGTGGTCGTAGAAAAAAATCTTATCCTTGGCCTAACACGGAGAAATTGATGGAAAAGCCGCAATTCGCTATTTTAAATTAATATAATTCCCATTTAAAATACATTGCTGTCAATCAAATTTTCTTAACAATAGCATCTAATAATTATAACACCAATCTTCTCAGTGACTAAATTTTTTTAAACTTTTGAACATAGAAGTCTAAATAGAACGTATTTACTAAATAACTTTTACTAAATACTAAATAAGTCACTGACAGGATGAGTTGAATGATTGAAAGCAATTTATTTTAAATGGAAACTATGTTAACCTAAAATCGCGAATTGCGGCTTTCCTAGCAATTTCTCCGTGTTGAGTCAAGGATAAGATTTCTTCGTCTTTTCATTATGTATCGAATGATATAAAATTCAGCAAAATCGACTGGTCTTTAGATTTCCATTTAAGAGATACCTAGTCCTTTCCTGCTGGTTTCCTATAAAAACTACATCCTAACAAATTTGGAAATTTAACGACATACTCTTACAACTTTTTACGTTAATTGTTTTGGTGTCATATTCTTATCATCATTTTTAAGAGGTTATTATAATAAATGCATCAACAACTTACCGTTTTACATAAGATTGCGTGTTATTTTTAAATGTGTGAATTACCAGTGGCGTAACTACCGCCCCCGCAGAGCCTGCGACGCGGGGGCGGCGCAAAGCTCCCAAGGGCGCTGCTTTCATGAAATTTTATTTCGTTGAGAATAGAAGTTTTAAAACAAGCATTGGAGGTAAAAAACATTCTATAGAAACAATACAAGGCAATTATGGATATACAGCGTGGCGCACTAAATGTCACCCAATTCAATTTTGTTCTTAAAGCTATAGTATTGGGCTATCACCTTCCAAATTGTGGGCGCAAGTTATTCAGTTCCTGAGAATTACGCCAGGTGGAGTTGGAAGTCACATGCATTTGACATTGGCACAGTAGTTTGTGTTAATGGTGGACAAAGGAGAGGTTTACCATTGCACAGAAGACAAAAGTTGTACTACTGTTCACGGAAACAAAGAGGGTTACAGTGACTCAGAGACGTTTACGTGGTCACTTTAGT
The DNA here is from genome assembly GCA_929113105.1 of Agrypnus murinus. Lineage (NCBI taxonomy): Eukaryota > Metazoa > Arthropoda > Insecta > Coleoptera > Elateridae > Agrypnus > Agrypnus murinus. Next base: position 124,060,126 of record OV816026.1, read on the forward strand.
ACATGACAGGCTCCCAGCGCACAGGCAATACGCAGATTGTCTCGAAAAATTTGAAGGCGGTCTGTTTTGGAGAATAAGCAGCCATGTAATGCTACTGTTAGTCGAGGAAGAGTTTGTATTACACAATGAATGGCGTTGTAAACAAACAAAACATTCAATTCTGGGGAACGGAACACCCGCGAATAATCCACATGAAAGAGGGTTAGGTGGATAAAGCGATTGTGTGTGGGTGGCAATGTCCAGTCATGGAATCACCGGCCATTTTATCATCTTTTTCTCCCCAAATTCATGGCAAGAGGTCTACAAATGCAAACATTGTGGTTTATGCAGGATGGAACGCGCTCCCACACTGCTGCCGGGTTGCAGAAACGCTCGTCAAATCTCTTATTAGTTAACGGTTTGTTAAAATTGACGGACCGTCAGATAAAAATTAGGTTGCACAAAGCTATTTAATCTCTTGTTAAACTCTCATCATGTAATTGACTGTTAACTAATTGTATACGTGGCAACATTGCAAAAAGTGGTGTTTTATTTGTCAAATTTGCATAACCTAACATTTGTGTGTGTTCAGTTTAAGCAGGTAAGTGTATTTGTATTGATTAATATGATAAAACTTCTAAATAATTTTAATATTTTAGCTTCAAAATGGACAAAAGGAATTATTCCAAGGTGGAAAAAAACCTGCTACATCAATTATGGCCAAGTAAATCAATTTTCATAAGTACGATTACATACCAATAAAATCATCTCCTTATAAAAGTGAGGTAAAAGGAGCCTTTTAAAAGTTTTAATTACTCATTAACTACATAAAAAACATTTTTTAAAAATTATTTTAGTTCTGGCTTATAAGTTGAATATTTTCCATAATTGTGATGTGCGTCTCTGAATGCGCATTAAGTCAATGTATTCATTCATATCAATTTAATTTCTATCATTCTATAATCCCATTGTTTTTATTACAGATATTATGCAGTACACCACAGTCAACAATAACTGCTGAAATTGATTCCAATTTTAATCGTAGGCCTAAGGAAACCTTTTAAACACCCAAAAAACTGTTCAATTGTGTTACGAGTGAGAATGTGTGTCTTCCTCAGCTTTACCTATAGAATATACAAAAGGTGTTTATAAATAGGCCTTGCCAGGATATCTATCCACCACCGTCAAGCAAGAAGCCGTTCCTGTAAATCCTCAACATGCATTAAGCCGGAACTGGTGAAACATTAAAGATGGTACTATCATCTACCGATACAATCAAATGAAGCAGTTGGAGATTTGTATCGCAAAGGGATGCAAAGTGGTGCAATTTGTTCAGTGACCCGTTTAATTATTTTACAGTGTTGATTTGTGCATGTGTATGTGATCACCAATAAGATATTGAAAAGTGCTTCTGGCATAAAACCGCAAGCAAACTAGAATTTGGTTTAAAGGTGATATCGATTTATTTCTTTAAGTAACTGGCTGTAATGTAGGACCTATAATTTGCAATAAATCCAGTACTGTATTTTTAATCAATCAAAATCGCTCCTTGAATTCAACTGCATCTAAACTTTAAAACGGATTGTTTCGTCTCGAAGATGCAGTTCATACCATCACTTCACCTTCCAAAACGGAGGGATGTAATAAATCTGAATCAATTTTTCTTTTTCTGTTTAACTAAAATTTTGTAATGACTGAAATAAATCTGTATTATTATTATTATTACGTACTTATCAAGATTTAATTAAAACAATGCTAAGAAAGTTTTATTAATATTTTATAAAAATATTCATATTTAACAAAATGTATGTATTTTGAATATTAATAATTTATTTGATAATCAATTCCAAATATTTTTAACACTATATAATAATTTTTTGTATAAACTGATTATTTAAAAATTTAAAAAATAAAGCAAATTTGGAGGTTAATCGGACTTTAATTGGCCATTTGTCTATGATTAAAATAATTATTCGTTAACGGACCGTTAACAAGCCATTAACTGTCAACTAAGGTTTGTGCAACCCAAATATGTGTTGACGGTCCGTTAACGGTTTGTTATCCTTGACAGTCGTCAAAAACTTGACGGGCCGTCAACGAACCGTTAACGGTTCGTTATAGTTCTAACGGCTTGTTAACGGATCGTTAACGGATGATTAACTTTGACAAGTGTTTGTGCAACCGGGCATGCGAATGTTGTGCTTGATTTCTCACAGGAAACTTTTGGCTTTCGTATAATGTCACACAGATTTTCTGGCCGTCCTGAAGGTGGCCGAACGTGCCGCCCCATAACCCGGACATCAACTCACGTGGTTTTTCCTTTGGGTTTAAAAAAAAGGTGTACCACAGGAATCCCGAAAATGTAGTGTAATGCGATGCAATGTAAGGGTGCGTCTTGAAGATGTGAGGCGATGCGGTGTGGATATGGAACATGTTATTCTTTATGAATAATTTACTATGCTGTTGTGATTACTTTGTTATCAATTCTGTACCAATCTCTTCCAAAATAAATATGTAATTTAAAAAACAAATCGTGCGTCACTCTTTACATTGCTCAAAACAAATAGGAGACTATTTATTTATCTGCTTTGAGGACGACGCTAAGTATAACTAATACTTTTCCGTCGTGATCAGCGACAACAGATTGAAAAATTCTCGGGGAAATATATTTTATAGGGGAAATAGCAAAAACAATGGATTTTGATAGTTTAATTCACCAGTCTGCGTTAAAGCTCGACTTAAATACAATCGCGGAATTAATAGTAATTACAACCAATATCCGAAGCGACATCTATACAATGTTAATCACGTTTATCGGTAAACAGAGGTCAAATTTTTTAAATAGGGGAAGCCCACTCAACTAACAACAGGGCAAGGACGAAGATATGAAAAGGATGTATTTTTCACGTGTTTAACGTGTAAGATATACCACTGGGCACGTAATTATTGCATGCCACTGAGCATCACTTTGGAATACTACTTGTAACAGGTAAAAACAATGGAAGGCACGTAATTTTCATATGAATTTCTATTCCAGCGCTGCATGGGATATAAGCAAATGAAAAGATAATGTATTAGGGGGGCGCAAACGTAAGTTTCGCAGGGGCGCGCAATCTTACGTAGTTACGCCGCTGGTGTACACTGAAAGAAATTTCAGTTTTTATAACCAAAATCCTTACTTTCGACGTCCTTAATAATGGCATTTACTTTAGAGTTTAAAAAATGCAGGAAGATTTAAATGAAATGGCTAGAATCTGCTTTTCTTTATTACTTTCTTTAATTTGAAATCCATTTTACTTTTATGTTAAGTATAAATTCCTTGTTTGAACTGAAAATGCGTTATTTTAAATGCTGAATCTTTTAAATTCAGGTATATTAAATTTCAAGATGAGTGGTGTTTAAAATAAAAACGTTATACTTTTGACACAAAATATATGGTTTTAAAACAAGGTATGTAGCATTAGATTTTACTTTGAAATCAAGACTTATTAGACATAGTTCTCAAATATAAGTTCCATTGCACTTGATTTATTTATAAAATCTTTGAATTGAAGTGTACGTGCTCTTGTTAAACATAGAAACGATAACTATTTTTAAAGTAAATAGGGGATTTTAATCCAGTTGGGGTGGTTTTAAAATAAAAGTATAAGTTGCTACATGCACAAATAAATGTTTTTGAAACAAGATATTTGGCTTTGTTTTGACAGCAATTCTTTTAATTTGAGTTAATTCGGTATTTTCATTTATATCGTTAAAACGTGTACACAGTTAAATTAGTTGTTGTACGTAAGTTCCGAACAAAATGGAAGGAAATTCACAACAAGTGTTTTATGTTAGTGCAAGTGCTATAAAAAATTATAAGAGATATGATATAAAATAATAGATATTATCTTAAACAACTCCTATGACGTAGGAGCACCATCAAATAATATATTATTATAAATAGAATCATTAACTTCCTTCACAAGTCTTCCGATGCATATCTATAGTGTTACCAGAAAATGTTTTTTAAGAAATAAATATTTATGTATAAACAAACTGTTTATGTTGTGTATTTTTTATAAGTTATTGTTTTATTTCAATTATAAAAGATTTTTACCTTTTATTTTTATACTAGGTGTGATGTGATATCAATAAAGCATTAATAACAGTAAGTTTTTTTTTTACTGAAAGAATAAAATACATTCACTTCGGCAGGGTTCTATATTTAAAGTCATTTACTTAAAAAAATGTTGCATTTAAAAAGAAAACCGCATATTATTAAATAAAAAACAACCTGACACTCATATAAAAAGCTCTGCATTTAGAAGTAAATATTGGTGCTTCCTGTTTGAAAGCAGCAGATTCTTTAAATTAGTTACAGTCTACCATTCTAATAACGTTTATTTTACTTTTAAATTAACAATAAAACTATTTAAATCAACCCCTGAAATAAGTTTTTGATTTAAATGCACACTACATTAAATTAAAAATTCTAAATACTTTCAAAAGTAAAGCTGCTTTTAAATTTAAAAAATACTTTGTTGGCGCATTTTTGAAAGTAGAAAATGTTGATGTTGCTTGCAATTTTTTTAAATTTAAAAGCAAAAATTTTTTTAGTGTACCGGCTCGTTCTTGTTACATATACAATTACACAGATCTTCGGCTCTCTAAACTTACCTATTAACTTTATTTATCGTTCTTTAACCGCGCATCTCGGAACTATTCCATGCTTTGTTTTAAGTTTCAGTACCCAGCGCCCACATTTTTGTTATGTCTGTCGCACACACACAATTAATTTACAACAAATAACTAATCATAATATATAAACATTTATTTAATAATCTTTGGATTTAAATTTTTAATATTTCCACTATAAAGGTTAAGTATTTTCTACCTCCTAAGTACATTTGTTTAATATTTTAAACTTTTTTCTAAATTCTTCCATAACTTAATTTATTAGTACATGTTATAAAACATATTATTGCAGTTAAAAAAAGTAGTTGCTGTAGCTTCAACCGGAGGACGCTTCAACTTGCGCTATGTTGAGTCATATTATAACTAAGAGATAATAATTATCTCTTAGTTATAATATGGTGATAATCGTGATAACAGCTTCCTTTTTACAATTATTGTAAAAAGGAAGCTGTTATCACGATCAATGTGTATCACCAAAATGGCGTCGACAAGATTACACATCAAATTCTTGATAAAATAGTTGCATCTACTTCCACATCAACAAACACTTTATAACATGATGTTGATATGCATGAAAATATTATCACATAAAAAGTAAACGTTTACAAATGTTATCTATATATTTAGAAGATAAAGACAGAATTCAGACACTTAGTCGTATTCTTTTGCTCTATAATGATAAATCGGTTTGGCAATTTTTTAGGACATCTCGTTCTTTTGAATACTGATTAACCCCCATCTAGAGAGATATTCTTAGCATGATTAGTAATCCCCTTACCCCTTTGAATCGTAGAAATTCTGTGATTGATATGATTGAATTATAAAAAGTGCTGTGACGGTACTTGTAACTACTATTGCCAATGTTCTTTTCTGACGAAGGATTCTTAAATCATGCTAATTTTTTTATGATTTCTTGGATTTATTCGCAATGTGCAAAAGAATACGGCTATTGTATATTGTATATGTATACTTATACTACATTCATAGGTCTCCCTCCTTTTGAAACAAGGACACGTTAAATAACAATACGCACTATATTGCAGCTATCTTATGACGTATTTTCGAGATAATGCATAGTGTTGTATAAATATATCAAATAATATAGCTATAATTTTCGAATTTCAAGAATTACAAACAAATGTCAAATACAAAAGTTGGCATTAATGTTTTTTGGGGTTTTTGAAAAGAGTTTATTTTTTTCTATTTATTAACGCTACTGTAGAACCTACTTTTATCATAAAAAAGGAAAATTAAAAAATATTTTTCGAAAGAAAAACGAGAAAATTAATTAATTTAAAAGCATAATTATTAATCCCAATTAAAACTCACAGCTGGTTTGTAGCAAAATACATCTAGTAATAATAAAAAAAGACTTGATTATTATCAATAATCAATCAATCGGTCTAGGAATTTTTATGTTTGTCGGATGGTAACAACTTTTACTAAATTTCCAAAAGTCAAACAGTATTCTTGAATTCATACGAACAAGTTTCTCATATGGATAACGTAATTCTCTATTACCTTCTAACATTTGATTGGCTAAGTTGCATCTTATGATATAATGACATAAAAATTATATCATCTCGTATGCGATACTTGTTCGTTGAGTTCAAGAATACGGGCCCAGATATGAAATTTTAAATTCAAATATTTTTGTTGTTAATTGTTACCAACATGAAAATAAAAATAAATCCTAATAGCATATACGTCATCTAAAGAATAAGTTAATTTTATCTAAGAAATTTTTGCAAAAGTGTGCACAAAACTCGACTATCCGCCTCAGCCTGCAACACTCTCGTACGTAAACTTATAGTTTCTAGCCTAGTGATCCAAATTACTCGTTTACTATAAGAAGATTTGTTGTATTTACATGCTTCCAAATATTATGTAGAATGCTTTACACGTGTTTCAGTTTCTTAGACGCGTTACTCTTATTATTAAGAGCTGGCATGGGGAATCTTAGCCCTGCACTGAGAAAAGCGCTTACTAGGACCAAATGAATTTATTTAACTCAACTAAATATTTAGTTAAATAAACTAGATTTTATTTGATTTAACTAAATATTTAATTGAATTAAATAAATTTAAATAGTCCTACTAAATGCTTTTCTCAGTGTGGATCTTGAAGCATAGCTTAACTGCAATTAATACTAGTTACGTCACCAAGTACAGTATTCACATAATATCACGTAAGTGACAAAACAATTGCCCATATAAAAGGTAGCCCTTTGAAAGAGTACGAGTCAAGAGTTAATTATGTAAGAATAAAATAAGTGATGGGTGCTGTTCCCCTATGCTTGCTGTTTTTTAGATTAGAACTTCCTCTTATATATTTCTTAGACTAGATCTCATACCTTATTATTATCGCCAAGGAGAACTTCATTTTCATCTAGGTCAGGATCGAATAACTGAAATTAAAAAATGAATTACTTTATTAAAATTTTAGCCTTGTAGTTGTTCTATTGTATCGTAAAGCCGTTTGACATGATACTAAATTTATGTAAAAATTTAGGAGTAAATTGTTTCATAAATTTTTTGCACGTTGCAAACACGAAATTAATGTAAGAGATTTATTTCAAAATTTTCTAGTAAATTATTTAGATCTTGTTCTAAATATGTGCGTAAAAATGCGCGTAAATGTATGCACAGCACCATGGCTAACTTCAGATCGATACATTTTTAGCTAATTTTGTTTTTCTTCTTGTTTACTAATAGCATGTCCAGTAACTATTAGATATTTTGACTGCACTAGTATCAGACGTTTTACAAATATTGTAATAATAAATAAATAGAACTAAATCCAAAGATAACCTAAAAACGTAATATCAAAAATATAAATAAAGATGAAGTCAACTGTTAGTTATATCAAGACTACAAACACTGCAACCATAAATATCACTAAAAAAATACGTTAATACGCATGCGCGATTGACAGATTTTGCATAAAAAATGAGATTCGTTGCAAACAGAAAATTGACAATTCTTGTGAAATTTTATCAAAAAATTATTACAAAATTCACTGCTAAATTTTTGCATAAATAGAGTATCATGTCAAACGGGCTTAAAATACAGAATCAGTTCACAGGATTAAAGAAACGTCAACAAAATAACATTTATTGTGATAAAAATTACATAATAAATAAGAAAATGAAGCTACTTTAGTTAATGTAAGAAAACTAAGCTAGCGGTTGAGTCCAACATCAATAAAGTGCTGCGCGCTTCAGAGAAATAACAATAAACAGCTGACATTTTATTGTTGTCAGTGTCATTTTTTCACAGCGCTTAATTGGTGTTGGACGATCTAATGTCATCGTAATGTAGAACAGAAGCAACAACTAAAAGTAACAGGTAAGATTAAGAAACAAGCAATATCTGTACACTCAGTTATCACTATACCGTTGTTAATTTAAACTCAAACAAAAAAATACTAATTTAAAAGGCAAATGCATACCTCTTATTATGAATGTACATGGTATAAAAGGAATATATAAAAGGAATCGTCACTTTTTTTTTATTTACGCCTACACTACTGTCTACTAACTAACAGCTACGGTCTGTTCCCCATATAACATGCAACACAATCTCACACACCCATAGCTGAGACGACCGAATTCTCCAATTTAGAAAAATCCTGTCGCCCAAAGTGGGACTCGAACCCGTGATCTTTGGAATACGAATAGTACTCTCACCACTCATCTACCGCCGATCCTTAAATTATTATCACTTATTTACTGAATTATTAATAATAAATGTATGCATTACCTGCTTAAAGAAGTCGTGGATTGTATAAACATTTATATTGTATTCATTTGATCAACAATATTGAATTTTTGGCCCCAAAAAAGTTTCCAAAGAATTTTATTAAGCGGAATATACTATGTAACTTAATCGCTTAATTTTGTCACTCAATGATTGAATAAAAATATTACTGCCTTCTTTCTTGTACCTGTTGCTCGTTAGCGAATAACGACATTTAAATCGTATATAATATTATGTACTGACGGTGTTTATGCAGCTGAGATAACAAATTAGAAAAAAGATAATAACGTAAATACACTTTTGATAAATTACTATAGTACTACTATTTTACTTTTAATATAAAGTTAAACATCAACTTTTAATTGCCCTTAGTTAAGGTGGCTAATTTCGAATTGGTGAATAATTTATGATAAAAGCGCTTGGCCATGCCAATTTTGTTTTAATCTTTTATTTATAGAAACTGATAGAACAGATGTAGTTGAAGGCAGAATACAGATCTATTATATGCTGCTTAATTTTAATGTTTCTAGAGCCTTTGGTTTGAAGAAAGGTAAGAAAAAATTTGAAAGAATGTTTTTCAAAATTAATTAGTTAACTTTTTACAGCAACCAATTTTGGGATCATATATCATGTATCAGACTATGCATCAGATTTTATCAAAATCGGAAATTAATATTTCGTGAACCTCCGTTGTTAGTTCGTAAAATCTTTTCCCTTATCAGAAGCGATAAAAGAGTTATGTACTCGCGAATTAAGCAATAAGTTTAAGGGTTTAGGGTATTGGTGACTTATCTGGGTACGCTTATTTATTTTAATCGATTATTGCTGATATCGAATAACATATTACGAAGAATTACTAATAATCTTTTAAGTGTCCGTTGTTCTTATATCGAATTACATATGAGCACGGTCCAGCCCATAACCTAGATCAGCCGAAAGCTTAATGTTGGACATACACGGTGTTCCCCGACGACGTCGTCGAAAACGTCGTCGACGACGTCGGGGACAAGGTCGAAATAATGAGGTAATGTTTACATTTACTGTAATTTAATGCATAAACAACTTCTACTTCCAAGCTGGACTGCTATAATAAAATTATGAATATCGTATTTCTTTAATGCATCAAACTGAAAGAAAGCATTTTTGAGCATAATAAAATGCGTACTGAATCTCTTTCTTTAAAGTATTTCGAAATAGCTTATGCAATTAACAAAACTTTTCATAAGCGGAATAATATTGATATCCATCGGTAGAATTACAAATCAACTCTTTTGTTTTTTATTTATTTCATTCTTAATTTAGTTTAAAAATTAACGCAGGATTTAGGATTCTGAGTTCTGGTGCGCAAACGATGTACAATAATTTCCTATAAAGGACTTTCCGTAAAAGAACACTGGTAAAAATCTGCTGATTTTGGTATAGGAGAGGTCAATGGACAAATTATTATATAGGTATCAAATATCATTTTTTCGTTGTTCATCAAGAATGTGCTGATTCTAGTAAAATAAATATTTTGTTGCATTTGTAGAGACCGTTTAATAAATTCAACCGAATTTGATGTAAACTGATTCTTAATTTTACAAATCATGTTTACAATATGGGTCATAACCTGATAACCTTGGAAGATAATTACAATCTGTACTACTAATAATTGTCACCTGAACACTTGATGCCATCTATTTTCTTGTATAACAGGAAATAAGTACATACTGAGAATTTTATTTGAGACTTTTTGAAAGATTAATTTTATTTATGTACAATATTTTATAAATGTTGAAACTACAGTAGGTATTATTTAGCCAACTTATAAAATGTAGGAAATGCTTTTACTACTATTAATAAAAGATGACAGATATGATAACAATCAGCAGATTTTTACCATTGTCCTTTGGTAAGTGATAATCTTCCTTTTGGTTTCGGAAAATTGTACATCGTTTGCACACTGGAACTCGGAATCCTAAATCCTGCGTTAATTAATTATATCCATTTTTGAACTAAATTAACAATGAAATAAAAAAAAACTAAAGTTTTCGTTTCATAATAAAAGATTGATTTGTAATTCCACCGAAAGGTGACGTCAAGGTTATTACGTTTATGAAGACTTTTGTTAATTGCATAAGCTATTTCGAAATACGTCTAAATAAAGAAAGAGATTCAGTACACATTTTATTATGAATGATTATTATCAATAATGCTTTTTTTCATTTTGATGTTTTAAAGAAATACGATATTCATAATTTTATTATAACAGTCCAGCTGGAAGTTACAAGTTGTTTATGCATTAAATTACAGTAAATGTAAACATTACCTCATTATTTCGACCTTGTCGTCGACGACGTTTTCGCCGACGTCGTCGCGGAAGACTGTGTATGTCCTATTTAAGGGTTTCTGTATTCCTTATTATAATTTTAAACTTTCAGCATTTTATTTATCATTAGATTACTATCATTCTGTTAGGATACGATTTCCTTTTATACTTATTTAATTCCAATGATCTGATATGAAAATTGGGCACTTGGGGAATCATAAATGCACTTTAAGTCAATAACTGTTTACTGGATTTAGAGCCGCCAGGTGAGAAATTTCCATGATGACTCAATACATTTTACATGAAGAAAGTGTACACCTTTATATGAACTTAGCTACTGAAATACTCATCACATCCTAGTGTTCTTGATTTCAAATTAAAGCTAGAAAATCTCTTTAAATTATCACGTTGAGCGATTTGATAAATAAATCAGTACAAAAGTTTAATGTGTCTGGTATCTAAAAAAGCTGGTTATTAGCCGATGTTATTACGGAAGCTGACCTCATATCAGGTTATCAATTATTTCGCAATGATGGAAAAAGTAATGATGGTGAGGTGTTTGTTATCTAAAAACTGATTTCTAATGTTTTTGGACGTTTGTTCTTTAAGATTAAATGTTAAATTATATTCTAAAAATATTATAAAACGAACAATCTACAAAATCTATATGTTATAAAAAGTAAAAATTGATTTAGAAATTCTAAAATAAATTAATTTTGAATCAATTTAGTTGTAAAAAGTTAGTCAACCTCTTTCATACTTACTGACAACACTGGACTGCAATGACAAGTAAATTACAAACGTTTTGCTGTATAGTATAAATCAAGCTTTGCCAGGATTATCCAATGAGAAGTGAAACAGTGCTGTGACGTATTTCTTATCACTGCATAGATAATAGTGTATATCAAAACAGAGAGTACTAAATATTAAAATATTAATAAAGAAATTGTTTCTGTAGTCGACAAAATTTCAAGAAATTGCAACACCACTATTAGAAATTTTATGTTACAATTAATTAGCAGCCTCAGTTATTAAGTATAGCGATAAACGGTAGGCGATGGCGATCAAAGGCAGTGAGTTCGAATCTTACTTGGATTCTTCAATAGGAATAGACAATATAATTTTTTTTAACTTTGGTAATCCGTGTGTGGTATGTTTATGTTAAGATGGAGATCATATGACTCAACGTGTCTGAATAGAATACATAAATAATAAATGGGTTTTCGTTATTATTTTCAATTTCAAACTTCCACTCAATTCGTCGTTTCAAGTTGATTATTAGTTAGTTATCAAGTAATTGAAGTGAGAATTTTTTAAAATTAACTTCACCGCGTTAAACAAACTGTAACGTTCTTTTTCAAATAATAACACAAGTGCTGTTTAAATCGTCTATTCACAAACAAATATTTATTTCTATACACTAATGAATACACTATAAATTAACGCTATGATTATAAACCATTAAAACTATTATTTACAGATTATGAATTTCTAATATAACATTTATCTATACAATTATTATTTATTTCGTGAAACACAGTTAATGGCTCGCTGTTGACTGACTCCCTTTTATCCGCGAATCCGCTTTTATATCCTCATATAAACGCACCAGAAGTCGCTGGAACCTTCTATGTATTCTAGAAAATGCTAGAATAAACCGCGTCTGGTTTACATGCTTGTGCGATGCGTCATTCTCTCGAAGGCGGCAGAACACACCACCTGTCGCTCGAAAAGAGGTTCGTTCCTTTTCTCTCTTGTTACACTGCCCCCCTCTTCAAGTCTGTTCTGTCCCAGAACAGGTTTTATGCTCTGGTTCCTGTAGAACGGGTCATGACGATATCGACAGTCTTCACCTCGACTACACGTTCCATTACGGTAGAAATAACAGTCTACACTCTTCGTTGGCCTTAATGCGGGTTGTGGGTCAAAATTGCAGACGAAGATCTTGACGTCCGTACCTCTAAAGACAACTTCCAGCATGTTTCTAACGATTCTCCAATCCAGCTGGTCCCGCCCACAGCCGAGTTTGGGAACTGCCAATTTGTTAATTCCCCTGGTAAGCAACTCGATCCTCAAATTCCATAGTGCCCTCCACAAGTCGGCGTAACTCGGTTTCTGGTAGTAAAACTGCTTAGTTACCAAGTAGTAAATGGATCGGTCATGATCAGGCAAGCGTAAGGATTTACCAACAGAGGGATTTTGTTCCCGAAGTTCATTCAGCCGTCCAAATTTATTTCTAAACACTACTGCGATCCCCCTGGACATACGGAGATCCGCGGAGACACAGTGGGCAATGGAATAATTACCAGGGACCCGGAAGAGATCTTGTTGCATCTCAGTCGTGACTCCGAATCGCGCTTTTCTAGTTCCAGAGAACGCAGCCATAAATTCTCTAAAGGTTGGTTGATCATCTTCAGGCCTTACGGTATTGATAGTCACCTCAGCCTCATCTTTCCGATCCGGGACTGCGTCATTATTTCCCTCATAGTGCGCCAGACGATTGGAGTGTACCACCTTTGGTTTCCCCCTTGGCAACTTCTGGATGCGATAAATCAAGTCATTTATTCGTTTCTTCACCTGGTATGGACCCTCCCAATTTCGCTGTAACTTTGGAGAATAGCCACGACGCCTTTGCGAGTTGTATAACCAGACAAGCTCTCCAGGTTGAAACCCTCCTTCTTGGGCTCTCACATCGTACGTAGCCTTCATCCGGTCACTCGCGATTCGACTATTATTTCGGGTTCGGTCGTGAATATCCTCCAACTTCTTCTTTAAGTTGATGACATAATCATTCCCGGCTACCTCCTGCTCTATAGGTGGAGACCCAAATTCCAGATCACACGGTAACCGTAACTCGCGTCCAAACATTACAGACGCTGGTGACTGACCGGTTGTTTCGTGGACCGATGCACGATAAGCCATCAGGAACAGATGCAGGTATTAGTCCCAGTCTCGTTGATGATCGGAGACGACCTTGGCCAAATATTTGCCCATTGTCCGATTCATGCGTTCTACCATTCCATCGGACTGCGGATGTAACGGTGTGGTCCGAGTCTTGCGAATGCCCAACAATCGACAGACTTCTCCAAAGAGTACAGACTCGAAATTGCGGCCTTGATCCGAATGCAGCTCCATGGGCACTCCGAAGCGACTGAAAAACTCCTTGACTAGTACGTCAGCAACAGTCGCAGCTTCCTGGTTTGGCAGGGCATATGCTTCTGGCCATTTGGTAAAATAGTCCATTGCCACTAATATGTATTTATTCCCATCGTTGGTTTCGGGAAATGGTCCGGCAATATCTATGGCTATTCTTTCCAGAGGACTACCCACATTGTACTGCCTCATAGGTGCTCTTCGTTTCCCCAAGGGTCCGTTACCAGTGGCACATAGTTCACATTTCCGGCACCACTCCTTCACGTCTTCTTTACAGTTGACCCAATAAAAACGCTCCCTAACTTTCTCCAAAGTCTTTTTCACATCGAAGTGTCCTCCTGAGGCACCGTCATCGAGATGTCGCAATACTGTAGCCACTCGGCTTCTTGGAACCACGAACTGAGACCTAATGGTGGTGCCATCTTCACTCTCCAGTACTCGCTTCAGGAGATCGTCTTCCACCTTCAAGGACTCCCATTGGGCCCAATATGCTTTGAGCGTTCTGTTGAAAGGGCTGACGGCCTCCCAGGCAGGCCTTTCTCCCACGCGCTTCGATTCCAGTACCATTTTTAGTTCGGGATCAGCCTCCTACTGTCGTTGCAATTCTTCCGGCAACCAATTGTCGTTGACGATGGTAGTCCTTAATACTTGGCAAACCCTCTCTTCCAAACGAGAGCAATGACGGCAATCCGTTGGACAGGGTCTTCTTGAAAGAGCATCGGCATTTCGACGACTAGTGCCCGCTCGATGGTCGGTGTCAAAGTCGTATCCTTGTAATCGTTCGATCCACCTTGCGACCTGGCCTTCAGGATTACGGAATTGTAGAAGCCATTTCAACGCTGCATGGTCCGTCCTCAATAAAAACTTCCGTCCGTACAAGTATTTGTAAAAGTGCTCAACGGACTTCACGACGGCCAATAGTTCTTTTCTGGTCACACAATAATTCCTTTCGGCTTTAGACAAAACCTTACTAAAATAGCCGATGACCTTTTCTTGTCCATCCTGTATCTGAGAAAGTACACCCCCAATGGCCAGATTACTTGCATCTGTGTCAAGTATGAATTTCCCTTCTGTCCGTGGATAGCTCAATATTGGTGCGGTTGTCAGGGCACGCTTCAGCTGTTGGAAAGCTGTTTCACACTCTCCGCTCCAAACATACTCGCGTCCATCTTCAGTTAGCCTTGTCAGAGGCTTCGCTATATTGGCAAACCCAGGAACGAAACGCCTATAGTAGGTACATAACCCAAGAAAACTACGAACTTGGTGTTTATCTTTCGGTGTTGGCCACTCTTGAACTGCACGAATCTTATCGGGGTCGGCTGCCACTCCATTTTGTGATACGACGTGCCCGAGATATTTCACTTCCTTTCTGAATATGTGGCACTTTTTCGGACTCAGTTTCAGATTGGCTCCACGTAGTCTTCGGAACACTTCCTCTAGATTTTTCAAATGTTCGTTGGATGATTTTCCGACTACAATCACATCATCTAGGTATACCAGGCAGGTCTTCCACGACAACCCTCTCAGGATGGTCTCCATTAGACGCTCAAAGGTGGCCGGAGCGTCACATAGACCAAAAGGCATAACTGTAAACTGCCATAGTCCGGAACCAATAGTGAACGCGGTCTTCTCCCGGTCTTCAGGTTCCATTTCAACTTGCCAATAACCGCTCTTCAAGTCCAAAGTCGAAAACCATCGTGAACCAGACAGGGTATCTAACGTGTCGTCGATGCGTGGTAAGGGATAGCTGTCTTTCTTGGTCACGTCATTAAGCTGCCGATAGTCCACACAAAATCTCGTTGACCCGTCCTTCTTACTGACCAGGACCACCGGTGATGCCCATGGACCGCTGGATGGCTCGATGACCCCTTGTTCTTCCATATCAGTAATAATCTTTTCGGCTTCTGCTCGCCTTGCTAGAGGTAGACGCCTCGGCTGCTGACGGACAGACATAGAGTTGCCTGTATTGATTTTATGTTTTACTATATTTGTTCGTCCCTTCTGGCTATCGTCAAGAGCGAAGATATCTTGGTATCGGTGAACCAAACCCTGTATCTCTTTCACTTCCGTTCTGTTAAGGTCTTCGCACGAACTAGTAACCATACCCACTAATTTTCCACCATGGTCTTTGGGCACTGGTTTTGGAACATCAGCCATACACCTGGCTACTCGAAATACTGGCACACACTGTCCCACAAGGGTACTCTTCTTCAATGTCACCGGATCCACATTAACGTTCATAATTCTCACCGGTACTCTCTTTCCAACCTTGATCAGCGCTTTTCCCACCAGTATGCCACTATGGATCTTCTTATCACAAACAGGCTCCATCATTCGCACACATCCTACCCGAAGATCTCCATCCAAACCCGCCTCGACAACCATCTCGCTTTGACCCGGCAATATCACATCTTCAGTCAGCAAAACCCTTACAACCGGATCTTCTCGTGGGTGCAAAGGAAGTTCTTCGTTACCGACCTTCAAATCCAACGTAAAACCAAATTTTCTCAGGAGGTCCATTCCCAAGATGAAGTCATCAGTGATATCGGCTACCAGCACCTCATGATCACGTTCTTCACTTCCAATGCCAATCTTCATCTTCACCACTCCGCGTGTTGGTATCACTTCACCTGTTGCTGTACGGAGTTGAGTAGCTGTCGGTAACAATTTAATACTTGATTGTAGAACATCAGGGCGTACGATGGATTTTGTCGCCCCCGTATCAATAAGTAGTGGAACAGTTCGGTTAGCAATCTTTCCATCTACAAACAAACTGCCATTACTATTCTTTGATGTTACGGCATGGATCGTGATCTCCGGGGCGTCTTCACTCGCAGTCAACGTTCGCCCCCTCTTGCCAACCCTTTTTAACTTTTCCGACGGTTGTACTTTTCTTATTTTGGGACAACGGCGTTCTACATGTCCTTGTTCGCCGCAGTTCCAACAACGAGGCCCTCGAACTTCTTGATGATTCTTCTTACGGTTCTCTTCCTTCTGAAGAACTCTCATTAATAATTCTTCTAGGCGATCTTTAGAACCTTCATCTTCTTCCACAACGGTCCGAACACGCCCGTGACCTCGGGACGCTTGTTTTGCAGCTTCAAATTCTAAGGCGTGAGCAAGCGCATCATCAGTTGTTCTTGGTCGTGCTAGCCTCAATGATTGTTGTGTTTCCCCGTCTCTTAACCCATCAATGAAGGTCTGCACAGCCAGTTGTCCCAGAAATGAATCGGGTGCCGTAGGGTACGCCAATCGGATAAGCCGCGCAACATCGGCTTCAAACTCCTGCAGGCTTTCTCCATTCTTCTGGATACGATTCTTCACTTGCGCGTGATACACTTGTTGAAGATGCGCGTCTCCATATCTCATTTCCAATCTAGACACTAACAATTGGTAATCATTTTCCTGTCCTGCTGGGATTGTTTGCAGGACGTTCAACGCGTCTCCACGCAAAGCCACAGTTAAAGAAACGGCCTTTTCCTTGCCTGTCCATCCGTTGGCCCCAGCGGCCGCCTCAAATTGTTTGTAGTAGGTGGACCAAGGTATCTTTCCATCGAACGTGGGTGGTTTTACTTTTATCCCTACGGCAGGACCCCTTTCTTCTTTAATTTGCTTCTTTACTTCATTAAACTCAGAAGTTGAGGGAAACCGTAGTTGCCTCATTCTATCTTCCAACATATCGGTTATGTCGTCTTTCTTAGCTGTTGATGGTAATTGCATTTGGGCTATTTTCTCTTCTACCATCTTTATTACCCTATCTTGTTCCGCCAATCTACCTTCCAATAGTCCTAACGCGCTGGCATTCTCCAAAAATTCCTCGAAAACTTTATCTTCCAACGCTTTGACATTTTCCAACAATTCTCCTTTAAGCCTTCTAGAACTGTCTTCGGATTTCCTGGAATTCTCCAGTATTTCTTCCTTTAGCATTCTAACATTTTCTTCGGCCTTTTCTAGTAATTCTGCAAACCTTCTAGAATTCTCTTCGTGTTTTTCCAGTACTTTTTCTTCCAGCGCTTTAGTATTTTCAAGTAATTCTTGTTTAAGCATTTTAGAATTTTCTTCAGACTTTTCCAATAGTTCCTCTTTTAACATTCTGGAATTCTCTTCAGACTTTCTAGAATTCTCTTCGGACTTTTCCAATAATTCTTCTTTAAGCATTCTAGAATTCTCTTCGGACTTTTCCAATAATTCTTCTTTAAGCATTCTAGAATTCTCTTCTATTTTACTTAATAACAAATTAGTATCAATTGCGGGTCCAGGTATTTCGAAGAGGAAACTTTCAGGGTCTTCTTGCTGCTCCAAAAGCCATTCTCTTAGCCGATTTATTAACACACTTTTAAGGCCCGTTGTGTCTAAATCTCGTTCTTCAAGTTCATGTTTCAAGTCTATTACTTTGAGATCTTTTAACAGTTTCATCACCATTTTAATCGTTTGTTGAAATTATGTTTTAACACCAAAAATTTTATTCTCACAGCACTCTAATTAATTATTACGCGATTTTATTTATTTTAAAACTCCACACCTGACATCACTGTAACGTTCTTTTTCAAATAATAACACAAGTGCTGTTTAAATCGTCTATTCACAAACAAATATTTATTTCTATACACTAATGAATACACTATAAATTAACGCTATGATTATAAACCATTAAAACTATTATTTACAGATTATGAATTTCTAATATAACATTTATCTATACAATTATTATTTATTTCGTGAAACACAGTTAATGGCTCGCTGTTGACTGACTCCCTTTTATCCGCGAATCCGCTTTTATATCCTCATATAAACGCACCAGAAGTCGCTGGAACCTTCTATGTATTCTAGAAAATGCTAGAATAAACCGCGTCTGGTTTACATGCTTGTGCGATGCGTCATTCTCTCGAAGGCGGCAGAACACACCACCTGTCGCTCGAAAAGAGGTTCGTTCCTTTTCTCTCTTGTTACAAAACATAACAAAGAAGACTCACGCCAGTAAAGCATTCCAAGACATTTATTCGTAATGACGTTTTCTATAATTATAGTCGTAGATAAGGAATTTGGCGATAAGCTAATCGGCAGTTCCTAACATTGTATATTTCCCCTATAATTTACTGATAGAGATGGGATGAACGTCTTTACTTCAGATTGTTGACTAAATGCTTATACAAAATCCAAATTTTTTACACGGGCAAAGTTGCTACATAATGTCATAACTAATAATTCAGTAAATAAATGATATTTTCTCTTATATCATCCTGTTTTTCTGTTAAGAGATATCTGTTTTGTATTATTAGTATTTTTTGTTTAGCTTTAAATTAAACAACTTTAGATTGTCCAATGACTTAGAATAAAGGTTATTATTAGTTCTTTATTTATCTTACTAGTTTTTTTGCTATACGAGAATTAAAAGAAAACTTATCCTGTTATCATTATACGTACATATTGAATGTTACATTTAAACCTAGTAAACTTATAGCTTCTGCAAAATTCGTCTATATATACTTATATATATATTGACCTGAAAGCAAGATCACACGAATAGCCATTGCTTAAACAATAGTATAGTGTGTTAGAAGTGCAGAAAAGTGCTAATTTCTCACGAGTGAGATATTGGCGTTTTTACACTTGTTATAGACTATACTTTATCTACGACCACAAAGAAAGTTATGCCAAAAGCTAAAAAAATATTTAACCTATTGGTCGTCTCACGTTGGGACTACAGCGAAGGAAAGATAGCCAATGTATTTGTTATGGGAGTTTGTGCTTCGTTGTTGCCACCTATTTCACTGTATGAATCTACATAAATGTGGATTAAGATTCCGGAAGTTCTAAACCTTTGAAAACAGTAACCGAAAAAGTGTAATCGTAACCATACAAAAGGAGAATTTAAAAGAAAGTCTTATTAACATGTATTTGTTATTTTATTAAACATTACTTGGGTTTGTTACATCGTACATGTATCTAAATATTCGATATTTTATTACTTATACTTTTTTGTTTAATTCTTTCGTCTTCAAATTCTTTCAAAATAAAAATAACGACTGGTTAGCTTCTGTATGATCTTTTTAATCTTTTAATTCCCAGGTAAATAAAGGAAATCCCAAACGCAATTTTAACGATAAAATGATTCATCATGTTAAAAGCATTCATTTGTTCAACTTGTTTCAAAAGAAACTTGCAAAAACGGAAATTTAGGATTAGCAGCAAATGCAAAGGATTTTAGTAAACAATAAACCCTTCTGGTTTTTTCTACTTTTACTTCGTGGAACTACATAATATAGTTTGTACTTACTGAAATTATAGTATAACCTTTTTTTTTGTCGGCATTATTATTTGTCACCGAACGCATTTTAGCAAATTTCTTAATACAAAAATAATTATTTGTTTTGAAATTTTTATAGCTTGTGCGTCTATAGATCTTCGCTTAGTTGTTTGGGTTTTATCGTTTGTAATGATTGTTAACATAGTCGTGTTGTTTGTTGTAACTATTCGTATTGTAGTATTACATAACGCACATAGTACATTATACATAAGTATGCGGATATTGTTAAAAACAGAATTGGTTGTGTACTAAAGGTTGGTGAAAAACAGATTTTGTCAAATTTGATAAAATATCGTCTTACTGAGACCCGGCAGTCATTATCAGTAATTATTCGACAAGTTTCTAAAGAAACAGGTATTAGCGAAAAAACTTTGTTCTCAGTACGTAAAGAAAGTATTTCACCTGATGGAATAAAATCTCCAAGAAAAAGGGGGAAGAATAAAAATACTTCAAATCGCATTACATTATCTTTCCAAAGCCATCATAAAAAATTAGGGTTTCCATTTAAAAAAAATTTTGTTATCGCCATAGCTCGGAAACAAAGACGATCTACAAATAACGATTACACTAAAATATGTCTCCTTTAAGATAAAAATCGACGTGTTCGAGGATTTTTCTCAAAAATACTTGATAAAAGATTTATTTCTATAGTTCCAGACTTTATACGCGCACTATTTGAACAGCAAGTTTTGAGATTTTGTTTTACTACCGCTGTCAGAAGAAGTGACTACCTGCAATATAACTTGCTCGAACAATAGGGATTATAAAGGTTTATGCAGTTACAACTACAATATTTAGAAAGTGATTTTAAAAGTTGCTTGTAAGATGTTTGGTAACCCCGTTGTCCATAAGAACACACACTGTAGTCTCAACGTGAGACGACCAATGAATTTATACTCGCATTCATATTTTTTACGTGAAATCTCTGGCAAATAAATTAAGAGATGTAATGTGAGCAACTTCCACGATGTCTGGCGGTGTATAAGTGTACACTCCATTTTCCCATCATCGGATTCACTCATGATAAATCTAGGATTTTGAAAACAGCAAAAGTAAATTGTTAAGCAACTAAACTTTTAATTTGATGCATTTTTTCTATTCTTAATAAAAATACATTTGGTTTTTTATATCTGGTGCCGTTTACGAGCATATCAAGCTAGAACGTGCGTTACGTACAAGTGGCAAAATAGAGACATGAAATACTAAGTAATTATAAGTTTTGCAATGGTTCTGCGAACTATTCATAAAAAACTTACTAGTTGATTAATTACACAATTTTAAAGAAAACACCAAAAATAATGTCATGCATACGGTTTTGTTTTAAGATGTCGTTAATGGTCAATTTAGATCTTGAAAGCGTTACGTATATTGTCACACGTGTTATGTACTGTGACATGCCAAAAACTACAGGTTTCCTTCAATATTATTACACAAACTTTCCTAGCCGAATTATATATCAATCGACGCGTTATTGTGAGTAGATGTAAATCTGAAAGAATCTGACTAGGCGTTTCCGGTTAATTCCCGTTATATTAAATTTAAGTATGGCTTTTTAAAAAATGATATCTCAGCAATCGCTTGTTCGATTTTAATGAACTTAGGGTCTATTTAAAGCTAAGACTGAGTTCTAAATGCGTATATAAAAATGTCTTTGTCTTTGAAAAAAGTTCTAATATGTTCTAAGATGTGAATAGCATATTAGTGTTAGTAAAATACTAGAAAAATGAGAAAAACCGGAAGATTAGTTTTTGAGAAAAAAATTTGGAAAATTTCTATGTAGAAAAAAATAGAAATTTTCAGATTTAAAGTACATATAAATTTCATGTTTTTCTGTTGAATTGTTTTTAGAACCTATATAATATAATTACATTATTTTAAAGGGAAAATATATTTTTGTTCAAAAATGGCACATTTGTTATGAAATGCTCCACATTTTTTTTGTTTGTTTGTTTAATAGATATTTATCTTAAGATATTAACTTTTCATTGTATCAAGATAGTGTAATAATAAAAACACACTGCACTTCTTGAAATCATCTATTGTTTAGCTTATCTTTTATGGAGTTTATGGGATCCTAGTTGCATTTTACCATCTCGTCGCGTGTTTTTTGGTGACGCGATTTCGGTTACGTTATATATAAACATATAAATGTTTCACTACCTAAAGGGGTTCGTTATCTATTTTACATTTTGTTTTCAATCATTTATCATCCAAATTTTGTTACCCTTGGTGCTTATTCGTAATTGTTGCGAATAGTCGATAAAATGGATAATAAGTCACCTTCTTCAATCAACAATTCGAAGAGTAATAAATCACCTAATCTATTCTGTTTTCTTTGTACTGTGTTAATTGCTACTAAATCTAAAAATTGTATTCAAATCTAAAGTTGTATTCAGATTGCTATGGAACGAATTTTAGACAAAATGATGCTGATAAATGCTATTCATCTTATGTGTTTTGTGCTTCGTGTATTACAAATATGAAAGATCATATGAAATCAAATAAAACCAAATCGTTAAAGTATTCGTCACCAGTAATTTGGACTCAAACAATTTTTTTCATTTAGTAATCATGAAGATGCATGTTTTGTGTGTTTAGCAAAAAAAGTTCAAGCTCTTATTATTGTTGGTTTTTGAAAGCTGAATCTCCTAATTCTAGAAAAGGTAGAAGAATATCACAATTTCCTTTTAATGCTTAAAAATTGAATTCAATTATATTTTTATGGTACTTAATTGTAAAATTTGAATTGATTAATGAATAATAATTAAATCATATTTTTGAGATTAAATTTTATACTTTTGTATTAATTTCGTTCGAAACTATATTTTCCCTTTAAAATAATGTGTAAATATTATAGGTATAAGTTCTAAAAACAATTGCATAGGAAAACATGAAATTTATACTTTAAATCTAAAAATTTCTATTTTTTTCTACATAGAAATTTTCCAATTTTTTTCTCAAAAACTACTCGTCCGATTTTTCACATTTTTTTATTTTATTAAAACGAATATGCTCTTGACAGTGAGCATCTAAACAAAAGGAAAGCGTTCTAGAACTTTGTTCTAAGATTTTTCAAAAAGTTCTAAAAATGTTCCAAGTTCTAAAACTTTTTTTTAGAAACATTTTTATAGATGTATTTAGAACTCACTCTTAGCTTAAGATCATTAAAATCGAACAAGTGGTTGCTGAGATATAAATTTTTAAAAAACACATACTTAAATATAATACAAAGGGATTTAACCGGAAACGCGTCGTCATAGTTTTTTTAGATTTCAGATTTTCATCTACTCACAAAAACGCGTCGATTGATATATAATTCGGCTAGGAAAGTTTTTACGCATTCTATTTCGCAGCCTTGTGTTATTAAAGTTCAGGCACAATTTCTTTTAATTTAATCGATTTTTAGTTGTCTTACACATTTTTTTATTATTCACTAACAATGAACACTGACATTATTGTCTTTAACTACCACCGTAATTACATGCACCGAGTGAGTTTTCATCCTATTTTACACATTTTTGCATAAACGTTTAACAAATAAGCCATTATCATCGCAGTTTGGCTACGGCAATTGTAATTTGTGTTATAACATGAGTTTGACACCTGCTAAAATACATTGGTTTAAGTCTTTTTAAGCATTATTGAACATTTAATTTTATATGTGGAGGTTGACCTTTTCGCGGAATGCGCGAAATATTAAATTTGTAAAGACAATAGTAATAATACGTTTACAATTTGTATAATCTCAGTCAATCTACTATTTAGTACATCTAAACAAGCATACGTATGTACTCGTTTTCAAAAGCAATTTTTATAAACAATCACAATTCAATTGTCAATGTTATTAACCCCTTTGCCGTGAAATCTAAACATATTCTGGCATCGCAGGTATTGTGCGTGGGAGGTAGGAAATACAGTTTTAAGTGTACTCATCCCGCTTGCACTTGTGAATTATGTAGCAAATTATAAAAGTTTTATTTGTTTTTATTGCAATTTAGCAATGATAATGAATAATATTATATTAACAATTACATAATAATGTAAAAAATTAATCAATTTTACGTTAATTCAATAACAATTTTATAATAACCTTATATAGTAATAATAACTAAATTATGGTGAGTCGCCTCAATAGGTCAACGGTAACAGATCTCGCTTAGCAAGTAGACGGCCCATGGTTCGATTCTCCGCCGAAGCGATAATTTTTCTAAATGGATTTACATTCAAAATATAATTAATGTAAAACATTAATTAACCAAAATAAATTAACCTTTATCTAAAATCTTATAACTTTCATATTTCAAATAATTTAAAAAAGATATCAATCTTTTTTAATATTGAAAGTGATTTTGCAAAAGATTTAAATACTCTTTATAGATTTAAATCAATTGAGTATGATTTAAATGGTTTGATAAATATTTAAATTCCTAAAAATGATTTAAATCAATAAAAAGTATTTAATTCTTTTTCAAAATGATTTTAAATATTAAAATGAATTAAATCTTAAAAATATTTAAAAATCATATTTTCTATCTACTAGATTAGAGGCAATTTACTCGTATTATATACTTTTTTGTGTAATTTAAAGGTTACCTTGTCATTTTTATAGTAGGTTATGTAGTACTTGATGTAGTACCATCCTATTCAATAAGTCAAACAAAATAATAATTTACCTTTAGGTTTTGTCATTCAGGTTTCAATGAATACAATGAAACCTGAATGACATAACCTAAAAGTAAATGAAATATCATTGTATTTAAAGTAAAATTATCAAAAATCTAAACAAACAAGGTACTGCTAGAAAGCCTACAAGTCATTTACGGAAAACGGAAATTTGAAATATTGAAGAGTACCAGAGATAATCGTGCTCGGGATAGACGGACCTTGTGTTCGTGTAAAGTAGCTTTAGCTACTAAATGAGAATATAAAATAAGATTTAATTAAATAATTAGTATTTAAAGTATTTATAACATCAGATGATATGCATTTATATTCATTTGAATTGTCATGATAAATTGTACAAAATAGATTGAAAGATGAATAAATATTACTTATACTTACCAAAAAATGCACAGCTAATTATTTGAGAATCACAATCAATATTATACAGAAGAACTATCAGTTCTATACGCGCCAAAATAAAGGTAATAACTAGAATAGCGATGCCAGAATGAAACGGAGTGATGGAGCTTCAATTTCCATCAACTATCCCCACTACGCCGGCCAGAGATTGCGTGCGAGGCGTGACATCGACAGTTCAACTTGCCTGCAGTTGGTTAGACAGAGAGAGAGAGAGAGAGATCTCTAACTCTCTTTCGCTCTGTCTCACCACGCCCCAACCGACTAACCTAATTTTGATTTGATTTAAAGATTTATTCAAACTACAATGAAAGTCAAAATAATTTGTTCATTTTTAATAGGCAACAACACATCAGTTACTTTAAAGTTTAAATACAGAAATAACATTAATGTCATCTTTTAACGCGATAGTGGGGACGTCATTCATATGTAGGCAAAGTTCACGGGCAGCTGTCAAAGTTTTAGGCGCAAGTAGACATATCAAACCTTATTCAAGAAAAACCTCAAGAAAAAGTTTTGCATACCTACCTGGCCTAAGGGTTTTGGGTGCTTACTGTAAATAACCTAATAGTATATTATATACCAAGGTTGTGAAGAGTTTTTTCTAGAGCCGAGCATTATTAGATCCCGAGATGCGCAGCATCGAGGGATATAAGATGAGAGGCTCTAGAAAACACTTCACAACCGTGCTGTATATATTATTTTTTTCACTACTAGTACTTTTATTCCTTTTATTCTTCTCACATAAAAAACGTACTATCGCGATCACGGATTTTTTCCTGGATGCCAGTGTATAATGGGATGTATTTTTGCCCCGTGTTACACTAAAATCTGGATTATTGACTAGTAGTCAATAATAAAAAATTATTTACCACTAGGCAAGAAAACTAACTTCACAAGGTGACAACAGACTAGATAATAGTATGTTTTAAAGCTAGTAGTGAAAAAACTATATTAAACGTAATTTTAATCAATATTGATTGATTATTAAAATCTTTAATGCAACTTAATAAAATCACGATATTTTGTAAGTTTTTTAGATTTTGCAACTTAATTATTGCAGCTGTAACAACCGGACCGGTGCCATTTTGTAGTTATTTTTATGGCAAACAAATCGTATCTCAATTTTTCCTAGGAAGTCATCCTGATACAGAAGAAAAACTCTTCGAAAACGGTTGTACGCGTCTTAAGTTTTTAATAACTTTTCTGCTGTCACTATGATTTAGTACGCAGCTACATATATTATTCTACGCACTATTCAGAGTAGGTTTACTCAATAAAATTGCTGTTAACATGAAAATGCACTCCTCACATCTGTATTGATTGGACTATATAACCTTTTAACATTAACGCCTTTTCTATATTAATAGTTTCTAATTTTCTAATTTTGCAGTTTTTATACAATTAAGGCTTTTCTCCCGAACGTAGAAACTTTGTGTAAATTCTCGGCTGTTATACGACCAATTTTCTTAAATTTTCAAATTGTGATGTTGTTGATGATACAACCGGATTTGTAGCCTCCATTTTTGCAAAAAATAGTCTGTTAAAAAGTTATATAAGATTTTATTCAAACATAAAAAAAATTAAAACTACAAACCCAGCGGCCATTATTTATTTTTAATATTAAAAAAAAATTAATTTCGATAGCATAAATACTAACCATGAAAAACGTATACAAAGTTAGTACGAAAATTTTGCGATGCGGAGAAATTTCATAATGAAATGTGGTACAGAAGGAGTGTAGTAGTTCTAGCAAGTATATATATATAGTCCAGCCAATAGAGATGTGAAGAGTGTATTTTCGTGTTAACAGCTATTTTATTGCACAAACCTATTCAGAATAGTGTGTAGAATAATATATGTAGTTGTGTACTAAATCGTAGTGACAGCAGAAAAGTTATTAACAACTTAAGACGCCATCAATCGTTTTTGAGGTGTTTTTCTTCCGTAGATCATCAGGATGGTTGGTCAACTGAAATAATTAAGTTGCAAAATCGAAGAAACTGCCAAAATCGCGTATGTTTTTTAAGTTGCCATAAAAATTTAAATAGTCAACCGATATTGATGAAACTTAAGTTACGTATAGTTTAAATTATGTACAATAAGCACTCAAAACCCGAATGCCAGATATACAAAACCTTTTGTTTAACAAGGCTTTATAAATCTACTGCGCCTAAAATTTTGGAAGTTTGCAAAAGCTGTTTGAAGTTTTGCATACTATTGCAAATGTGCACATATATAACTTAAGTCATTAGCAATCGAATGCAATTTGTAAAATTCGATTGCGTTTATTTTTGCAATTTTGGTGACGTTTTACATCTCTTCATAGTTGTGCTACGTTTATAAATAATTAGTTTTTTGGTTCGTATACGTGGTCATTTATGAAATATTCCATTGTGTTCGAATAAACGGCAAAAATACGCAATTTAAAAAAAAGTTCAAATTTCGATGCTTGGATCCTGCGATTTTTTTCGTAATTATGCATTAGACTAAGTAGGCGATTTTCCGATTTTTGAGCGCGCGTCTCACTCTATTGCAATAATTTCTATTAAAAATATGCAACTAATAATTTTGGGCAATTATATACTTATTCTACATGGTTCACACTATACACACGATTTTGATTCATTTCAATATGGTAAATAATATACGAGTAGTGCATACTTACGCAAAAAGTTTAATATCTCAGGATCCAAGCATGGAAACTTGAATTTCTTTTTTTTAAATTGCGTGCTTTTTTGCCGTCCATTCGAACCCGATAGAATATTTCATAAATGACCACGTATACGAACCACAAAACTAATTATTTATAAACGTAACAAAACTATGAAGAGATGTAAAACGTCACCAAAATTGCAAAAATAAACGCAACCGAATTTTACAAATTGCGTTCGATTGCTAATGACTTAAGCTATATATATGCACATTTGCAATAGTATGCAAAGCTTCAAACAGCTTTTGCAAACTTTCAAAGTTTAGGCGCAGTAGATTTATAAAACCTTGTTAAACAAAAAGTTTTGCATACCTGGCATACGGGTTGGCAACTATACGTAACGTACGTGTCATCAATATTGGTTGACTATTTAAATTTTTATGGCAACTTAAAAAACATACACGATTTTGGCAGTTTCGTCTATTTTGCAACTTAATTATTTCAGCTATAATAATCGAACCGGTGTCATCTTGTAGCTATTTTTATTATAAACAAATCATATACTGAACATTTCTTCGTAGAAAATCATCCTGATGAGCTACGTAAGAAAAACTCCTCGAAAACGGTCGATGGTGTCTAAAATTGTTAATAACTTTTCTACTGTCACTACTATTTAGTACGCAACTACATATATAGCTCTACACATTATTCTGACTAGGTTTGTGCAATAAAATAGCTGTTAACACGAAAGAACCAAGAACAGATACTTTTGGTTCCCTGCCGACTGGACTAATACGTATCGCTCCACCCCGTTGTTTAAAGTAAGCAGTTTTTGATAAGGCGAACAGGTGTAAATTGTTTCTTGGAGAAACGATTTTTTATTATTTTGTCTTGTATAATAACAGCAATAGAAATTGGAATATTTTTGAATACGTTGAAATCGTACATGCCTAACAGTACTGCCGCTGTCAGGGCTGTCAGGTATCTTTTAAAGATTTTCCTCTTCTCACTCTCAAAAAAATAGTTTTAGTGGAAATTTGTTTAGCGTGATCTGTCGAAATAACGAGAAAGCAAATATGTACAAGAATAAAAAATATATGATTGAATGATTAAAAGCAACCAGTTAAAAGTATTTGTATTGTCCCTATATTTATAAATATACAGTGTGATTAAAATAACAAACGATAGGCGGACGGATATACATAAATATAATTATGTAATTTTTCAATGCAAGATTTTATGAAGTTACGTGGTTTTTAAATGTCGTCCCTTAGTACATCAAGTGGATTCTTCTATTTCCTTCGGACTTATATTCAAATCTGTACATTTATTTTTTTTATGGAAATTTAGTTTCCAGTTTGTTTTTGGATTATGAGATTAGTTAGAGGGTTCTTTATCTTGACGCATGTACTAATAGTTGCTATAATTGATAAATGGTCTGTTAACATCTCTCGATGTTAAATCGAAGCTTGCTGAAATATCATGTAGTTTGTCAATGTCACATTGATTTGACCAAAATGTTTTCTTGGATAACTTTGTACAACCATTTACCTTTAGTAGTGACGTATTGAGATCCCGAGATAGTATGGTTACTGTTGAAATATTCTCCGGCAATGATCTTAGGTTCCAATGTGCGAAAGAATTGTTCGTCTTTTTTTCAATATTGTGCCTAGGAAAACCGTACACAGCCGCAACAGCGAGTTCGTATGGTAATATGGATGTGCTCTGAAGCATTTCTTCTTCATATTTAGGTAGATCATAGTGTTTTATTAATATAACTGTTCCTGATTAGCCAGTTTTATTTGGATGATTGGTGTAATAAATGTGATAATTTGGATTTTTAAAATAGGATTTTTCTGTAAAATATGTTTCGATTATGAAAAGCATGTCGAAAAAAGTTTGTTTTAGGAACAAAGTTGGTTCATCTCGGTATTTTGCAAGACCATTGGATTTTCATTGAACTATTCGGAGTATGCTGATTGTTCTTTTTGTTGTGACAACATGATTTAATTTCTTCTCAGAATTTGATAAGAGTGGAGCTGACAGACTGCTCTGTATTATTTATAGTTTGTGGTTCTCGGTTTCTGGCTTCATCAGCTCAATAGACGATGAAAGTTTTTTACAGAAACGTCGTAATTACGTGTTTACAAAATTGCAAGTTAGAATATAATTGGAACCCAATGAATAATTAAAAGTGAAAACCTTAACAGCTAGTACTGTCAAACATAGAGATGGTTTACAAATGGTTTGGGGTTGTGTATCGGCTAATAGCGTGAGAGATTTAATATTTATTGATGGCATAATGCACAAATGGGGTAAGCTTGACAAATTGAAGAATACTCTCAGAAGTAGTGTAGAAAAATTGGGCATTTTAGATACGTTTCACTTATATGCCAATAACGATCCCAAACATTCTTCTGCTGTGGCCAAGGGATGGACACTCTTAACAGTTCTAGAGTTATCCAACTACCGACTCAGTCATTAGATTGAACTATAATAGAAAATATTTGGAACGATCTGGAAATAAAAATTAGGAATTTTGAAATGTCCAAACAATAAACAGCCCTTTTAATAGAATATTGAGAACAAGATATCTCAAAAACCTAGTGAAATTTTTCAAAAAATTAATTAAATTTTGACGATTTTGACTGTGATGATAATTTTGTTAATCTTACTTAGATCTTGTTTTAATTTATAATTGAAAGGAGTCTACTTATTTTCCCAAATCATGTCTAATATTGCAGAGATCACAAGGATTGTGTTCCCATTATTATTTGTCTTTGTATACATACAGGGTGTATTATCGGTTTTGTTACATAGGCGATAGCATGTGTAAAAACACATTTTTTCAAATATTGGCTAATTATTTCAAAATAAAAGTGTATAGCAAAAGTTTTAAATTTTTTGAGTACTGTTCAAAACAACCCAATTTAGCATTCTGTATTAAATAGCTTCCAAGATACAAGCTATTGTTACATGGAACACAATCACTAATCAGAATGTGCTAGCAGTGTGTAAGAAATAGATGAGAATTGTGCAAGGAACTTATTTTTATAAAGTATTATTGGCTATGGCAATAGATTTCAAATTAATCTAAAGAATCACTACAAGGTTGATGTCGTGTTTTTGTAACTTTACATCTAACGTCTAAATTCAACTTGGTAAATGTTATAGTGAATTCCTTATTTTCAATGTTAATTTTCTATAACAGAAAATCGCTTATATCTTGGAAACTATTTAGCACAGAATGCTAGAGTTTTTAACAGCAATCAAAAAGACCGAAAACTTTGCTATACTGATTTTTCATTTATTTGATTGATGATTTACTGAAATAATTAGGGGAGTCAATATCCGAGAAACTGTGTTTTTACATGCTAGTCGCCTATGTAACAAAACGGATGAAACACTCTGTATGTACATATTCCTTTCTGAATAAGATTTATTTAAAGTGTGGCCACAGTATATATAACAATCAGTAGGTTCACTTGCATGCGGCACCATTCATTTTATTAATCCACCTTCGAATATTACGCCCATAAACGAAGTAGTGAACCGACGTATATCGGTCGGCATCGCCTACGAATAATAATAAACCGCCGGTAAATAAAACGCAGAGCCGCATTCAGTAAAATGTGTCGAACAAATATGTAAACAAAATCTCTTGTTATATAATAGTATAGTAAAATATGAAGTAGAATTATGTATAGTGAACCATTTGATTGAAGTTGTTTTACTTATAGAATCTAATAAATAAAACGATAATCAATTTAGATATTTAAAACATTTATTAAACTAAGTTAGAAGAGTTATTTCTTGTTACATCGTTAATTACCAACTAAAGTTACATTATTACTTCAGGCCATTAACCATATTCTTGCGCTGCAATAGTCATTTCATTTTATTTAGAAATAATTACGAACAAATGCATAGCTGTATACAATTTGAATACCTGTTCAACAAACAAATGGAGGAATCTAGGTCACCGAAATCACATACGTACAAAATAGGGGAGATGAAATCAATTTACACTATAATAATAATAATTAATAACAATAACATTTATTTTCATTCATATTAAATTAAAGACACAATGTCAAACGAAATGCTAAAAAGTACAATCCTAACACACGCTTTGACTTTCTTGAACAGTTGAGAGTAACAAAAGACGCTGTAGTTCACACCTGTTGATAAGGCGTTGACCTAGATTCTTTATTGTGGAACTCTTTTAATAATAAATCAGCATAAAAATTTTTATTATGTAGGATTTCGTAATCGCTTATTTTTTCTATTACGTGTATGTAGAAAAAAATAACCTGAAATCGGAAACCTGAAAAAACTAATTGTAGTTCTTTCCGAGGTATTTTTACAGCCTTTGGCGGCACAACGACTGACACTATGCATTGTTTACTGGCACTAATACTGCACGATTGTGGGTTTATCCGGCTCTGGTAATTTCGATACGTTCTGTTGCTTGTTTGAAACAGAACTGCTGTCTGCATACTGCCGACACGCGCCAGCATGTGGTGTGGTGGATGGAAATTATTTGCGACAGTCACATTACTGTATGTTATATATACTGTGGCGGCACCATTGATATTTTTAATCCACCTTCGAATATCACGCCTATAAACGAAGCAGTGCACCGGAGTTTCTCGGTCGGCATCGCCTACGAATGCTGTCAGATAATATCCAGTAACGTATTCAATAAAATACGAAATAGAATTGTTTGAATCAACAAAATTAATTGACGCCTTTGAACAATTAGTTTGTTTTAACTGAACTTAAATTGACGTACATAATTGAATATTCATTTACAAAACGAAAGCTTTATTAATTATGTTTCAATATAATTAATTATCTTTTTACTACTTTTGGATGATTTAAAATTTCTGTTAACGTCTTTTAAAGTGTAATACACTCGCAGTCGAGCGTGTAAATGATATACTATATATTATTATTATACTTAAAATTATTGCACGAATGTAGAAATATTAATGATTTGAGGATAAAAGCGTTTGGCCACATTTCCATTTACACAAATATCTTGGAAGTGTTGTTGAAAAAGTATTTTCATAGATAAAATAAATTAAATAAAACTCATGTTTCGCATGTATGTGATGTATGTTATGTACCAATAAACATTTTTTATCAAATAACCGCATATATATATCGAATAAAGTTTTTTCTAATTTATCAGAAGTTTGGTAATCTTTGTCAATTAAAACAATCTCTGTATCGTTTCCTGATTCTGTTTTTGTTAATTCCGTAATAGGGACACTCGCACTGCACAATTCGAGTTATACGGGACTGGGTATTTTGATGCGCTCGGTCGAGTGTATGAAGTATAACTGCTTTCTATGTGCTGCCGGCACATGTCAGCTTGTTGTGTGGTGGATGGTAACTATTTGCGAGGTCATGTTACTGTATGTTATTTATACTGTGGTGTGGCTGTACGATTTTCACTGTGAGAAACTGTAGATACAAAACATACATAAAACTGAATATCTAACATTTCTAGTAATGAAGAATTACTAATCTTACTGTTTTAGAAATTTTCTTACAATATTTACTATTGTCTATAACGATTTTGGTGTTCAAATGAAGTCTGGTAATAACATGGTGCATCTTTATTATTTTTTTCCCTAAAACGTATGATAATAGAGATAGAACATACGGTGCACTGTGTGACAGGTATTTAAAACTCGAGAAGTGCAATCCAGATTCAAATATTAATTAAAATATAAAAATCTCTCACGCTAAATAATGTATATCGAATTTTATAAAAATGAATAAGGTAAAAATATTTATTGCTATGTAAAAAATTTGGTGATTATTATCGGTTATATTTTTCTAGTCCACGTGGACTTTTAGCACCTTTTATACAGTACAACAAATCAAATATTAGATTTAGGTATAAATTACCCCTTCCACTGTTAACACATTATTGAAATGTATCTGTCCTTTTTATACTTATTTGTCACTAATAGATGGAATGATTTTGACTACTAAACAGTGGTACGCCCATATCATATAAGGATTCTTGTAAAGCGGTAAAACCGCCTTAATAAAGTTTTCATGGATTATTATTATTCATCTATAAAAATCTTATTTTAGAAGAGTTTCTTTTGAATTGCGGAAACAAGAAAACCACTACGATAAAAATAAAATATCAGAGAGATAAGGAAGTAGTTATTGCTGCTTCACTGCTGCTTGGTTACTTATTAATAATAAATAATAATATTATTTTTTCACTACTAGCTTTAAAACATACTATTATCTAGTCTGTTGTCACCTTGTGAAGTTAGCCTTCTTGCCTAGTGGTAAATAATTTTTTATTATTGACTACTAGTCAATAATCCAGATTTTAGTGTAACACGGGGCAAAAATTCATCCCATTATACACTGGCATCCAGGAAAAAATCCGTGATCGCGATAGTACGTTTTTTATGTGAGAAGAATAAAAGGAATAAAAGTACTAGTAGTGAAAAAAATAATATATACACCACGGTTGTGAAGTGTTTTCTAGAGCCTCTCATCTTATATCCCTCGATGCTGCGCATCTCGGGATCTAATAATGCTCGGCTCTAGAAAAAACTCTTCACAACCTTGGTATATAATATACTATTATGTCCGATTGCATTATAAAGTACTGTTTATTGTGTTGTATTGCGCCAGTAAACTGGCTTATTATTGTACTCGTAAAATAAAGTGGTAGTAGTAAAATAAAGTATATAGTAGTAAAATAAAGTATGGCAACTGTAAATTACATGTCAAATTTTCTTCTGTCAAGAATAGATGTCAAATTTAAACAGATTTTTTTTGATAATTAGCCAATTTTAGGAATCGAACATAAAGCTTTGTATGCAACTCTTACATGATCGGACCTTATAGACGCGACCTTTTTATAGGCTTGTAATAATAAAGTAATATAAGGCTTGTCTATAAAGTCCTACATTATGTACTTGTTACATAAATAGCTATTATCTAAATAACTAACTACGAAACTGTAATAATGACTCATCTACATATTTGATTGAAAACACTTCTATCAAATACTGTGGATACGATTCCTCTCACCGCCGGAAGCACATGTTCTTAAGTAAAAGCGTTTATTAAAACTCTGCAATGTATTGCATAAGTATATAAACATGTTTAATTCCTTGATAAAAAACCTTGATAAAAGATAATAGACTGTAGGTCTTTATGTTATTACGATTACACATTACTTAACACTAATCGTAATTTTTGATTTTGGGAAATTAAACATTTACACTAGCAAGGCCGTATTCAAGGGGGGGGGGGGTTAGGGGGTCTGAACCCCTCCCGAAACTAAACTTAATAATAATAAAATGACGACAAAATAAAATTATTTTTCTATTCTGCTTCCCCCCCGAAGATAAACTTCCCCAGAACCCCCCCGGAAATAAATTTCTGGCTACGGCCCTGTACACTAGTATACTTTGTACTACATATATAAAGGTAAAATAGTACATAATGTACTTGTACATTAGAACATTTTGGCGTGATACATATGTACTTAAATATTGATTCACAAGCTGATCCAATGATTCATCTATAAACGCTAACGTAGGTACATATATTTGGTATCGTGTTTTTTTTTTTATAAAATCTGTAAATTTATAAAACGGTTATCGGAAAATCCCACACTTTCTCCCTTGAAATGCTTATCATTAAATCTAAAAAATAAATGTTCAGCAATGTTTTCCAATACTTATGTAAATATCTGAAAAAGCATTTGTTTCCGAATAAATGTGTAATCAGAAGATGTACTGATATAATAAATTCTTCTAGGCTACAAGAATTCTTTCAAGTTACCAAAATAAAACTGTTGATATCCTGAAAACTTGCGAAGAGAAGTTCAGTATCGAGGTTAGAGTTTCAGCGACCACATATGGACTGATATAATAAGCGAGATTTAGACTTTTTTTACAAAGTTTAAGAAATCAAGGGAAGCTGTACCGAAGCTTTTTGAAATCAGAACATCTACAAAAAAGCGGAAGTGATATTCTTAACATTTCTTCCGTAGAAGTTTGATCCGTGTGTTACTTTGTAACTCTAGTAATCGTGCACATCAAGACAAATATGTTGAAGAAGAAGCTCCAAGCTATCTGTTGAAGGAAACAAGATTAAACAACCTCCGTTAAGATTTTTTCTACAAGTCGCGGCAGTTCTACCATAAAATTGTACGATGTTTTGAGCATACATCAGATCCTCAAAGTTGCTATAACAAATATTACAGCAAAAACATTTTTCTTTAAAAGTGAGTCTAAAATCTTTTGTTGATTTTTCAAACACCGCAGATTCCTGAATATTCCTGTGTATGGAGCTGGACATTGGGCGCGGCCGTTTAAGCGCGGTCATTTGGGCCTGGCCGTTTCGGCGCGAGGACACTTCGACGCATGGACACTTCGGCGCGGACCACTTAGGCGCAGGGACACTTCGCCGCGAGAAATTGTCTAGTATTATTGTAATGAACAAAATCTGTAGGTATTTCCAGGTAATAAATATAGTGTGATTGATGAAATACAGTATTCGATAAATTCGGCATGATGAGGAAAAAAACTCAATATTTGACAAACACAAAAGCTAGTATGTACTGCCAGATATAAGAAAAAGCTCATTTTTCTAAGCTGCTAAAGCATTCAAATCAAGATTCTTCTGCAAATCTCTGCATAAGGGAATAATTTGTAATAAGAATTTAATTTGTTTATTATAAATCCCTTATTGTTAAATAAGAATGTCATGTTTGATAATCATGTTAATATAAATTTTAAAAAATAAAAAATATTATAAAATCAATTAAATGAAATAGGAAAGTTGACATTTTAACATTTAATATCGTACCACTGATAAATACGTGCCCCACTTTACGATTTTTGTCTCAGTAGGTAACACTTATAAATAGATACTGCTTAGTGCTTATAGTCCATGCTTAAAGAAAAAAAGCACTGGAATAACGGAATTTAACCAATCCAAGCGAAATTCTGGAATTAAGTAGGTGTATGTATGTACATAAAAATAAAAAAGGTTACTCTGCTAATTGGCTAGCTTGTCCCAAACAATTAGACTAGGTCCAAAAAAGGGTTTATTAAAAAATCTCCGAAAGTTTTACCCTAATTTGCCGTGGAAGAATGTACATGCCCCAAACTGCTTTTAGTCGAAGTGTGCTTGTGCTTAAGTGTCCCGGCGCCTAAGTGTGCCTGCGCCGAAGTGTCCTTGCGCCGAACTGTCCAGCGCCAAACTGCCCTCGCGCCGAAACGGCCGCGCCTAAATGGCCGCGCCCAAATGTCCTAGACCGTTCCTGTGTATACGTGCAGACGATACACATTCATAAGTATGGAAGGGGTTACTATGCGTTAATCCTAAGGGCTGATAGAAGACATTAAAAAGAACAAAAAATTCTTATACAACTTTGTTTTTCAGAAAAAAAAAATGTTGGAAAATGTAACATCAGTTTGCAGCGTTAATAATAGCAGTTTAATTATGGGGCTCTGTTGGAAGATGCATCTCGTCTAGTACTACATGTGTAAAAAGAGCCTCATATCGCCATCAGAAACCAATTGATAGAAAACGTGACAAATGATGTTTATTTAGGTCATACAATATCACTGAGAAAAGAAAATCAAAACTAATGGAAATAAACCGAAGGAAAAGATTGACATGGACAGCTTTTGAAAAAGCTGATATTAAAAAATATTCATAAACTGGGATACGTCTCGCATTGTTACATACTAAATCAAAGTGTCAAATAGCATATTAAAGTATGAGTTTCATAAGACACGTTTTTAGCGCACGTGTCCGAGTTTAGAAAACGACCCGCGTAGCGGGGAGTTTTCTAAAGAGGACAAGTGCACTAAAACGTCTTATGAAACAAATACTTTATTCAATTTTTTCTATTTGCGTTAGTTCATTATTAAATAATTAAAAAAATTACTTAGTTTTAAAATAAAATTTGTTAGGAATATTTTGGTAAGTAGCATAACAGTTGGCAACACTAGAAATTATGAAATTATTTTTACATAACCTCGCTAACTTTAGGTAATCCGCGCGACGTAGAAATTCCCATTCTTATCTCATACACACAAAACCCGCCACTAAGCAGCAGGACCTCGTTCAAATTTGCCTGGTGTATTATACGTACTGCTAATATTTATTAATTGCTTCTTTGATATGTTTTTAACTTTTGGTATACAAATAGAATCGGTATTAGTTTATTTAAAACCTATATTTCGACTCAATTTGGGTCTTCGTCAGGATACATATTATGGTGGAACTTTATATCAATACGATTTTTTTTAAGTTTTTTTTAAAGTTCTACCATAATGTTAATGTACCCTGACGAAGACCCAAGATTGGTCGAAATATAGGTTTTAAATAAACTAATACCGATTCTAATTGTATACCAAAAGTTAAAAACCTATTATAAGTACTGTTGAAAATTATTATAAATTCAAAGTAGAATACCAATATATTTGTGACATAAATAATTGCTACTTAATGAATTAAAACTTGGATGAAATAAGAATAATTATATTTCATTTCATAGAATAAATACTTTGTTTTTAAAAAATTAATGAGGTCTAAACGCAATAGTATTTTCAGCAAAGAATGATTTTTGTTAACAAAAATAATTATTCATTTTAAGTTCAAGTTCAAGTTTATCGTGAGCTACTGCACATACACAACACAATGTATCCCATATGATAAGACAGTATCAAAATTTACAATTTCGTTAATAATAAAGTAAAAACTGCTATGCCCTTAACAGGACTATTTATTATTCGGCGCATTTATGTAGCCTGCAGTACTAGTTTTGCAAGCGTTGCATTCCAGTTATAAGAGTTCACTGCGTAAATAAGATAAGTTTGACATTCTAAGAACAGCTGTCTAATGGTGATATCAACTTTAAAAAATAAAATGTTACTGTTTCTAGTATTCTAAAAAATTTCATTAGGACACGCAAAATGCGTGTCCTAGTGAAGCCATTAGGACACGCAAATATAAAAACGTGTCTTATGAAACTAGTACTTTAATATACTATTAAATTAAAAAAACTGCTCGGATGCCTAAATATTGAATCAATTTTCTATAATCTTCTACCTCTTGTCAATTGCTAAAAAGTCGCAATTTTCCCTTGGGACTAAAATCCTTGTACCTCGCATACGAGTGGTAGTAGTAAAATATTTTACACGGAGATTTTCAGATTTTAGCCCTCAATGTGGATCGTCTCCCTGTGCTGCGCGTAGGGAGACAAACCTCACCATACGCTAATATCTGTTATTTTTCTCATTTATACAATGAAGAACTATTATAGTATTTTGTAATTTTTATATTTCAACACTCAATCCTGTTTACAAAGAACACCACGTGCGTGTGAACTAAAAAATGAATGCCTTAGAAATTAGTTCAAACTTCTGTTCAAATTTAGTGCAGGTGTTTGTACCGGGTGATTTTTTAAATTTCTGATCTAGAAAGCCATGACATAATTTTAAAACAAAAGATGCGGAAAACGTAGGGCGTAGTTTGAATCGTTCGATTTGTCACAACTGTCAGATTTCAAAAATGTTGACATAAACATAACCTACTCCAGTGTTGTTCTCGCTTTTGCCGTCTTTTGTGCTTCACTGTTTCCTCGTGTTTTGAATTCCGTTTCGCCAGTTATTATCTCGGTTATTATCAAAAATCAGTCTTTTTCAAGACTAACCTTTCGTTTGTGATTGAACGCTTAGTTTTCAACGTTATTTTGGAGTGTTTTTCATCACAACAAAATGGTGTTCACACAGGAACAAAAAACATTTATGATCGAAGCTTACTTTCGTAATGGTCATCAAGTTAATGGTCAATGGGTGTATGAAGCCGGAGCATGTCTTCGGGAGTTTCAAGAAAAATTTCCAGATCTTGCGGTGATAGAGGCAAATTTTCTCATGACTCTGTCTTATGTGGTGAATCTATTCCGAGAAACTGGCAGTGTTCAGCGAAAAACTGGAAGTGGCAGACCAACAAAACGAATTCCTGAAACTGTTGAAAATGTAAGACAAATAATGGAAGATGACCCTCATACGTCCTTAAGAAGACTTTCACAACAAGTGGACTTATCTTACAGCACATGTCGAAAAATTGTTAAAAAAGACCTGCACATGCGTCCCTACAAAATGCAGGTTTATCAAGAACTTCTGCCGCCAGATTATGAGAAAAGGATATCCTATTGTAATTTTTTCAATCGGACAATGGATAATGATCTTCTGGACTTGAGTTTCTTTAGTGACGAAGCTTGGTTTCATCTTTCGGGGTATGTAAACTCACAAAATATGCGGATGTGGAGTGCAGAAAATCCCCATTTTTTCGAGAATCGCCTTTACACCCTCAAAAAATTGGAATATGGGTGGCCATTTCACGAAGACGGTTAATTGGACCCATCTTTTTCGAAGAGTCTATCACAGCTGAGCGGTATCAAAATATTTTAGGACAGTTCATCAATCAACTTGACCCTGAAGAGTTACGTGATGGTTACTTTCAGCAGGATGGAGCAACAGCACACACAGCCCATACAACTTTAAATTACCTAAGACAATATTATGACGACCGTTTAATCAGCAACCACACCGAGAATATTTATCCACCTCGATCACCAGATTTGACGCCCCTGGACTATTTCTTGTTTCCGACTTTAAAAAACACCATTTTCAAAGAACCAGTACACACAATTGATGACTTGAAACAAAGAATCAGACAAGAATGTGCAAGGATTTCACCAGAAGTGCTTATTAGAGTGTTCGAGAATATGAAGCGCCGAGTTAATTTGTGTATAGATGCTGAAGGTCAACATTTCCAACAGTTGTTGTAAATTTTGAATAAATATTGTGTTAACAATGTAAATTGTTATAATTGTGAATAAATCTTGCTATTTCTTAAATCCAAGGAATAAAAATTGAAGCGAGTTGTAACCATAACCTAAACTTCTCAAGTCAATAATCACATCGAAATTGCACTTAAACTCGCAATAAAATGCACACTTTGGTAAAAGCATGTTTCGCAAATGATCACTGTTTAAATATTTATCAATTTGTTTAATAAATGTAAAAGTAAGTAGTCAATTTGTCACATAAATGACATTTGGAATAGCAGTGTGATCAACGCTACGCCCTACGTTTCGGTGACCTTCGATACGGCGTAAAAATCACGACTTACTAGATCAGAAATTTAAAAAATCACCCGGTACAATTGTATAGAAGCATGATACATATGTACTAATACATGTCACATTTTAAGTTTGACATGTTAAGTTTTACGTACTATTGATTTGTACCTATGTCTTAATTTGATTGATTTATCAAAATTCCTTAACCTACACCCAAAGAACAAAACGAAAACAAAGCCAATGGAAAATGTTACGCTTTCTTTCAAAAATCAAAATTGGAAATTTACACAAAGTATTCCCATTTCTTATACCTACACCTTTATATTTTATAAAATTTTAGAATTTGTTATCAAATATTGTTTAAATTATATAAACTTTACTGGTTTTTGTGACTCCTCCCTTACAGTGGTAAATCTTTACAATGGCTGACTTTTCTTAAAGATTTCGGAATAAGTAATATAAGATTAAATCTTATTTTGGTAAGTTATGGAAATTTTAAAAATTATTATTTCCTTCATACTTTTTAATAAGTTTTTTCGTGAGTAAGAACCTTACATTCAACTTGGTATTTGACACTTCCTTTTATAAATTTCTTTACAAATTAGCTTGAAAGTAATGTTCAGTAGTTGTATAATCAGTAGTAGTTGTATTCAGTACGCTATAATTCCAAAATAGTAAAGAAATCCCAAGAAACTGTTTTTAAAAATTTTCAATCTACGTCCTGGAGTTGCGTGGGGAGGACCACTTTTGGTGTGTAAACACTATTGATAAAATTAGTAAGCACTTGTAGTTATTAAAGATAATCATTTCAAAACTACAATAAAAACTAAACCAAGCTAATCACCGGTAGACTATGTTTTTCTCTGATTGTTTTTAGCCAATAATAATAAACTCATAGTCTATCGTACTCCGCCATGGAAATAACTAGGTCTACTATCCATTTTTTTTCTAGAGTCCTCTGACTTTGATACCGTATTGCTCAAAAACTACTGAACCAAATTAAATATTTAAAAAATGAGCAAATAGTAAATTTATTTCTACATGCAACAGTAACATATCATATTTTTAACTGATATACTTTTGTTTTTATCGACGATACATAATAAAATGTACCCATTTTTAGGGATAATTTCATTGAGAGTAAGTTAAATATTTTTTTCTCAGAAAGTATTTCGCATATATCTATGAGATTTTTGTAGGGGTTAGAAAGAAACCTTGCGGTTGTCATCTTATTAATTCTCGGACAAAAAAGTGTTTTATTTAAGACTTATATGAAAAAATAGCGAATTATGCGTTCTTGTTTATTAATGGAGATAGCGTCAAACTATTTTCGCTAAATTAACACTTTTCATGTATAGACATTATTTTCTTTAAAAAATGTTTAGAATTTTAACAATAAAAGTGCAATAACAAAAAAAAACGGTTTTTTGTCGAAACCGCTTGTCATCAAAAATCGTTTTTTTGTTTCCGCATTTTTATTATTAAAATTAGGAACAATTTTTGGAAAAAAATAATGTCTACACATGAAAAGTGTTAATTTAGCGAAAAAATCTTGACGCTATCTCTATTAATAAACAAAAACGCATAGTTCGCTATTTTTTCACATAAATCTTGAATAAAATACTTTTTTGTCTGAAAATTAATAGTATAAGAACTACAAGGTTTCTTTCTAACCCCTACAGAAATGTCATATATATATATGACATATACTTTCTGAGAAAAAAATTAGTTAACTAACTTTCAATGAAATTGTCCCTAAAAATGGGTACCTTTTATTGCGTATCGTCCGATAAAAACAAAAGTATACAGTTAGAAATATAATATTTTACTGTTGTATGTAGCAATAAATTTACTATTTGCTCGTTTTTAAAATATTTAATTTGGCTCAGTAGTTCCCGAGCAATACGCTTTCAAAGTCAGAGGAAAAAATGGATAATAGGGTGGTCCAAAAAAATACAAGTTTCTCCGATTTTTCTGTCACATGTATACATTTATTCCTTGTGAAAAATACATTAAATGTAACCAAATATGAACGCAATCGTATAATATTTAGAGATCGCTCTAGTAGTTCAAAAATTTATTTTTTAACTAAGTTTTCTATCGTTTTGTTGCAAATGTGAAGTATATATCGCCGATGAATGGATGTTTGTTCTTGTAGACTAGCGTCACGGCCGGGTTGGGGTCAAATTGCCCATTCGAAGGGCCAAAGGGTGCCAGTTATTATTAACAGAAAAACATTATCGAGGAGACCACAAGAAAGGACCTAACTGATTATGTAGTTTTAAGAAATGTTTAAAAATATGTTTATGAGGGCAGTCTATTAGAGCCCGCTGTGCTGGGTAGACCAGGTTATTGTATTGGTTCATTTTATTAAAGGATTTTAATGTATTTCAATTCTTTAAAGTAAACTTTACATTTAAATTAATTGTTTACACAAAGCATTATAAGACTGAAATTGAAATACAAAATAACCACTTCATCTTTAGTAAAAGAAATATAAAAAAGAATTGCATACTCATACTTCAGGTTCTGACATGTTTTAAGTACAAAACACAAAGAGCTTTCACATTGCTTGTAAAATCTCACAAAATTAGAAACTTGTAAAGCTAGAAAAACTTGCAAATACAGTATTTCTATTATACATCTAGCTTGCCATGAATATGACAACTGTAGTGCTGTTATACCTATGGATTATACGTCTCATCAGGCCCGGATTGTACCGCCGAGTTACCGATAAAAATCTCGGTGGGCCGATGGGTTCGGGGCCGAACTGGGCCGCCTCGGTCAATGCTGGTTACATGAAAAGATCACAAAAGAAATAAAATTCATGTTTGCTTTAAAAATATCCTAATATCATGACGTTATTCTGGTTGGTTTTTTATACATAGTAGATGATTTTTCTTTCTATTTTCAGTGATTACTTTGAACTCCTTAAATAATTCTCTTTTTATTCAATAAAATTACACAATTTTATATGACTTGATGCTTTATTTGACAGTAACTAATATTCTACCATTATAACAAAACTTTCTATTCTTTTCTATACAATTCATGACACACTAAAACAATCTTGAAATACTTATTTATTCTGTGAAAAATCCATTTCCGTCCCCCGATTTAGGGAGTTATTCTAAACTGCTTAAATCCTTAACCCCAACACCAATGGAGCACACTTTTACTACCGGCCGTTTGTACATGACCTTCTTGCTATTATTTGTCGTA
Organism: Agrypnus murinus; assembly: GCA_929113105.1. Taxonomy (NCBI): domain Eukaryota; kingdom Metazoa; phylum Arthropoda; class Insecta; order Coleoptera; family Elateridae; genus Agrypnus; species Agrypnus murinus. The sequence goes on from OV816026.1 coordinate 124,104,421, forward strand.
TCATAACAGGTTACTTGGACAACGCGAACTATCCCGTCTGCTCCGGGAAAAATCTTCGTCACGAGGTCCCTGGTCCAAGTATTGCGGGGTTGGTTCTCGTCGACAATAAAAACGACGTCACCAAACTAAATCGCTTCCGCTGGTTCAGTCCACTTCTTTCGTCGCACCAGGGTAGGTAAGTAGTCTCACACCCATCTTTACCAAAACTGGTCAATGAGTAATTGTGACAATCGCCATTGCTTGCGAGACGATACCAAGGAAGATTCCCGTTCTCCGGAATGATCGGTTTGGCTTTCCTTATCTTGCACTCCTGACAGGCAAGGCATACTTTTCTCACGGTCGTTCTCCCGTCGATGATCCAGTACCTTTGTCGAAGATTGTTGAAAACTGCTTCCTGTCCAACATGCGCATTTCTCCGATGCTCCTGTTTGATGATGAGTCTAGTAACATGGTGACTCTTGTAACGGTACATTTTCCACCGGCATTTAGTATGTAGAATTTTGCATTTATTCTTATTAAAAATCTTAAGTTCGGTCCTGCAAGACTGTTTTATTCGAATTAGAATGTCGTCATGCGAATATTTCCTATAAATTAAAAACATTTCAAGAAAGGATTGTTTCTTATTTGTATACACCTAAAGAACGTAGCGTCATAAATTGATGTTTAGCATTTTGTTCGTTTATAATTCTATATTAATATCAATTACTTCAAGAGAGACCTTGATACAGAGAACTGTGAGAAGTACCTGCTCATCAATTTCACAAAAACACTTCTACTAATATTCCGAGAATACAGGACTTAAAAACAAATTCTTCTTTGTCTTTTATGTGTATTTGAAATCTAAAAAACGAGTTCCCGCGTAGTGATTTTGAAGCTAATATTTTTGTAAGTCTAGACGCCAGATGAGTGCCACTTCATACCAGTTTGCGCGCAATTTTCTCAAGTACTACTTTCTTTTGCTTTGGGTCGAAAGTCCTGTAGAAGGTCAACCAAACAGCATCCTTACTGTATAAAAACATATGTTTCTACGCGCGAGATTCGGGACCGAGATGATAAAAACCCTCGCTTTGAGTTGGCGCGAGAGATTCCTGATCAAGCCCCTACAGCAAGCGGTCGATTGCGGTCGATATTAGAGATTTCTCCGCTTAAGCCTAGGGTGTGAAAGTTCATCGTTTGAGCTCCGATCAATAGTGGTTGATTTTGAATCAATGCTACCGAATTACAGTTTATTAATCCTGTAGAATTAATATAAATTCTAAATACAGTACAGTACAGTTTTAGTGTTATTTGGTCGCAAAGTGCAAGTTTTGAAAGGAATTACGTCTCGTTAAATCGTGTTAGAAAGATTTATAATTTTGTAACGCGAATAAACAATGGTGTTTCATGTTATGGTGAAGAACTATTAAACACAGATATTTCGTTTCGTTTGGTTTTAAGACTAGTGCAGTTTTATTGTAAAGAAAAACTACGTAAAATTGATCCAGAATTTAATGACAGATTCTCGTTCTTCTATAAAATAATACAGTAAATTAAAACTACGTGCGAAGAATTTAAACGTATGAAGTGCTATTTGTGGTTAAAATTATTTAAATTTCTGAGAAACGCTACCGTTTTATTTCGTAAATAAAAGTAAATTACGTCTTGTTAAATCGTGTTAGAAAGATTTATAATTTTGTAACGCGAATAAACAATGGTGTTTCATGTTATGGTGAAGAACTATTAAACACAGATATTTCGTTTCGTTTGGTTTTAAGACTAGTGCAGTAAACGCTAAAAGTAAATACGTTATAGCCTATAAACATTTTAAAATCTTGGATTGTTTAATGTGTGCTCGATCAAATTTATTTGTGAAATCATATGCGCAAATGATAGTAATTAAATTGAATCTCATTCCTGGATTCTGTCACTGAAAATCAACACTTCAAGACCAAGTAGGTGTCAACGACGATCTTCCGAAATAGAGGCCATTTTCCAATTTCTAATGGATTGTTTTTGTTTGTCTTCTACGAATTTAGTTGGATAAAAATTAAAGGTACCGTATTTTATAAGTGATTGTTTATTATTGCAGTGTAGTTTAAAAATCCTTTATACCAGAAATTTTGTAATTTTTTATTAGGAAGAGAGTTCTCTATAATATCCAGAAACCTTAAATCTTTAATGTTAAAGAATCGTAAAATAATCAATGCTGATAATATTTAGATTAATCTAATTTGCCTAATACCCTTTAGATATTTGTTTGTCGATTTTTTCGACGAAGTTGAGTTCACATAATTTTCATAATTAAATAAATTTTACTGATTAATTCTATTTGACCAATATAATAGATTTCTTGGTTATTCTTGCTGATTAAAAGGTTTTGTGTAAATCTTTCTTGAGTTGTTTTAGTGTAATTATCTTAGAGAGGTTAATCGTTAGTAAATGAATATTGATTTTTATTGTAATAAACCTATTTTGTGTGTGCTTTATTATTCATGTGTATTGTTATATTTTTATCTATTCCCTTACTGTTTAATACATGTCTTCAGTTTATATTAAAGATCTAAAAACGGAACCATATCATTATGAACATTTTATTTCATCTTTATTCTAAATCTTAAACATAAACAAAACCATCTTCACGTTCTCATCGGCGACTGCTGTTCCGATCCTCCCCTTCACCCTTATCAGATCATTCTGTCCTAGTTGACACGAAATTCGGCGAAGAGGATCCTTCTTTGATGGATGTCGAGCATTTACTAGGCAGCTGATCTCGTCTGCGAAGGCTTGCTCTTGAACTTCCTTCAGAATGACGAATTCAGCTGATCGTAGCTCTTCCTACGAGAGATGAGACGACCATTGACTCTTGGTCTGAGGGTTTCTCTTCTCTTCAGGGGATTACTGCCCATGGAGGTCTAAAGAACGTTACATAGTACTCGCTCTTTCTTGATGTGATTTTAGACCTGGTTCGACCTAACCAGTACTTTGCTGCAGCAACGAGATAGCAGTGCTACGGCAAAGTCGATTCCAACTTGAAAATCTATCCAACCTGCTCATGTTATTTGGCATGTTATTTGGTCCGATGACTACTTGTACAGCGGATATCACTGTCTCATTAACCACTGTTTCTTTTCCCCAATTCTCAGTTTGCTCTGATGTCCACTCACTCACTCTCTTCTCTCTGGAAAAAGTCCGGACCAGCAAACTATCGAGACTGAGAGTCAAATTGAATCGGCTTGACAAACCGCGTAGCATCATCAGCTACATTGTTAATCGTTGGTATCCATCGCCATTCCGATGGGTCAGGGTCCTCCTGAATTTCGCCCACGCGATTGGCGCCAAACTCCCTCAGCTTGTAAACGTCGGATTTGATCCAAGCAAGGACAGTACGGCTGTCTGACCAAAAAAACCTTTTGTTAGGTTTTCTCGAATTTGTAATGGTTTCTCAACTATTGTGTAGTTATTTCCGACTTCGAATCTAAAATAAAAATACTAACCGTTCAAAATAAGCTTCATTACAATCTTCAAAGGAAAGAGAACATTTTTCGAACCTCAGTGACCGTCGAAAAAAGTGAAATACTGCCCAAGGTAAGAGTTGATCTGGCAATCAGTGCATTCCTTGTTCAGTTGCAAAAACAATGATATCGGGTTTGTTTATCATTTTCTTCAATCTCGCTCTGATACTGCTAAAAGTGCTAGAAAGTACTGTGAAGACTATGGTAAATCTCAAAAGTTACCAAGATCACCAGATATGACATAATAGCAAAAGCAACTACTTTAGAAAATGTTACTCAGTTAACTATGGTTTCCAAATGGGGCGTAGATGGTGCGCCTAGCCAATCCCAATACAAAATTAATTTTGAAGTGTCCGGTAGTCAGTTAAATTCTAGTGTACTTCTTTGTAGTTTGCAATTGTTTAGCAGGATGATTGTTCTTTATCTGTTAGATTTTGTCGTATTAGTAAATTTTAATTCACCAAAGAAAGCAGTTGGGAATTTCTTAAATTGTTTCAAACTGCTCAGAAGTAAATTTCTTTATACAGGGTGTTCCGAACAAATATGCAATGCTTTAAGGGGGTGAAAGCTGACCATATAGAGACCCCAAAACTCATAGAATAAAAATAAAAAATAAAAAAAATTCGGATTTTTCCGTATTTTCTACAAGTCACGAGTCGACTATGGATTGTTTGTAAGATTCTGACCCTGAATTACTGATAAAGCAAACAATGATCTCACATATGCAGTACTAAATTAATAACTGGCCTGCGCTACGTACGCATCAATTTACAGAAACAACAGAATTGAATTTCAGCAGCGGTTGCCGAGTGACTCACTACCTTGATGACTTGATCATTTATTAAGGTCGGTAAATAAAATGTAACGTACGTTCGTTGACCTAATTGTGACGGAAACATTGCCTGTTTTTCATTTTACGAATGTCATTTTAACAAAATGAGTAAAACTTACCGTTTACGGGTAAAACATTTTGTGCAAACTGGGGATTTTCCTGTTTGCGTTCCAATAGCCATTGGCAAAATTGCACTCGCGGTATAAGTGTACTTTTTGAAAATGGTTCTGCCATAATTTAAACAGTAACTAAATACACTTAGGGATACAAGAATGAATAAACCCTTTATATTTCTACCATTGGTTATTTTTAATTCACGCTTACTAATGTTTGGTCTTGCTGTTCGTTATATGAACCTATATTGTAATATGATATTTTTCTGTAAAACATGTGAAACGTTCTGATTTTATACATAACTTTTAAGGGTCGTAAATGCTTAATGATGCTGAACGTCTGCCATGTAACGGCAAGACGATTATTAAAAGAAAGGGAAGTTTTAGTTATTAGTTAACACTGGTCGAATTCGGTCCATGTATTGATACATTTTTATATTAAACAATAAAGATTGGATTATCGGCTTTTGATTTACCTGGCTAATTATCTTACATATCACTAAAACAAACACTTAACACTACCTAATGCAAGTTATTAATTATAAAACGTGTATAAATCGAAACTCAAGTTTCGAAACCACCACCTAACGCAAAGAAAGTTGACGACAAACTGCATACTGCAGTTACAAATCTCAAAGATCTGAGTCAATAACAGTCATTACAGATGTTCAGAATGAGTGTTATTATTTAGTTAAAAACGTTTTAAAAGCACGTACTGCTATTTGGTGTTGATTACAATCTTCGAAGAATTTATATTTATCCTGCTACCTGCTTGGGTTAGTTTATGGATCATTTGTTCATGACCTTTAAAAGTATGTACTAATAGACACAATTTTCTTTTCATACAATTTTATCTACTATTTTGCACTGGCTTGCCTATTATTTTTATAAGGGGGGTTGTCATTTCAAAGGGGCATTTCAGGAAGTTGTTAGTAAGATGTTACTCTACACATGTTTCTCTATTGCCCTTTAACGGGAAAGGCATCTTATCCAAAACACCCTGTATGGTTGATTATATGACAGCTTCAGTACACATACTTTTGATTCATGGGGTGAATATTATTATACACGCTTTAGTGCCAATTGGTCATAATAATTTAGGGATTTTAATCATTCAAGAAAAATATCTAGAATAGTAGATAACAGAGATATCTTTATTTATAATTTACTATTGAATTCTGATCCCGTTATGTCTGCTTTAAGACCTAAGTTAAAAAAGAATATTAAAGAACTATTACCCAAAGCCAAAAACTTATTGGAATTAGATTATTAATTTTTCCAAAAATCATATTCTGACAAACCACGATCTGATAAACCAATCTAACTACTTATAGTTTTAATAAATTTGCTTACTGTAACCATTTGGAATATAAAGTTTACAGCAGTTTCGTTTAACTAAAATCAAATGGTCCGTATTTTAGCAAAAAGGCCCCACAGTCCGATGAAAAGCTCGGGCCGAAATCTCACTACAATCCGGGCCTGCGTCTCATAGGCCAGTAAAATTAGACCCGATGGGAACCGTTGGTGGAAATAAATGTTGGAAAGCGGGAGATCGTTTCGATCGCTTCATTTGACGTCAAATATAAGTATCCTAGGTTTGCACGCAGTGGCGGATTCAATACTTAAGGGGCCTGAAGCGTTACAAATTTTTGGGGCCCCGTCGTATAAGTCAATTACTACAATTTATATATATTTTATTTTTTTATCAAAAAGTAAGTACATATAATTATTAATATCAGGTGCGAATTCACGGGGGGTGGGGGATGGAGGAAATTTCCTCCCCAAGATTTTTTAAACAATCCGACTTCGTCTCATGCCGCAGTCACACGAGTGTGAAATTGGCGTTTTTGTACGTGTTACAAACTATACTTTATCTACGACCACAAAAACGTAATAAATCACCAAAAGCTAAAAAAATATTTAACCTAGAATATGATTTGAGGTTGAGATGCTGGATTGTCAAAAGGAGACAATGCCCACAGTTTGTGGAAAACAGGTGTTAAAATTAAGAAATGCGTATAACTCAATGTAATAATCGTTTATTATTTAAAATTAATACTGAAATTTGAACAATTATTTAAATTAATAATACCGGGTGATTTTTTAAATTTCTGATCTAGAAAGCCATGACATAATTTTAAAACAAAAGATGCGGAAAACGTAGGGCGTAGTTTGAATCGTTCGATTTGTCACAACTGTCAGATTTCAAAAATGTTGACATAAACATAACCTACTCCAGTGTTGTTCTCGCTTTTGCCGTCTTTTGTGCTTCACTGTTTCCTCGTGTTTTGAATTCCGTTTCGCCAGTTATTATCTCGGTTATTATCAAAAATCAGTCTTTTTCAAGACTAACCTTTCGTTTGTGATTGAACGCTTAGTTTTCAACGTTATTTTGGAGTGTTTTTCATCACAACAAAATGGTGTTCACACAGGAACAAAAAACATTTATGATCGAAGCTTACTTTCGTAATGGTCATCAAGTTAATGGTCAATGGGTGTATGAAGCCGGAGCATGTCTTCGGGAGTTTCAAGAAAAATTTCCAGATCTTGCGGTGATAGAGGCAAATTTTCTCATGACTCTGTCTTATGTGGTGAATCTATTCCGAGAAACTGGCAGTGTTCAGCGAAAAACTGGAAGTGGCAGACCAACAAAACGAATTCCTGAAACTGTTGAAAATGTAAGACAAATAATGGAAGATGACCCTCATACGTCCTTAAGAAGACTTTCACAACAAGTGGACTTATCTTACAGCACATGTCAAAAAATTGTTAAAAAAGACCTGCACATGCGTCCCTACAAAATGCAGGTTTATCAAGAACTTCTGCCGCCAGATTATGAGAAAAGGATATCCTATTGTAATTTTTTCAATCGGACAATGGATAATGATCTTCTGGACTTGAGTTTCTTTAGTGACGAAGCTTGGTTTCATCTTTCGGGGTATGTAAACTCACAAAATATGCGGATGTGGAGTGCAGAAAATCCCCATTTTTTTCGAGAATCGCCTTTACACCCTCAAAAAATTGGAATATGGGTGGCCATTTCACGAAGACGGTTAATTGGACCCATCTTTTTCGAAGAGTCTATCACAGCTGAGCGGTATCAAAATATTTTAGGACAGTTCATCAATCAACTTGACCCTGAAGAGTTACGTGATGGTTACTTTCAGCAGGATGGAGCAACAGCACACACAGCCCATACAACTTTAAATTACCTAAGACAATATTATGACGACCGTTTAATCAGCAACCACACCGAGAATATTTATCCACCTCGATCACCAGATTTGACGCCCCTGGACTATTTCTTGTTTCCGACTTTAAAAAACACCATTTTCAAAGAACCAGTACACACAATTGATGACTTGAAACAAAGAATCAGACAAGAATGTGCAAGGATTTCACCAGAAGTGCTTATTAGAGTGTTCGAGAATATGAAGCGCCGAGTTAATTTGTGTATAGATGCTGAAGGTCAACATTTCCAACAGTTGTTGTAAATTTTGAATAAATATTGTGTTAACAATGTAAATTGTTATAATTGTGAATAAATCTTGCTATTTCTTAAATCCAAGGAATAAAAATTGAAGCGAGTTGTAACCATAACCTAAACTTCTCAAGTCAATAATCACATCGAAATTGCACTTAAACTCGCAATAAAATGCACACTTTGGTAAAAGCATGTTTCGCAAATGATCACTGTTTAAATATTTATCAATTTGTTTAATAAATGTAAAAGTAAGTAGTCAATTTGTCACGTAAATGACATTTGGAATAGCAGTGTGATCAACGCTACGCCCTACGTTTCGGTGACCTTCGATACGGCGTAAAAATCACGACTTACTAGATCAGAAATTTAAAAAATCACCCGATAGTAGTTTTGTTGGTGTCTTCAATTTTTTAAATGTCCTATACACGTTTTTAAATGTATTTTGGAGGTCGTCTTGTTCTGCCGCTGCTTTTTTGTTAATGTAAGTAAATCACAACCTCAGTTTTACAAATACATTGAATACTAGTGCTTCATTTGAATGTATTTTGAAATAAATTCCCAATATATTTCGAGATTTCCATGTAATAAATAGACCGGTTATTGTATGTGTATGGATTAAAGCCATCAGAAGGATATTATACGTTAATTTAATAACAATTTTTGTAATAACTTTATATGGTAATAATAACTTTATATGCTGGTAGACGGCACAGTAGCTCAGAAATAGAGATGTCGCTCAGAAAGTGGAAGGCCCAGGACTCGATTTCCAACTGGGGTGATAATCTTTTCTGTATGGATTTGCATTCAAAATATAATTTAAAGTAAAATATTAATTAAACAAAATAAATTAACATAAATAAAATACAAAATGAACACAAATGTGTTTTAACAAAGTGAGTTTTGTTGATGAACGACTATTATAATCACAATTTTATAGTGATATGTGTATAAATCACAGACGAGCTGCCCCCAACTGAGGAGAACCAAAAGCTCGAAACAGCTGTCGTAAGGTGCCGTCTGTGATTTATACACATATCACTATAAAATTGTAAGTATACTTGTCAATTAACAATTTTTAACTTTTAAATTTATTAAAAACTCACTTTATTAAAACACGTTTGTGTTCATTTTATATTTTATTTATATTAATTATACGGTCGGACGCTCGACCGGATTTAATTTTGTATATTCCTGTATTTGATAATCAAATTATGCCGCTTAGTGCGGTTTGATACCTACAGGAAGCACGACAGTCATTTGATGGTGTTAATGTTATTTCCGAGCTAGTATATACGCTCGGGTGATGTGTGTAGAATTCAAAGACGAGCTGCCTCTAACTGAGGAGAGCCAAAAACTCGAAGCAGCTGTCTTATGATGTCGTCTGTGATTTATACACATATCACTATAAAATTGTGAGTATAATAGTCGTCCGTTAATAACTTTTAACTTTTAGAAATAAATTAATCTTTATATACAAGTTATAACTTTGTATATTTCAAATAATTAGATATATTGCATGTGCTGATATCTATAGCATTTTAATAGAACCACTGAAAATGCGAAATCAGTTCCCACGGTCATTTCCGTATAGTTTAAAGATTATGAACAATGAGTTATTTTCATGGTTAATAGACTGTGTGAAACGTGCAATTTTCTAAAGTTGACGTAGATAAATTAGTTATTTGTATACCAAATAAAATTGTACTTTTTTATCACGAATATGGAGATTGTTGAACAACCATAAGGAGTGATAAAAAATCAGCTTAGTGCTGAGGTGTACATTACGTTTTTTTCTGAAATCGTGAAATTTAGAATTTAAAATACAAAATGTGCTTTTAATAACAGAAGAGTAGGCAACTAAGTCAACGTGGCTCTATGCGACATATGTCAAATACATGTAAAACAATGCAAATAAAAATGACAGATGAGTCCGTAAAAGTCAGTTTTGACATATGCCATTGTGATAGATGAATCCGTAAAAGTTCTACTTTATGTACTATTTCAGAAAAACGTTTTATTCCGTAATCAGTTCATTTATAATGGAACTTTTTACTGCTTTTAGAAGCATCAAATTTATCAATAATATTTTCAAATTTTCGCGTAAATTATTGCTTATCTACTTAAACGTAATAAAGACAATTTAAAAGACTTTGTAATGCCGAATTGTAGCGTTCTAGGTTGTAAAAACCGAACAGAAGGGAAATATTCTAAGGTCATAACCTTAGCGTCTCTAGAATCTCTAGAGACTCTCTAGAGAAACTCTCTTAGAAATTCTAATGCGTCAACCGTACACTTTTTTACCAACCTGTACACGATAAGATCTGCTTCTTGTTTCACTTTTTGCGAGAAAGTGAATTACCACGCCAATAATTTTTATTTGTCGCGTGTCCAAGATTCTAAGAGTGTTTTACGTGAAGCACCTCTCATTAGACTTAATCTCCACGTTGCTTCCGAGAGGAAGTAATTGAAGTACGCTCAATGTTGCGTGTCCAGTGCGATCCTTGGCAGGAGGCATCTGCGGGAACCCCTGACTTGTGGGGCCTGAAGCGGCCGCTTCCAACGCTTGTGCCTAAATCCGCCACCGTTTGCACGGTCCCTCGACGCGAGCTTACCAGAGGGCATCAAAAGAACCACGAAATCTACGGACCTTTTTTAGTTTTTCGCTTATAACTCCAAAGCGGTGCTTTCCAACGAAAACTCCACTATTACAAGAATTACAGAGCATTAAATTCTGCGTCGAATGAGTATCCAACATTTAAATTCAGTCCAGTGGTATGGTCGAAATCGACGGTCGAGAAACGACAGTTTTACAAAGTTTCGATTTTCCGTCAGACCGGACGCCCAGAGGCTTTCCGTATAAAAAAAACCCCGTTGTACTCATTCTGACTTTTAATATAAGTCGAGAAATACCTAAGCTTTGATATTATAGAGGTTGCCCGATTAAATTAATGGCCATTTTTTGTCATCCCCCATCATAGCAATTAGGATCAATCCATATGAAGTAGTGCAGTACTGGTCACTGGATCATTTCGAAAAAAGATAATTTTTTGTGTGTTATCACCCCTAAGTATCAGTAGATCAAAACCACTGTCATTTTATTTTTATTCCATTTGATTGAAATACGGCAGCCATATTTGGCCCAGCCTAACCTTACCATAAACAGTTTCCCAATAGCGAACAGAAAAAAAAAACGTTCATGTAAGTTGCAGATGTAACTGTTTTGAGACTCTCCAAACTTTTGTAAATATTGTGTAATTAAATTACCATCATATCCATCACAGTGGCGTGAGGTCCATGGAAGCAATGGAAGCAATGCTTCCCTTTAAAATTTATTAAAATAACAATGTTAACAAAAATATTTTTATAAAATTATGGTTATCGTTTATATAAATTTGTAATATTTAATCAACTTAAGGCTCAATATCAATTCCGTACAGCAAAAAGTGTAATTATTTAGAATACTATTTTAAAATAGGCTCAAACTTGCACGGAAAGGTAATCATTCGGTCATTTCGGTCATCATTTCGGTATATCGATTCAAATGTGTAACATACACTGCATATAAGCACTGATTTCGTTGCTTATAACTGCTCTTCTCTTAGCCTTGATTATTAGCAAGCGGGGTGATACAGACGATGCGATTAACATTGTTTGGTCGTTATTTTTAGTGTGCTTCGTGCCCAAATGTTTATTTATTATAATTTGGTTATTTGTTCAATTTAGTGTTTGTTAAATTTAATGATACTTAAGTAATGTAAATCTGCGAATGAGACTGTATTTTGTCACATTTTATTATTTCAATTTATATAAGATGGGGTGTTTTTAAGACAAATAATTCTATTTAGTTTGCTCTGTATGCAAATCTAAAGTTGCATTATCGTCATGACTGTAAATTCAGCTGCTTCGGTGGAAGGTTCGAGTACTTTCGATGCATCTGAATCGGGACGATTTTTTTTGTTCAGTTTGTAAATTATTAATAAAGGATTTTCTGCTTACAGTTTTGGAGAAAAATTACAAATTATTGAGAAAGGCAAATCAAAATCAGAACTTTCAAATTTAAGAACAAAGATTGAAAACCTGCACCGGTATTTTGCTAAAAAAGACCGGAAAATCGAGTTGCATTATAAATACATAGTAGTAGTTTTTTAAAATAAAGAATAATAGTCAACAAATTCCGTAAGCATACAGAGTAAAACTTCTTCTTTGAAAAATTTTTAAGCCTAATGATTATAACACTATTTTTTTATTCTACCTAGCAGGAGCGGATCCAGAGAATTATTTTGAGGGGGAAATTTTTGGAAAAATAATTGTTTTAATAAACAATAATTAAACAGCATTATTTGTTTCTATTCTACGTATACTTATTTCTAAATTTGGGTGGGAATTTTCCCCATCCCCCCCGTGAATCCGCTCCTGTACCTAGGTATATTAAAATTAAAATCGTGGTTGCTTCCCTAGCCTAAATTCTCACCGCACGCCACTGATCCATCACCATTGCAAGATCATTATTATGTGCATTTCCTACGTGAAATACAGCCTACATTATCAATGCTATATCTCCAAAACTATCAGTCGTAGCTAAATAACACAAAAACCAGATTGTAAGTTTGACTTGATAAAAAATGCTATCTGCCTTTTTTACGTAAAACCTATCAAAATCAAGTTATTTAAAATTCTTTCATTTTGACTGCGGTTTTTTACAAGATAGCGACCCGATCATACCTTCTCCAACTCGGGACAAATCGATTTCTTAAACAGTATGTATTCGCCAACATCTATATCAATTTTCCGCTTTCTATTAATTTTTTCCTTTATTTGTTTAATTTTGATCTAATTTTACTATACTTTTGGCGAATGACCTTTTCAAAGTCAATGTCTGCCGATGAGAATATACCGTTAGAAGGTACTTAAAATTAACTTAGAAATGATACCTATATCATATGACGCATTTTAATTGTCTCCCATCGGATATGTTTACAAGTCAGTTAAAAACTAAATTTTTATTAATCAATTAAATTTTCAGAAAAATCGGATAAATTTGTATTGTTTTGGACAACCCGACAAGGTATACTAGAAATAACAAGTGAAACACGGCCAAGTGATAACATCACAGATGACGCAACAGATAAAATTCCTTTTCTAAAAAGAATGTATTGTTTTAGATTACAAATACAAATAGCAAGGATTTTTATTTATAAAGCATTTTGAGTAGGCAGGAATTATTTTTCTTGGGATTTGTTGGGGGCTCGACGGGCGGTGAGTATAAAACTCAATTTCGGGATATTCATTCGGCCGCCATATTGAAAATAATGGTTCAAACAGTTTTTGGCGATATCTCGGCAACCATAAGTCGTACAATAATTTTACAAAGATATGGCATGATTGTCATATTATGTATATGCACGATTATTACTCTTGACTTACCCTTGCTTTGTGACCCTGTAAAACTCTTGGAAATAATAATAATTGAAAGAACAAGCAGGTAAAATTAATGGTGAAAAAAGTTCTACAAAAAACCCTTATTGGTTTTTTCATAAAAATTAAAAAAAAAAGTTATAACACCTCAAAGATTTTCTTCCCTGAATTTTCCATCTTTTCATGCTTATAAATATTTTGCAATTGATAACGATGGTTGAAATCGCATTTCAACCACTATACTGTATTCAAAATAACGAACAACTCAAAATAAACAGAATTAACATAATCTCATATGCCATGACTGAGTCAGTTTTATACTCAACAATTTTTTCTCCTAATGTCAAAATTGCTTATTGACAGATGTATGTACGTTGATTGCAAACGAAATAATGGAACATAAAAGTTCTTTAACAAAAAATAAGAAAAATACGATTTTCAACATTTATACGACATTATTAAAAAACAATCCAAAAATACAATTAAAAGCTAAAGCAAAACAAACAGCAGATGTGGCAGGTAAGAGGTTTTTTAGCATTATCTCATAAAACATACATATAGATAGCTTCATGTAGGTATTTCATGGGGAACAGTGTAGGTATAAAGTCATCAAAGAATACATACAGTGTGTTTTTTGTAAACGATAATATAGGAAATCCAATGGAATTTTATCATTTTTCTCGTAAGTTTGTACCCTTGCAAATGTAATTAGAAATCTTGGTATCAATCGAAAGAAGAATTCATTTTACGTCAAAAAAATATTAAAGTTTATGAAGAAAACCAAAATCGGATTTAGAAGAATACTTAAAAAGCTTATTGATTTACTGCTTTTGGTAATAAGCTATTAAAAAAAGCTGGAAGCTGAACGCTGATTGGTGTAGCGGTTAACGCTTCAGATTCCTAATCAAAAATCGCGAGTTCAAACCCCGTCATTGTATACTTTTTTTTTAATTGTATTGCTTACTAATTATTATTTTTAGAACTTTATTACAGCGATTATTAATTTTTTTTATTGTTAGATATTTTTGCTACGGGGGTTTACCGTTACTTTTTGTACAATTTTAACTACCTCTCAGAAAGGCAAATGAAAAAAGGGCATAAAACTAAAAATCCTTGTAATAAAGTTCTAAAAATTATAATTAGTAAGCAATACAATTAAAAAAAAAGTATACGATATGACAGGGTTTGAACTCGCGATTTTTGATTAGGAATCTGAAGCGTTAACCGCTACACCATTCGGCGTTCAGCTTCCAGATTTTTTTAATAACTTATAACCAAAAGCAGTAAATCAATAAGCTTTTTAAGTCTTTTTCTAAATCGATTTTGGTTTTCTTCATAAAGTTTAATATTTTTTTGACGTAAAATGAATTCTTCTTTCGATTGATACCAAGATTTCTAATTACATTTGCAAGGATACAAACTTACGAGGAAAATGATAAAATTCCATTGGATTTCCTATATTATCGTTTACAAAAAACACACTGTATATAAAAAACAGGCAACTTTTCTCTGCTGAAAAAGAATAGAGTGAAAAAAGTTTATTGATTTGGTTGACTCAAGTTATGCGATTCATAAAATCATTCATCAGTACTTTTTTAAAAACGAAATGCCTACAATAATTGACAAAATATTACGTGATGTTAATACCGACGAAAATTATCCAATTTTAGACAAACATTTTAAATACTATTGAAGATTATTGGATTTGGATTTTCGAAAAGGATTCGAAACAAATACAATACGTATGCTATTGATAAGATGGCGAAGGGTAAAGAGATAATAACCGTTTTGCGACTACTTCCTTATAATTGTGAACTTAATCCAATCGAGTTAATATGGACACAAATCGAACACGAGGTTGCCCAAGAAAATGTTTGTTTTAAATGTAAAGCTTTTATTTGAGCAAATAGTTCAAAATATAACAATGGGAAATAAAAAAATTAAAGTGGACTGTTCTTCCTTATCCGCCCTATAGTCCAGAACTTGCTCCCTCAGATTTCCACGTATTCGCAACCTTAAGAATTTTTTAGAGGGACAAAAGTTTTACTCTAATGTTAAGTCGCCGAAGCTGTTCGAGAATCAAAAGATTTTTTCTCGAGGAATACGGAAGTTTCCTGAAGGGTGGATACGTATTCAAAAAGAGGCAGACTAAGTGCCAAATAAAAAATTACTATACTTGGGCCGCTGAACAGATATAGTAATAAAAAACGCCTACAATTACCCCCTCTTTGTAACAAAACCTTTCTATTGGTAGCATTCAAATATATCGCTCAAATTGAAAGGCATGTTTAATTGTACCAAAAAGATATCAATTCGTTTACTGTCAAATATCCAGTAATCACTTGTTAGTTGTGCGTGACGCTTGTATAACTAAAATTTTCGTTCATTCATTTTCGATATTCTGTATTTGTTTGTTTGTTTAGTTTTCCGTTCTTTTCTGTTTTGAGTGTAGAGCTGAATTATTAACGCTGGTGCAACAACACGCACCGGCGAAAAAGAAATATGCTATTATATTGACGAATTAGCTACAGCAGTTGGTCGTAAAATTCTACGATTGCCACCATATGCGAACTTAATCCTATAGAATTAATATGGGCCCAAATAAAAGGAGAAGTAGCAAGAAATAATACCACCTTTAAAATCCAAGATGTACGAAACCTACTACTTACTGCAGTTGCTAATGTTTCTTCCGAAAATTGGAAGAAAGCGATATCACATACCATGCTGGTAGAACAGGGCATGTGGGAAGCTGATTTAGCAGCGGATATTGTGATTGAACCATTGATTATCAATTTGGAAAATGAATCTGATTCATCAAGGAGCTCGGATTCTGATTAATATTTATTATGTAATTCATCGTGTGTAGGTACATATTTTATAGTTTTCATTTGCATCCTGTATTCGTTTAGTAGTTGCAGTTTCTGCTCTATATTTATATTGCTCTATAATCTGCATTTCTATTTTGTAGAAAACATTTTGTGCCAAAGATGTATACTTAAAGCATGTTTGTATGTAAATTCATTGCTTTATTAATAATTCACAGATGGTTATTATTTATACTAGTATTTCTCGAAGTGCCATTATTTATAATGAATTAACAATTCATTTCTAAAAATGTTCTATTGTAAATTTAACTTTCACATAAAACCAATCAGAACAATCTGAGCTGCCTTGATTTTTTTTAACTATATCTGTTCCGCGGCCCGGGTATATACCTATTGAAAATGATATTTCATTTTAGTTTCGTTTGTTAATTTCCATATAATTATTGAATTATTTGTATAAACGTTTCTAATGATAAGTGACTTTTCAGAATCTGATTAATTCTAGAAAGATAATAAATATTTGTTGTGGGCTTGTTTTTGTAATATTCAAGGTACAACCTGCTTTATCGGCGTGAATTGACATGCCGATAAAACAGGTTGCGAATCATGGAATAAAATATTTATATTTTTAGTGTAATAACGTCTTTATATAACCATAGAAACATCAGAAATGTTCATTTGTTTAGTTGTTCGTTATCTTGAATACACTATAGAGGTTGAAATTTTCGGACTACCGGGATTTTGAATTTAAAACTGTTCGACATACAATTGCTGACAAGAGAAATGTCACTTTAATGTCATGTTTTGTCACTTAAATGTCCTAATTTTTTCTAAAGGTGCGTACAGACCGCCGCGCCAAACTGCGCCAAACATTTACGAACGTTGCAGATATAGTCAGTTAGGACGGCGAACCGCGCACAAACGTACTACTTCGCTCTCACGCAAACAGGTTCGACTTACTGTCGGTACATCAAAAGAAATTTTTGCTGCAACAAATCTAGTTAGGACGTGTTTTGTTCTTGGATGTGTGCGTTGCTGTTTTATTATTATTTTAAACTATTTCTTTATAACGCTTGTCGCCGGAGAACAATTTAGATAATTGCATTATTAATTTATTATAAATAATAACAATAACAGTGAAGGATTGAAACGTCTTCTACGTCTTCCTCGTTCATGACCGATTAAGAATAATAATTAGAATGCAGCTAGTCTCAGTGGATTAGTGGTATGCATGTTTGCTTCATAATCCAAAGATCGCAGTTTCGATCCCCGGCCGAGCTGGTAATTTTTCATAGCGGAGAAAAATTTAAAACGCCTTCTTTTCGGATAGGAAGTAAAACTGTAGGTCCCGTGTCAATGCGATGTTTGGCACGATAAAGATCACTACTGGGAGTGGAATTCCCCCAGATTCGGCTAAATTCTAGTAGGGTCGGCCAAATGATCATAGCAATCGGTGCCATGAGGTACGAAGGATGCTCCGCCATCCTGATTCCTCGCTCAAAAATAAATAAATAAATAAATAATTAGAATGCAATATAGGTAATAGCAAGTTGCTTTAAAAATAAAACTGGAACCTTTACAAACACGAACAAATTTGTATCTGTTGCAGTAGTGTGGACGTCTTTAGCGCACGTTGCTCGAAAACATTTGCGAACGTTTGACGCCGCTTGGCGTCGCGGTCTGTACGCACCTTTAAGTGCATTAATTTACTAAAAATTATGAGAAAAAATAGTAGTATATGCAACGCGTGGCTGATAAAATTTCAACGTCTAGAGTTACTTTTTTCAACTCGCTATCGCTCGTTGAAAAAAAACCACTCTCAACGTTGAAATTTTATTTCAACCACTTGTCCTATAATATAATATTATTAATAATGCTACGTAAACAAGTTATAGTTAAAAGTTGTAAATTATTTAATTTTCTGTGAAAAGGCGTTTTTGTAAAACTATTGTACGACTTACGGTTACCGAGATATAGCCAAAGAACTGTTTGCGCCCTTATTTTCAATATCAAGCATCCAACAGATCCCAAGAAAAGAATTGCTACATACCCAAAATGTTTTATAAGTCGCTTTTTTCGACCATTTCACTGGGACTATTAATCGACATCAATTTCGCTAATAAATTGATACATCTACAGAGCCGACGGAAGTTTTCCGGTGAATATACAGCATTTACACTTGGCATTTCATTTGAATATGGAATACCATACCTAGATTTCCCGACGATCTAGGTTAAAACTAATCGAAGTTTTTCGACACTAAGGTGATTAAAAATGTTCTTTCGGCGAATGATGCATCAGAAAAGGCCCAACATTGCATTGATAGACATTCACAACAAAAACTGAACATTTGAATTTACGCGGGATAATGGGCAAATTTATTTTAAAAAAATAATAAATGATCGGTAATTTCTGCTGATTGACATTTTATTCGTTATTGATTACCTTTTTCCGCTAGCAAAAATGCAAATCTTAAAGCTTGGGGTTGTGGCTCTATCCATTCACCAATAATTATAACTGCTATCAAAAACTACATGATGTTAAGTGCCCGACGGAAAAATAATAAATTACAACTAAAATGGTTCATGTCAAAAGAGAGGAGGAATTAAATGGATCCAATGGATAGATCGACATTCCTGTCTGCAATCGGTTCGGTTGACTTAGCCATGACGATTTTCGTCACTGTATTGAACAAAGACGTTCCCGACCTGTGTAGGTTTGAGCCTGAATTCGAGAAAAGCTAAAACGATGATCTTAGCTGAAAAAAAACACACGATATCAAACTCAATCACGGCGGAATCCCTTGATCAGATGCTAGAAGTTGTAAAGGAATTACTTTTGCTAGTAATAAATTAATAATTGACTAAGTAGAGTGATTGCATGGAATACAAAACAAATATGGCGGCATAAGACAAAATTTTGCCGCTAGGAAATCATATTTTTTTTCTAATAAATATTCTATAAACTCTTAAATATAAGTCAGTTATGAAAAGACTATTTTTTGTTGGTAATAGTAAAGACAGATGCATAAGATATCTAGATTTGCACTTTAGATGAAATCTAGAAAAAAGTATTTCTAGAAAGATCTTGCCCAAGATTATTTTAAGATGCTTGGTTTGGTCAGCGTATAGTAATAAGAAGTACGGACAGTTATTCGTTTTTCATGTACCCAATTTCAATAGCCTTCAAACGCTTTGGCGTGTAGGTTCAGCTAGCAGTAAAAGATGTCGCTGTAAAAGGAGGCAAAATATTAAAAATCATTCGTAAAAGCAGAGCAAAATTTTACTTTTAGCTTTAAATAATGACAAATTATAAAAAAGTATTTAATTAATTTAATTATTTAAAAATTATAAATCGCGAAAAAAACATTTCTACGTGCTGAAAATTTAAATTTGCTGAAAACTAAATTGATAGAAAAAAGTAGCGAGAAAAAAGTTACAGCGACATCTTTTACTGCTAGCTGAACCTACACGCCAAAGCCTTTGAAGGCCATTGAAATTGGGTACATGAACATCAAAGACGCCGGTAGCAACTGTCCGTACTTCTTATTACTATACGCTGGTTTGGTTGTGCAATCTCTTTTACCTAGGCTTTACAGTAAATGGCAAAAAATAGAGTCATGTCTATGATCGAAAACGCAATTAGTAAAGAATGCTTTCTTCTAAACAATTTTCAATATTTCCTTTCACTTTTCTGTCTTTTAAAATTTGTTTCTTCTATAAGGTGTTTGACAAATATATTTTACCCAGTTACTCAAGCAAGCTAAAGCTTCTAAAGCTAAATTTAAAAATTGACTTACCTGATTAATTATTTAAGGTAAACCGGTAGTTGTTGTACACAATCAAGAAATCAAACACTGATGACACCTTCCTTTATTCAAGTGTTCTGTTGAAAAGTGTAATGAAGTATGAGGTTAATAACGTATTGTACTTGTATTTGTACGATTGTACTTGTACCGCGAGAGTATCTTTTTATAAAACGTAAAACGGAGATTAATGGTGCTGCCACCTTGTGGTCGCTTACTCGCCACCAATCAAAAGCTGTCAAATTAACATCGTTAAAGCATGAAAACATATAACCTGTAAAATTGCACAGGTAAGTCGATGTTTTCGACATTTTGTACATTAATTTCTCACTTAAAACACTTTTTTTACACAATACACGTTTTCTAGAAGAAATAGAATTCAATGTCTTCTAATTTTGCCTTTTATTAGATTATATTACATAACACTTATAGTGAACCTGGACGACGACTGATAACGAAGTTTTCGATTTTGCGAATTTCATATCTAGACGCGCTATCGTTGGTTATTGACTAAACAAAAAATAACAGATAATGCTCCATTTAGTAACGCCTCTTCTATAGGCAGCCCGTACAGCTTCACAAGGAGCAATAGGAAAGACATCCTTACACAGTCATTTGTGGTTCCACCCTAAAGTATTAAGTAGCATAGATGAAAAACTAAGAAAAAAGGGGATTAAAACCAAAGAGCTGCCGGAATACATACGCCAAGTGTTTTTTGTATCATCATTTCAAAGTAATAGAAAACAGCTCCAGAATATTAGGGAAGGTGAATTTTAAGTATAAAAAATATTATAAATCAATCTGAGGCTTACTTATAAATGGTCGAACAATGGCTTATTGTTTTTCAAAATCTCACACGAAAGTTAATCAATTTTATTTATTGTGCTACAAAACGTGCAAACTTATCTATCTTGCAATTATTAATATTGAAAGTTCAATTGCCGAGAATTTGAAAATCCTCCTAAAACTATCGATAAATTCGACAATACTCATGTAAATAGAATAATTTTATGCATAAGGTAAGTTTTTCTTTAAGTTTATTATAAAACATCTTTTGTAAGTGTATATCCAATTCTAGAAACGTGTCTGCCCTTAAATCCCTCTTTTTTCGTTGATTATTTTTCTTGCGACATTGAAAGGTCAAAGAGATTAATTCAATTTATATTACGTCAAAATTAATTTCACTTTGTAAAAATCTATAGCTGTATTCAATGATTCTCTAACAGGTAAGATCAGTTGTACCAGAAAATGCCACAAGTTGAAGAGCAGACTGCGTTTTATTACTTTAATCAGGATGAGGATGAGTATAAATACATATTTTAACATTGAAAAACAAAGTAGCAAATAAAAATAAAAAGTCCAAAAACTCTACATGTAAACAAAACATTGCTAACAGTGATTGATGACAACCGAAAGGGATAATCTTATGGATTTATATTGCATTTACTTTAATCTTTGCTGTCCGTTGAAGCCTATCCTGTTTTACTTGCTTTTCAAATTTCAATACAATGAAAATCTCTTGTTGACAGTCAGTCATGGATTGTCGACACTAGCGGTTTTTCGTCCAGGAGATTTTCTCTGGTCACTTTAAAAACAAAAAGGAAATGTTGCCTCCAGTACTAAACTGTACCAATTTTATGATTGTCATATATAGGCGGACAATACAGAATACGGAGCGGACATTTCGGCGCGGTCGTATAGGCGCGATCGTTCCAACGCGGACCACTTAGGCGCAAAGACACTTCAGCGCAGGCCACTTCGGCGCAGGCCACTTCGGCGCAGGCCACTTAGGCGCAGGACACTTCGGCGCGGAAACAGTTACCGGTAATAAATACAGTATGATCGATGAACTTACAGTATTCGATAAATGCGGTATGATAAAGAAATTAATATTTGCCAATGAACAAGAGCTCGTATGTACTACCAGAGGGCTAAGCAATTAATGCACGAGTATTCTTTATTATTAGTGTACTTTGTATTGTTTAATTAGCTAGTAGAAATTCTTTATCATTTGAAAATGAATGTCGCTAATGTACAGTGTTTCCTGAAGGGTACGTACCGATTCATATCCAACGTAATGGATAATCTGGGACTAATGCTAGTGCAATTAAATACGCTCCCTGTAACGACTGAAGAAAGGTAAATTTCTGCATAAGGCAATAATTTGTAATAAGAATTTAATTTTAAAACATAATATAAATACAAAAAAATTCTATTTATTATGATTATGGAGTTCCACGAAGTAAGGCTGGAGACAGTAAACGCTAGAATTTAATTTGTTTATTATAAGTCCCTTACTATTTATCAGAAGGTTTGATAAAAATATGTATTTCTTCTTAATCTTTTTGCCTTATGAAGAGATTTGCCGAAGAATTTTGATTTTAATGTTTTAGTAGTTCAGAAAAATGATTTTTTCTTAAATGGTTGCGCAAAAGTGTTATTGTTAATCACTTTTAAAAAATCAAAAATTTTATAAAATCAATAAATTTAAGGATTCAGTAACGACCATTAAATGGCATAGGAAAATTCATATTAACATTGAATATCGTACTACTTATAAATACGTGGCCCACATCACGAATTGCATCTCAGTAGGGAACATTTTAACATGGATACTGCTTAGAGCTTATAGTTCAGTGCTTAAGAAAGACAAAAAGCATTGGAATATCGAAATTTAAACAATCCAAGCGAAATTCTGGAATAAACAAAGTGTATGTGTGTACATAAAAGTAAAAAAGTAAAAAATATTTAAAAAGTCTTTTTTAAATATTTTCGAAAGTCGTTGCTCCTAAACCTAATTTGCCGCGGAGAAATCAGCTTGCATCGATTTGTCTTTTCGTCGAAGTGTCTCTGCGCTGAACTGTCTTGCGCCAAACTGTCCTTGCGCCGAAACGGTAGTGCCAAAATGGTCGCGCCTAAACTATATCATTTTAGTGTCCTCAAAAATATTTAACATTCTATTATACTATTTTTCTTCAGTTTTCACAGAAAAAAAAACAATATGTGAGTGCAATCAATTCTGAAAGTTTGCTATCTGCTATCATACCTCTTATGTTTGTATTTCCAGTACTCAACTTGTTTAATTTTTTTTTGTTTGTTAGTGCTAAGCTACAATAATTTTATTGTACACTATATAAATAATTATACTTGGATTACAAAACCACCTGCACATAAACTTACTGTTGGATATACAACCCATCTTGTTACCCACAAAATGGGGATTGTTTATTGGGAAATGGTAACAACATTTAACCGCAGTTAAATCTGTCGGCTAAATCTAGTGGGAGGTCGTGGGTCTCACTAAAGGTCTTCTGTAATGGGCGCCAAGAATCGTCTAAAATAGCTACAGTATTGGCCGACAAAATCTGAAAAGAACAACACATTTGCGACTACTACCAATGTGGTCGACTTTTCCTAATATTGGCTCCTCGATAGCTGAAAATATAAATCACAAATACCAAACATATAAATAATAAGTCGTCAAGTAAGAGATTTACAGTGCTTTATTAACAAATAAACAAATTATCAATGAAAACAAATTAATCAATGTGAAATAGCCTATGCAAAAATTAAACGCAAGTTATTGATTTCTATATAGAAATTTGATCTAAGCGAGGATTGATGCGAGTGATTTATTTACACTAAATTTGATTTGACTTCAAGTCTCAAAAACGCAATAAGCAAATGACACGGTAAAATTTATCACGTCTACAGGTACCAATCAGATTGCGCAATCATCAACTCCAGTAGTGAGCTATTCAACTATTACGGAGCAAAGCTTATACGTATTCACTCGCAAATATTCCTAACAATGTGAGAAAATAAGTAACATGTGATAAAATTATATATATATATTAAATTGATACCTAGATATAAGTGCTACACGCACACTGGGGAAAAACCATTTAACACAAAAAATTATAATATACAAATATACAGAAATGTTTTATATACAATAAGGGTTGTCGGACGTTATTGTTGTTGTAAATAGTTGCTACAATATAACTAACTCACGATACAGATGTGTGTTCTTCGAATTGAAGAGGAACGTCATCAACCAGGTCGAACGTAGCGTGATCCAACAAGACAACAGCAACCAATTCAGCGTAATGGTCTTTTAACAACCCAAGTATACAACGTAGTGTATGTAATTATTGTAAGTGTTAAAGCTAATAAATAAAACACTATTTGGTTTCAAACTAATCGCTTATGTTATAACTTCATTCGACCTCAAAGAGCTCGCAATAAATACTGACTACTCCTTTCTTAATGAATTTGCTATCTTATATAGAATCTTTTATGTAAGTACAGGTGACTTAATATGGTTAGGTAATGTATGATTAATAATAATGAATAATAGCTTAAATAACTAGCAATCGGTCATCGTGAGTTCTAAAGCGTCCTCGGTTTATTTCCATCTGCTGCTTAAATGGACGGAAATTTGTCTTCTGTTCTTCTGTGGGAAATTGATTTTTACTGAAACAAAATTTAAAATACATTTTAGAAACTAACAATATCTGAACATCGCATTAACCGTCATTATACGTTTGCCTGCTACAGGCCAGAGATTTCCTTCAACAGGTCAACTATATGCCTACTACAGGCCACACTTATTGCCTACTACAGGCTACACGTATTGCCTACTACAGGCCACACTTATTTAACCTTCTAATGAATGCCTACTACAGGCCATTACGTATAATGTTCGTTAATTAATAAAATTATACAATTATTTAGTTAGGCAAAATATATGTCCACCACAGACCTTGTAGGCTTTTCACAAGCCTAAATCATAATTATTAGGATGTTGCTTGTTTATCTATACTATATCTACAATCAAACAAGAATCGAATTAATATCAAGACCTTTTAACAGATCGATTAGTTCATCTGTACTATTTACTTCACTAACTGAATTAAAATCGTCGATTACACCTCCAGTGAATGGGCGTAATTGTTCTGCAGAA
Source organism: Agrypnus murinus (assembly GCA_929113105.1). NCBI lineage: Eukaryota > Metazoa > Arthropoda > Insecta > Coleoptera > Elateridae > Agrypnus > Agrypnus murinus. Next base: position 124,129,352 of record OV816026.1, read on the forward strand.
ACAGTTGGTCTGTATTTTTTGTAACCTCTCATGCCTTTTTAGGCTATTATCTTGTACCTATCGTTTCCTAGTACCTTTGCTATTTTATAAGACCCATCAAATTTTATTTGTTTTTCTGGTCGCTTCTATGCTATCATAAATATATAGGAGACACCAGAACTTTTACAAAAAGGGCCAAAGTGGTCACAATCCAAGTATGTAATGGCTCGTAGGGATTATTTATAGGAAACAGAAATCCCTCTTGTGATACATTTAATTGAATTCCCGTATCTAGATACCCTTTGCAGGCAATATTGTTAACTAAAACATAAATGTAATAACAGGTACTAAAAACTTTCCTTTGTATTGCTTGAACTGTAACCATTTTCAAATAGTGGCACTCCTCTCGGAACCGGTCTTTCCACAGTTTGTGCACTTCTTTGCTGGCCGTTGGAAGCCGGATGTACTAACCCTTCAGAACCGACGTCTCCCCGCAAATAACCATTCTTTCCACAAAAAGTACACTTCTTCAGAATGCATGCGTTCGATCTTGGTCTTCTAGTTCCATGATCTGACGTTTTCGTTTTATGATTCTCGTAGTCGGTTTCACTACCACTAGACATTTCACTATCACTCATTTTTTTAACCGCACATTCAAATTAGCAACACGACGCAAAATAATCCCACTCCTGAATTGTTAAAGCTAATAAAGAAAACACTATTAGGGTTCAAACTAATCGCTTATATTATAACTTCATTCGACCTCAAAGATCTCGCAATAAATAATGACTACTCCTTTCTTAATGAATTTGCTATCTTATATAGAATCTTTTATGTAACTACAGGTGATTTAATATGGTTAGGTAATGTATGATTAATAATAATGAATAATAGCTTAAATAACTAACATAAGACAACCAGGAGGTTATAAAATGAATAAAGGTAAACCCATAAGTAAAAAAAAGGTCTGTAACAAATATAATCAAATTGCCAGAATGCACTACACAAACACTTTATAAATACCTTCGGTGTAATGTGACCTTAAGAGATAATTATGTCGCCTCCAAATGCAGCTAACGACGATTATACAGCAAAACCTATCAAAAGAATTAAGTATAAGAGAATGAATGATAGAAAAATTAACCTATAAACTTACGAGAACGTGTGCTTCTATAACCTCTAAAAAGAACAAGTGGAAATATCCCCAAAAGGTTCCAATCTAAATTGGAAACATCGCCACAAATTAATCACAAATCTGCACCAACGCTATTCCCAATTCACAGCATAAAGGAAAAGATTAATTAAACGGCGATGTCCACGAAAATAGTCTTCAAAGAAGTTCTAGCTTCACGAGCGGATCGATCATGAAGTCTCTTATCAACACAGGAAATTAGTTAGACAACATAAGTACGTAACATAAAATACTACGTTCAATTTATAATAATCAATAGTACATACTTAATCCATTCCCGTTTTACCGCATTTATAGTATCGGGGTTCCACAGAAACTTTTATGGAAGTGCAACACAGTTAATGAAGCTATTATAGCAAGTACATTACGCTTCCCCATACTTTATCACTTATACAACTTTCATATCTTATTCTAAGGAGCTCAAATATGATTGTCCTAAATTTTGGAAATTCAGTCGCAACTGAGATTTGCACCCCTGTCCCTCTGAACGAGAAGTAGGATCTATACCACTCGACCACGGAGGGCCTTCAATAATCAATAGAAATTTTTGCAAACACGAAGACCTTTATGATCAGAGTCAATAGGGAGAAGTTTCTAAGAAATAAATATAAAAGACAAGTGAATTAACGTGTGTATACGTCAGATGTGATATTCTTCTGTACAAACTCAATTATAGGCTCATTATACTTTTTCTACCAGGTGGGGGATATAAATTCTGGGGTGAATGGCAGTGAAAATTGGAGAATAACATAACATTTATTAACAATTATATAATGTTATTAACAATACATTGAAGTGAAATTTATAACAGAAAATGATGTAAAATTTGCAATTAAAAAACTTCAAAACGCCAAATCAACAGGCCCTGATGATGTCCCATCATATATAATTAAAGGGTGTGTTGATTGTTTTGTAACTCCATTAACCTTAATTTTTAATAATTGTTTACATTATTCAGTATTTCCTTCAAGGTTTAAATGTGCTAAAATTATCCCAATTTTTCAAAAAGGATCTAAATGTAATATTCAGAATTACAGGCCTATTTCTGTTTTAAATGTATTCTCCAAAGTCTGAATATTTAATAAACTTGCAAATTAGGTCTCAATTAGGTCACAAAATAGCCTTGCAACAGCATGGTTTCATCAGTAAGAGATCAACGGCCACTAACGTTTGTAGTTTTGTTCAAACGGTTTCAGAGGCCTTAGAACATGGATTTCAAGTAGATACTATTTATACAGATTTTGCTAAGGCCTTTGATACCGTTAATCATTCTATCCTAATAAAAAGAAATTATGAAGATTGGATTTAGTAAAGCACTAACAATATTTCTAAATTCTTATTTGACAAAAAGATCACAGTATGTTTGTGTTAATGGTCATATTTCTGCTTCTTTTGTGGCATCTTCGGGTGTGCCACAAGGAAGCATATTAGGCCCTTTGCTATTTCTAATATTTATAAATGATATTTTAGATGTTGTTGAGGCATCAAATGTTACGCTTTTTGCTGATGACTTAAAGTTATTTAGAATAATTGATAATGCATCGGATTGTCAACTTTTGCAAAAAGATTTAGATAACCTTCATATGTGGTTCTTAGAAAATAGATTATTTTTTAACATAGATAAGTGTTGTGCTATGTCGTTTAGTAGAAAGCAAAATATTCTTTTGCATCCTTATAATATCAATGACTGTACATTAAGAAGAGTAAAAGAATTTGTCGATTTGGGTGTTGACTTTAACTCTAATACGCATATTGAAAATACTGTTAATGGAACGCTAAGGCAACTTGGCTTTATATTAAGAAACTCTAAAAATTTTCGACAATTTAAAACAATCTCGACTTTGTATAATTCTTTTGTAAGGACTAAGTTAGAGTATTGTGTGGTAGTTTGGAGCCGTTATTATACATGTTATTGTCTCAAAATTGAGAGAATTTAAAAGAAATTACTTAGATACTGCGCGTTTAAATTTAATTTCAAACTGCATGGAGAATCTTAGGTCCACTATACAGAGTTACTTACTCATTTTTATTTTGTTAAATTATCATCGAGGCGTATATTCATACAAATAGTTTTTATATATAAATTGATTCATTTCTATATTGATTGTTCTTTTCTACTTTCAAAATTAGGTTTTTCAGTTCCTGATATAAGAACTCGTAACTACCTTACGTTTACTAATACTTGTCCTAAAACAAATTGTCATAAAAATTCTCCATTAATAGCAAGTACAAACGCTTATAATTCCTTAGAAAATAAGTTAGATATTTTCACAGGCAATATTAATCAATTTTCCAAAGATCTGTTTAACATAGTAAAGTTATATTAATCATAGGATTAAGTAAGTGTTCTTGGCATGTTGCTTACATATTTATATTATATTCCTGTAATTGGGCTGTCTAGCCTGTTGGAATGTTTGTAAATAAATAAATAACATTTTAGGGCCACAGGTTTGATCCCATTCGAATTTCCCGGGACTAAGAATTTTTTGCATCCATGCCAAATTTCAGGCCATCACGACCCTGGAAAGCACGGGAAAGCCTCTGGAATAGATAAGACATACGTTTTACATTTTATGAAATTGTAATTTTATGGGCTTTTATAGCCACATTTTTTTATTGTGTTCTTCAATAGCGCAGACTTAGAAATTTCCAATAGTAATAATATATTGTGTCGCACAGCAGCCATCACCAGAAAAAAATAGTTTAAATTCGCGCCATATGTAACTTGTTAGTGCTGAACCAATAAGAGATTGTTTATTAATGCTTTTTCCGCCGCGAATGTTTTGACAACTTTTCTAACCTCAAATTTTTGAAGTTATGAAGTGCTTGAAGTTAGAGAATAAAAGTGAAAAACTAGATTTTAATGTCATTTTTGTCGTAATGTTTTTAAACAAAAAACTTTTCTGTTGTAAGTAACCATTGCGGAACTGGAGCTACGAGAATATTAATGTTTTAATTGAATTAATGCTTACCTGAAACGGCCCTTTGACCACGAACCACCGAATATGGAATTTCGTAGAAATTAACTGGCAAACAGCAATTCTCGACTTATAGGTACTAATTTAGGCCCAGCCGATAGAAATCTCAAAAACTAACAGCAGAGCGAATTTAGCAATATCAAAATTCCTCGAATACCGATTCTCAGGGCAATTGAAAAGCTTTTGTTCTTCAGCCTACTGGAATTGCTTGGTATATTTGTTGAATTTTTCTCTTTTTTGAATTTTTTAGGTCTAAGGTTTTTGTATTATCTGCATATGCCCAAGAAGCTCCATGACAAAATTACAACCTTCTAGGTCGACGAAAAAGAAAAACTACTGAACCAGAAACGGCATAGATAGATTTTTGTAATTGTAATTGTGTGATAATTGGCCACGGAACTCCGGATACCGAATTTTGTTATATGTAACTGAAAAATAACAAACTATCGGTGCCATTCATTTAACTATTTAGGCTGAAGAATAGAAATAGCTAACAAAAACTTAATTTTTTGTCCATTGTTATTTTTTGGTCATAACTTCGCCCACTTAGAATTTTCCAGGTTTATGTTCAGGTTTAGGTTTATTCTTCGCATCATACTCGAGTGCCTAAGAAAAGTCATGCTGAGTTTCAGTTTTTTAGGTCGCCAGGAACAACAAAAAACCTCTAAGAAGACAGACTGACAGAGAAACGCGGCTTGGATTTTATAATAAAATCCCTTACTCTTCTCCAATAAAAAATAGAAACATATTTCCAGAAGTAATCAACAAGAAGATTCTAATCTACATATATAAACATTATTAGTTATTATAAATAAAAGTTACAAAAATAATTTTTACAATGAGAAAATCACAAAAAGAGTTATAACAAGCAAATAATATTACAAAGACATATTACACGTATACAAGGTGTTCCGTATCGTTGTGTTCAAACTGCAGGAGTGTAAACTAGGTTCAATTCTAAGTGTAAAAATACTAAAGTGGTAGGTATATCTTTATTTGTTTCGGAGATACAGGGCTATTAATTTTTTAAGTGTATGCATGATTCAAGTGAACCTGCATATATCTAAAGCGCAACCAATATCTTGCCCAATGAAACAAACAAACTCATTGGCAGCTATTTGGAAGATGTACCTTAATGTTAATAATACGAAGGGGCATGTGGCTTAAACTGGACGGTGCGCCACATTTCGGAATTGCCATGCGGAATTTCGTAAATTTCGGACCGGTTGCATGGCCAGTCAGATCTCCGGATCATAATTCCCTTCATTTTTATTTCTGCAGTTACATGACAAGGTGTACGCACAAGTTTCAAACACCAAGAGGAATATTTCGAGCGCATTCGAACGGCTACCCAAGAAATACGCGAAAATAGGAAGCGTCACTGCATCTGTCGGCAAGCGAGCACGGCAAGTTTGTATGCATAGATAGGTGGAGAGCAACCAGTGAGACAGTGAACCTACTTTACTCTCCCGACGTTTGAACATAGGGAAATTGCTAAGCGTTTTCTTGAAATGCTTATTTCTGGAGTTCTAACCGGATGATTTAACCGATTTTAGAAGCAATGGAAACCTTTTCGTCTAGAGATTTGCAAATATTTGCCCAAGTAGCATTTTCAACAGCCCTTTTATTTAATTTTGTAAAAAGAGTTTTATTGCAAACAGTTTTCAGGCGGATTTGAAATAAATGGTACTGCTATTCTGCAGTTATTTATTGAACTTATCGTTAGCTGACGCTTCACCTACACAGGCGTTCTTGCAATTGCGAGCGAAAATACATAATATGTATATTGTATACACTATCCTATGTGACTAATAATAATACTACTTGTCATTGTCGCTATCAAAGGTATTACTTTTTGCCGCTGCATTTCTTTTAGTTCGTTATTTCAAAAACTGCCGACTAAATTATAGGTATATTGCAAATTAATATTTGAACTTGTGGCACACGTGAGTTAATGATATTATCCACTAGCCAAAGTTATCATAATATCTTACTTAACTCACTTGTACCATAATGGTTATTTATCTACGTCTGCTTGGATAAAAACTCATTATGTCGTTCATTTGAGTTATACAGCCTGTCCGTTCTCAAACTCGAACATATGCATTTAACATTGTATTGAACGGTTTTAGTGATCCCTGCTCGCCAAATTCAACTACAAGAAAGATAACACAGCCAACAAGAAATTTGTGATTTGGATTTGTTCATTTTTTTGAAGTTTTGGTGGCTAATCTAATAAAGAATCAACATTTTTTTGTTTCCATCACGCACAATTTTTTAATAAATTTACTAGGTGTCATATTTATGGTTTTTTAAATATTTGCGAATAAAAATTAAATGACATTCTAAAAATTTCTACGCCACTGAGATTAAATTGTGTACAAATCAATAGAATAGTATAGGGGAATTCCCGAAAGTAAAATTTAATTGCTGGGATTCCCTGATTTGCAGTCAGACCGTCGGCGAATGAGATATAAATAGACGTCTTTGTGTAACAAGCGCATTCATTAGTCTGTTTGCGTTCGGTCTAGGCAGCCGTTGTCTAGTGAGTTTAGTGAGCTTTTTGCAGTTAAATTCGTGTTTAAAATGCCAAGACTTTGTCAAAATAATCCAGATACTTTTTGCTATGTGTATGGTTGTTTTGTGGTCAAGTAATTTAGACGTAAAATTACATCACTGTTGAAACACCAATACTACGAGTATTTTAAAGTAAAGATTGGTGAGCAAGATAAGCATTGGGCACCACATGTTGTATGTAAGATATGTGAAGAGGGTTTAAGGCATTGGAGTAATGGAACAAGGAAATCCCTACCATTTGGAATACCAATGATTTGGCGAGAGCCAACAAATCACCATGATGACTGTTATTTCTGTATGTGCAATGTACGTGGATATAACACAAAAAATTTAAAAAACATCATTTATCCGAACCTCAAGTCTGCAATTAGGCCAGTACCACATGGTCCAGACGTGCCAATACAGAAACCAACAAATTTAGAAGATGTTACAAGCAGTTCTGAACCTGAAGTTGATGAAAACAACTTTACCGATGCCAGTGAAATATCGAGCGCTTCTAAGCAACCGCAGTTATTTTCCAAGACCGAACTTAACGACTTAGAGACTTTTAGGTCTTCCAAAGGATCTTTCCGAAATTTTAGCATCCAGACTTCAAAAGAAAAATTTACTGGCAGAAGACGTTAAAATCTCGTATTTTAGGAAACGCGAGTCCGAGTATTCAGGCTATTTTGAAAAAAGTGGTTGTCTAGTTTATTGCACCGACATTTCCAGTCTGATAAACAAACTTGGGGGCACATACAATCCCGATGATTGGAGGCTTTTTATTGAATCTGCCAAAAGAAGCCCTAAAGCGGTTCTCTTGCACAATGGGAATGTTTTTTCATCGGTACCGGTTGCCCATTCTGTGCAAATGACGGAAAACTACGAAAATCTTAAAGTAATGCTTGAAAAGATCAAATACAATGATCATAGTTGGAAAATTTGTGGGGATTTGAAAATTGGGTATACAAAGTACCCATGTTTTTTGTGTGAGTGGGGCAGTCGAAGCAGACATCAACATTGAAAGAAAAAGGACTGGATAAGAAGAGATAATTTAACTCCCGGGTCAAAAAATGTTCTGCACGAAAGTCTTGTTGATCCACAAAAAATCTTGTTACCTCCACTGTATATTAAACTAGGATTAATGAAACAATACGTTCAAGCTTTAAATAAAGATGGAGACTGTTTCAAATACCTTTGTAGAAAATTTCCCGCTATCTCAGATGCCAAATTAAAGGAAGGAATTTTTGTCGGTCCTCAAATAAGGAGATTGACGAAAGATCAAGAATTTGTTAATACCATGACCGAAACTAAGAAAGATGCAAGGATTTCATTTGCTAATGTTATTGAAGGTTTTTTGGAAAACAACAAGGAACCTAACTACAAGGAAATTGTGAAAAACATGCTACAGAAATTTATGAAATTGGGATGTACCCGAGCATAAAAGTTCACTTTTTACACTCGCATTTTGATTACTTCCCCGAAAATCTTGGTGATGTGAGTGAGGAGCACGGTGAGAGGTTCCACCAAGACATGAAAGAAATGGAACGCAGGTATTAAGGTCGGTGGAATGTTTCAATGATAGCTGATTACTGTTGGTAAATAAAAAGGGACAAACCGGCCCTGGAATACAGAAGAAAATCCACTAAACGAAGTTTTTCATCCAAGAGGGAAAGATCTTCTGGAAAGAAAAGAAATTAAAGATTGTTTAAGACTTTTTTCAATTTAGTTTACTATTTGTAATTTGTTTTTGTCTCTGTATCAATAAAAGTAGCGTTTATTTTGACCAAATCTTTTATTAATTTATTTTCAACATTGATAAGAAACCTTACGTAATAGGGCAAAATGACACTCGGATTTGAATTCAGCAGATCAAAATTATTATCAAAATCATATGTCAGATCGAAATCAACTTTCAAAAAGTCAAAATTTGTTGGCCTGTGTAATGGTATCAATAGAAAGAGAAAATCATTGCGCATCAAATGATACTAATAATAATATTAAGAGTGCGATTTTTATTTTAAAATACTAATTTGAAAGTTGACTGTTATTAAGTATGACAAGCCATGCGTTTCAAATTATTCCATTTTAGCGTATGACTGAATTGAATAACGACTATTTAAACTGTTCAATACTTTAATATGTATTGATTTAGTAGAAGTACAGCAAAATACATAAAGGTAAAATGCACAATGCCAATTGCCTATGATCGACTTTGAGAGTGGACACGCATGTGAAGTTTATTATCACACTGACTGGGATAAGGAAATCATGATCATAATTACCTGGTTGCTATGGCTTAGAATTCTAAGCTGCTCTGATTTTAATAAAGAATTTCATGATCTACATAAAAAAAACTGTTTCAACTTAATAAATAATACAATTTTCTTCAATTATTTATGGGCAGTCGTAGATAAAAAGTTGTATCTTAACACGTGTGATAAGGCCTACTAACATATTCATGCTCTTAACCAACCCAACGCATTCATATATTAATAATGCCTTTATCCCACTAATACGATAAATAACTATTACCGCTCTCTATTGTAGGTTCTGATGTTTAATAAATTCTAAATTAAAAAAGCTATTGCATTATAATATTTTAGGGTATTTGATAGCCGCAAGAAAAATATTTTATATAACACATCCGAGTCACGTACGAGATAACAAATAATGTAGTTGAGAGATAATTTGTCATCTCCAACTTGTACTTTTCAAGATAGTCATATGGCTAACGAACCTAATATGCACTTTTAGAAGGCTTCATTTTAATCTTTTAAATGTCAGTCTTTTACAAATCATCTAGGTGTAGACTTGTGGAATTGTCCTACTAGAAAAGTAAAGATTCATTCGAGTATTAATTAATTGAGTTTTATTTAATACCATTTAAATGTGAATTATCAAATTGTTCTGTTAGGTGTATTGATTCAAATTTAATTATTTTAACTCGTCGTAACTCATTTAAATAATTACTTATAAAGTAATGTTCTGCACAATTGTATAGTGAATAAAAAGAGTTTTCTCTTCATTATAAAAATAATATTATATCGCCTGCAAACAAATATATAAATAACTAAATAATAATATTAATAGTTTTATTAGATTAAGTGAACAAATAAAGTTTTTAAAAACCTTTGGCTATAGAATATAACGAAACTCACTAAGGAATCTCTTTAAATACATAAGTAATTAACTAATCAGTTGTAACGTCTGAAAAAGGCTCAAAATGCCCCATAATAAGACTGTCAATTGTAATACTATAAAATAATTCACTGAAAAAGAACAATGATACTTACTGTACTTTATGCTCCGACAGAAGACCTCTTATTGATAAATTATCATTCAGGGCGTAGATACTGGCTTCTCTAGCTTATAGGTTGTAAAGAAAACTAAGGTTTGTTGAAATAAGAAGGAATATGGGCGCCATTTACTCGAAGTCATTACAATTCTGGTCTGAACCCCAGAGTAAAAAAGGATTCAGATGATATTGATTGGTACAAATTGGTAATGGTACAAATACACAGAACTTACTTACTACCACTTACTATCATACAGTTTATCCGTTAATCCTTGATACATCGTTAGAGTTTTACAATTCTTTAATTTCACAAATATCATTTACACAATAATGCCGTTAAATACACTTAAACATTAGGTACACAGTACCTCACAAGTAGTAGAAAGAGAACTTTGAACCTTTGTTGTCGATGCTAAAGTTAAAACCATTGTTTATGAGCCAAAGTTTATGGTAATTATGTCATATTTGGGTTTACAATATCATTTCATTAATAAAGAATTGAACTCATATTTCAAAAGAAACTTTCATAATTTAAAAAAAAAAGTTATCACGTTGACACAATTTTATACCTCAAAAGGTCGCATTATCCCCAATACGGAATAATATTTGCTCCGGCACAAAATTTATGCAGTTTCCAAATACTAGCACTGCAATACAGAACAAAAATGTAATTTCGTTATTTTTCATGATTCAATTAACTATTAAATTCACTTCACAAGTCATAAACTAACAGCACACTGGATTAATTCTTATCGTTACTAAAACAAAAAAAATGCTCTAATTTTAAGCTTTTAAATTCCTGATCGCTAAAACGCAACGGGAAAAACTCAAACTTATTTCACTTGGCGGTTCATAACAGAAGCTCGCGTCACTTGGCAAATTATCCGAGACCTTCTGTATGTGCACTGCTTGCGAACGAATTACCCTACTCGGTAACTTTACATCAACTTTTCCAGTCAACACGCTAGACTAGACCCAACTAGACTGACTAACTTGGGGATGCAAAACTATCTTTTCCTAATACTTTTAAGAAAGGAAAATTAACCATCCTATCAAATCCAGCAATGACAAATTTGAAACCAATGAGAAAATTTGTTTCAGAATATTCTACGGGGTTTTACCGGAGCAAAAATCTGCTTCGTAGCCTGAACTCTGATATTTAAAATTTGTTGCGGACTGTTTTTTATGTCTGTCCTCGAAGAATCTATTCATCAGAAATGAAAATAAGCACGTTCCAAGAGGCATAAATTTGAATTTAATGCATTTTTAGACTTATCCGAGGGGTCAACCACTCGCCGCAATACATGTACATTTTGGCGGCAATCGCACGCAATCCTTAGCAATCACAAGGAAATCATCAGAAATCTCGCAGTCTTTATTAGCAATCTGCGAAATCTCTCGCAATCCCGCAATCATCATCGCAGTCGTCGAAATCGAATATAGTAGAAGTGGTTCCATCATGAATTTGTGGGAAATTCGATAGTTACATCAGTACTTTTGCCAAAAGCGGAATTTTGAGAATCGGTAAGTGAATACGTCAATAAAGCTAACACTCCCACTTCAAGCAAAACGAAAAAACCCGCCTATAATTTAGTGCTAATTAAAGAGAAAGTACCAAACAAAACTATATTTTTTTGTGGCTAAAACCATTTAGCCACAATTCGCATTTCAAAATTGGGGTGCTAGCTTGAGCTCAAGCTAACACCCCCACTTCGAACAAAAAAAAGCCATAATTAACTACTGATTAAGGACAAATTTGTACCACAAAAGCTTTTTTCGCAACTACAACTCTATAGTCACTATTCACATATCAAGACTGGCAGCGCAAACTGGCAATCAACTTTCATAAAAATGAAAATTTCCTAAGCTGTCATTTAGTACTAATTAAAGACCAATTTGTAACCCCAAAATTTTTATTTTTGTACTTTGCGTTCACAACAGTGGCGTGCGGTGAGAATCTAGTCTAGGGAAGCAGCCACGATTTTAATTTGAATATACCTAGGTACAGGCGCGGATTCACGGGGGGGTTCCCCAAATTTAGAAATAAGTATAGATAGAATAGAAACAAATAATGTTTGTTTAATTATTATTTATTAAAACAATCATTTTTCCAAAAATTTCCCCCTCAAAATAATTCTCTGGATTCGCCCCTGCTAGGTACAATAAAAAACAGCATTATAATTATTAAGCTTAAAAGTTTTTCAAAGAACTTTTACACTTTATACTTATGGAATTTGTTGACTATTATTCCTTATTTTAAAAAACTACTACTATGTATTTATACTGCAACTAGATTTTACGAGCTTTCTTAGCAAAATACCGATGCAAGTTTTAATCTTTGTTGTTAAATTTGAAGGTTCTGGTTTTGATCTGCCTTTCTTAATAATTTGTAGTTTCTCTCCAAAACTGTATGCAGAAAATTCTTTATTAATAATTTACAAACTGAACAAAAAAATCGTCCCGATTCGGACGTATTGGAAATATTCGAACCTTCCAACGAAGCAGCTGAATTTGCAGTCGTGACAATAATGCAATTTTAAATTTGCATACAGAGCAAACTAAATAGAATTATTTGTCTTTAAAAAAATCCAACTTATATAAATTGAAATAATAAAATGCGACAAAATACAGTCTCATTCGCAGATTTACATTACTTAAGTAACATAAATTTAACAAACACTAAAAATCGAACAAAGAACCAAGTTATAATAAATAAACATTTGGGCATGAAGCACACTAACAAATAACGGCCAAACAATGCTAAGAGCATCGTCTACTATATGACCACGCCTGCTGAACCACGCCAAGGCTAAGAGAAGAGCAGTTGTAATCAGTGCTTATATGCAGTGTATGTAACACATTTGAATCGGTATTACCTTTCCGTGCAAGTTTAATGAGCCTAATTTAAAATACTACTCTAAAGAATTATACTTTTTGCTGCACAGAATTGATATTGAGCTTTAAGTTGATTAAATATTACAAATTTAAACACACGATAACCGTAATTTTATAAAAATATTTTTGTTAGCATTGGTTTTTATTTTTAATAAATTCTGAAGGGAAGCATTGCTTCCATGGACCGCACGCCACTGGTTCACAATGGGCTCATTGTGCCACCAAAAACGATTTCATAATAGAGGCTATTATAACAACATTGTTTCTGGAGTCTATTTGTTTTGTAACATTGGTAAAACTTGTTTTATATTACATATAAACACATTTAATTTTGACACATTCTAACCTCACAAAACGTAAAAACTATGTTATAGCGTTATCACATGTTTAACGCAAAAATCACTAGATTGTAATGCAAAGTTTTAAATAGCTTGAACTTACAATTTCTATCAAACTAATGACGCAAAGTATAAAAAATAGTATAGTAAACTTGTTTTATAGACGTATGGCCGGTTTCACAAAACTTGATTAAGTTCTGATTAATTTAATTGTCATTAAATTCGAAATTCAGCAATTTCATTGGCTGACATTTAATAGACCTTGAATTTTATCCAATTGTATTTCTAGATTTCAAATTTAATCACAATTAAGTTAATGAGAGTTTAATCAAGCTTTGTGAAACCGGCCAGTAATGTAGTACTTATTCCTTTGGAACACTCCTCGCTTCTTTCGTCGTGTTCCAAACAACTCGTGCTACAATAGACCGTCTTATACAACTCGTATAATAATATACTATTGTGCCCTGATTAAAATGTTTAAATAAACGATTGTTTAAAACGTGTGCCATCCGTTTCGAGATTATTAGAAATTGATTAAATATATGCCACCTGTCAACTTTGACATGGTTTTACAAGAATTTTTAGAAGCAGAGGTGATTGCCTCACAATGTCTTTTTCCAAACAGAATATTAAAAACTTTCCCATATGGATCCAACTTTATGGCAGACACTGCATGTGACACATGGTACATCGCGCGCATAGTGCAAGTTTTAGATGATCAAATATTTAAAATAATATTTTTAAAATCTAAACTAGACGAGTATTAATATTTGGCCAAAAGAAGAGGATGTGCAGATTGTAAATATATATTTTTATTTTATGGGCCTATCGAATTACAGTAGGACTCAATTATCCATCGAGCATGGACCGGAGTATTGACGGATAATCGAAAAGACGGTTAACAGAACATTAGGGAATTTTTGAATGAAAAAAATGTTTTTTTTCTCTTTATTTTTGGAAAGATTATATGTATGTATGTAGTAATAGGCAATAGTCCATTTCTTTTAAAAAGCTGTGGCAAAATGGGCGTTGAAAAAAAGTATAAAAATCTTAGAAGAAGTTAAAACTAGTTAAATCTCTAAAACTCTTTTTAAACTTATGTAACGTTAAAATTAATCATCGTATATTAGTTCCTAAATGAAGCATTTTATTTGTGAAGTGTGAAGTAATGACCTTCATAATATCTTTATAAATGAATTTACCTAACACACATTTTGATTAATAGTACTGTTCTTGTAAAAAACAACGAGTACAAATACTATCGATTGTGTTCTAATCTTTAGCAATCACATTGAAAATCACTTTTCAAACATTATTACGTCAATGAAGAAGCAATCACATTCTAGAAATCATCCTGCAATCCTCGGAAATCATAGGCATTGCAAAAGCAATCCTTGGAAATCGTAGAGATTGTGAAAGCAATCCTTGGAAATCAGAGATTGCGAAGGCAATCCTCGAAAATCATAGAGATTGCGAGGAAATCTTGGATTTCGGCAATACATGTACATTTTTTGGAAGAGTGGTTAACCCCTCGGACTTATCATACCTTCAAGAAGGCAGTTTTATCTCTGTATTTTTCTTACAAAAGCAATTTCATCTGCGTGAGAACGCTTTGGATGACCTTTGATAGTAACGAAAAACTTTATTTGATTTAAAATAACGTCCGCAATTTTAAACCAACGAAAATAGATTTAAATGTGCAGAACCGTTCTAATATTATTTACACTAAATGCATTTTCAAATGCATTAAAATAGATCCTGAAATTTTAACACGTTACACAGTCTAATCATATCCACACAGATATATCATCGTCGTTAATGCATACTGGCGTATCTATTTTTTAGCACTTTACAAGAGCGCGGTTTAAATCATATAAAACATTATTACAGGTAATATAAACCTAATTCTTTGAAATGTTGCAACTAGCAATGTTGTTAGTTACAACATTTCAGAGAATTCATCATGTCATCTGTAATAAAGTTCTTATAAGCATTTAAACCGCAAAAAATAAAAATACATTTGGTAAAAAAGAGAATTATTAGGCGGTCCAAAAAATCCTTCTTCTTGTGAGAATAAACAAGACATAAACATAGACAATATATATATTTTTTTGTTCTAGGATAAGTATGGACAATCAAGTTCGGTACTAATGACTTCTCGTTTCGTGCGCTCACCCAAAATTTACCTGCTATCTAAATTAAAGCTATTTATTTTAGCTAACTTTTAGATCCTAATTAATAAAAGGAAAATAATAATGGATAAGTACAGAAGCGTCCCTAAGGTCGGTCAGCCGGGCGTATGCCCGGGGCCCCGGTAGCTAATGGGGCCCCTAGCAACACTGCTTAGATCGGTATCGCGTTCAACAACGGGGGCGCGTTGCACCGCCAGTCGTCCGAGAACATTTTGTTGTATTAAAAATTAAAGATTTTATTTATTTATTCACGTTTTTATTTACTGGGGGCCCCACTCCATATTTGTGGCCGGAGCCTCAAAATTCAAAGGGCGGCGCTGAATAAGTACATATTAATAAGAAATTTATTAGATATTAAGAATAAAAATGTATCAGCTTTAACAGAATGCAATTCACGAAACATCCACATCGATACTTAAGGAAAGTAAGGTTTTCCCATATTACTGTTTCTATAAATTCTGTATATTATGAATTGCTGTTTCATATTGCAAATTTAATTATGTTATGAATTTCAAGAAAATTGCAGGTAATATTAGCGGTACATAACAAAGTAGTTATGTAGATCTGTATTATCCATCATTCTAAATTGAGTAAAGTTTTCGTTTGTTTTTTAGCGCTACTAATGGTAAACAAATGATGCTTTTAAGTAACAGAACGTGCCAATGAGAGAGGAATTTGCTTACTTTTTAGCTGGCTCTGTGAAGTGTAGAATATTAAAGTTGATATCATACTTGATATTCAGATAAGATCAGGTAAACATGTGCAGGTGATAACGCACAAAATGAGAAGTCATTAACGCCATCATTTGAATTCCACACCAAACGAGAAAGTTTCAGGTAGATTTTCGTCGGCGCACGAAACGCGACGCACGAAACAAGAATATACCACTAAAGAACATAACTTTCATTCATCAATTTGCTATATTACGCAGAACATCAGAAATTCCAAACTAAAAAAATTATCCAAACTGTTTGCACGTCTATAAATAAATATAAATATCTCTAAAAGTATTTATCCTAGAACAAACAATTTGTTTAATACACTGCTCACAAGAAGAAGGGTTTTTTGGACGGCCTAATAATTCTTTGTTACCAGATGTACTTTTTTTTGACGGTTTAAATGCTTATAAGAACTTATTACAGATGACATGATGAATTCTCTGAAATGTTATAACTAACAACATTGCTAGTTACAACATTTCAAAGAATTAGGTTCATATTATCTGTAATAAAGTTTTTGATCACCTTTATGACTCATTTTTTAGTCATAAAGGTGTTCTCTTTCATGATCATTACTTTAATAATAATTAGTTATTTTATTATTACTCTCTATTATTGTTCCGGCCTGCATGCTATTTCAGCATGACGTCATTGTTGCAGCCTTTGCAATGTTATTGACCTGCCGTAGTAGCAGTAGTATTTATAGTAGACGTTACGTCAGAGTTAGTTCTTGACCACGAAACTAAAATATGCAGGAACTATATATACGTTGCGTAAGTGGGTTGTTTAGTCTGTAGTTGACTGTTCCGCAACTGAGACATGTAATATGTAATTCAATCTTTAAAAATAATAAACGGTCCATTATTTATCTGAAATAAAAAAACAGTTATTATTATTAATAGTTATTTAATAAATTAGTTTGTTAATGAAAGCGATTAATGATCGAAACTGTTTAAAGCACGAACGAGCGATAGGGAGTGAGTGCCTTTAATAGTTGAGATCATTAGTTGCTCATTAACAAACGAATTGATTACAACAGTTTTTCGTTGACCGTAAAATTCTTCGATTTTAAGATAGAAAATTTCAAATAATACCGAATCCAAACTTGTGCGTATATCTGGTTGCCCAAAGTAAAACATCATCAAAACGTCAAAATCACAAACGGGTTTATTAATGAAAAAGAGTGTATTAATGAGGTCCATTAATGCATCCTTTTTTCACAAAACAGTTACTTAATAAAAAAGAGTGTATTAATGACGTCCATTAATACATCCTTTTTTAGAAAAAATCATTCATTAATATTGACATTAACAAACGGTCAACGAAAAAGTCAATTATTTATTAAATAAAACCACTTTATGCTGTGATATAACTTTAAATTCAAAACGCAAACCATCAAGATATTTAAACCAATTAAATAATAAGATAGTCCACTAAAGGAATGTAGAAGATGAAGCATATCTAAAATAATCAAAATGGAGCATAATTATTATTTGAATATATTTATTAATTTTAATATAATTACTTAAGAGGCTAATGTAAATTATTATCAGTCAGGAGGTAATAAAATACACAAAGTTATGAAAGAGACAGAGCATGAGTAATCGATCTCCTATTTCCTCTGGCCACATACTAGACTGCTAATAAAGAAAGAAGCGGCAAAACTTTTATATAGAATAATAACAATGTAGTGAGACAAGCACTCAAAAAATCGGTTAAACATGTATTTAAAAAATCAGAGGACATACTATTTATTTTACATCAACATACTTTATCCTAAAAATACATAATTATAATACAAAATCTTTGTATTACTAAATATTAATAAAAATTAATTTATTGTTAAATCTTTTTTGTATTGTTATACTTTGTTATTTGGCAACCCTATTAATAGTGGGAAGTTGTTATGTGTAATACATAAATAATTAAAAATAATTATAGAAATACATGAAACTGGTTTAAACCAGTTTCTTTCTGCCTTTTCTTCATTTTTCTTTTCATTCTTTGATTCATTATTATATTGTAAGGCCTCTTTTGGGCCGTGGCGAATCAATTAGTAATTAAAGTAATAACTTGTCACTTAATCAATATAAACCTTAGGATTTTATGATCTCATTTGCGGCCCTTCAGTTAAGTATTAGTTTACATATGAGAGGATATGTAGCAGTGAATTTCCCAAAATGGATAAGTCATCACTCACCTTACTCCACTTAGGAACGTCTGACAGTCTTAATACTAAAGCCCGCCTGATGGTCCTCAATTTTAAATTACCTGCGATTACAAAAGAAAAACACAAGGAGCACCTCTTTTATAACCACCACCAACATTACTGCCTTATTTCACTTTCTCAAACACACTCAGTAAATCATCATCATCAACACTCAAGTCTACCTTCAACTAAGGTTAGCAATTAAAGGAAAGTATAGTTTAAAAATTAAGTAATAAAGAAAGGGTTGATACCTCACAGAACCGTGTCCGTGTTTCAAGACGAATCCAGACCTGAAACAAAGGAACGGCTAGTGCCTAAAAACACTCAGGACTTCATGGATGGAAAAATTTCAAAGCTTTATCCTAAGCCGCTCAGGAGTTCATGTCTGAAACTCTCAGGCCTTCATAATGGAAAACGCTCAAGGCTTTGTGCCTGAAACCCTCAGTACTTCATGGGTGGAAAAAGCTCAAGGGTTTGTGCCTAAAAGCAGGACTTTGTAGGATTATGTGTTGTAGTAATTATTATTATTATTAATGAGTACATTGATAATAAGGTAACTTACTATAAGATTTAGAGAAGGTATAAGAGCTTCAAAAGCTGTATGCAGAGCCAGGAATAGCTACTCTTCTTGTCTGTCCTACTTCTAACTATTCCATTTTAGATAAAAAGCTGGCGCTTCTGAAGCACGAAGATCTGAAGTTTTCAGGCACTCTAATGGTTGTTTGTTCCAGGCACATTAGCCATTCTTAGTTTCAGCCACGAAGTCCTGAGGATGTCAGGCACAAAGCCTTAAGATTTTTCCATCATGAAGTCCTGATGGTTTCAAGCACGAAGTCCTGGGGGTTTCGGGTACAAAGCTTTGAGCTTTTTCCGTCACGAAATCCTGACGGTTCCAGGCGATTAGTGTCGTTTTGTTTCAGGTCCGAATTCGTCTATCTTGAAGCACGAAAACGGTTCCTTTGAGGTATCAGCCCTTTCTTTTTATTAGTTTATTATGAACTATACTTTCCTTTCATTACGTTTTTTGATAGTAGACCTGAGTAACGATGATGATAGTGTTGTTGATTACGTGAAATAAGGCAATGATGATGGCGGTTATGACAGTGGTGCTCCTTGTGTTTTTCTTTTGTAATTGCAGTGTAATTTATTTTGCAGTGTAATCTGTTAGGGAGGGAGTTTAGTATTAAGACCGCTAGACGTTTCTAATTGGAGCAAGGTGAGTGATGACGTCCATTTTTTATAAATTCGCAACTAAGTACATCCTAACATCAACACCCACATCTTTGTAACTAAGGTCAATTCGGCTAAATTTATTTTGCAGTGTAATTTTTAGGGAGGGAGTTTAGTATTAAGACCGTCAGACGTTTCTAATTGGAGCAAGGTAAGTGATGACGTTCATTATTCAGAAATTCGCAACTAAGTACATCCTAACATCAACACTTACATCTTGTAACTAAGGTCAATTCGGCTAAATGGAAACAGAAATAATTGAGAACGTTAACCAAAATTACAGTGTCGGTCGAGCTTTAGGAAATTTCAAAGCAGTAACCTATAAAACTGCCTGGCGCCATCTGATCTCAAGCCGCTTATTTAAGTTACACAGAATAATTTGGCGGGAAGACCAGGATCAACCAGCATAACTTCTTCAAATAAGCCATATGCTCGTTTGCTCATGTTATAAAGTGAATACCTTAATTTTCTATTGTCCAAAAAGTATTATTGTCCAAAAAGTATTATTTGTGCATCTGTGGGTGCTACCTAGATATACATTAAATGACACTATTATCTCTGGATTTTATAGAACTGGCTCCCTTACAGTTTGTCGAACAAAATTCCTATAATCCGAATTTGACCAGGCAGCTCTAACAAGATTCAGATTATATTGAACAGGAAACTAAAAGGACCCAATCTGCAGATCCGACAGAATCTAAGGAAGTTGATGAGACGCACTCTTCTAGTAGTTCCAAAATGGAATTCAAGCCGATACAGAAACGTTGAGTATCATACTTGAACCTTCCCAACACCAGACATAGAATGAAACATCGTAGTTGCCCCAACATAAAATGTTGAGTCTATAAACAGTTCCGAAAGCTATTTCTTGTGGAAGTGAAACCAATCCAAATATCCTAACACAAGAAAATGTTGAGCCTAAGAAAAGTACAATAGACTTTTTTATAAACCCCTTGAAATATAACATGCAGAATTCCAAACCTCCTGAACCTAAGGAAAAACAAATAAGATTGAAACAACTCAAATACGGAGGACCTCTAAGAAGAAGAAAGTCGACAAAAAAATAAATGCACTAAGAGAAAAACATCCATAGAAAGCAAGGAAACAACGAAACTAGTTACTAAAAGTACTAAAACACAGTGAAAAAAATAACAACCCAAATCCAAGGCTTGTTAAGAAAATTTATAAAATCAAAAGTGATGACAGTGCTGAGTGAAAAGTGAGGACTAATTAGAAAATGAAATGCAAATGATAATGGAGAGTAGTGACAGTGGCATAAGCATAAATAACGCAATAAATGAAGCAACGAAAGCTAACAAGGAACTACCAAAAGAAACTAAATCACAGACAAACCAAATGAAATGAAACGAAGACAAGTTTTTGACAGTGAAACCATTGAAAACAATGAACTAGGAAAGGAAAAGTCAAATGTTGCAAAAATAGTGACAGTGAAAATGAAAACACACTCACGCATACGGTATAGATCTT
The DNA here is from genome assembly GCA_929113105.1 of Agrypnus murinus. Classification (NCBI taxonomy): domain Eukaryota; kingdom Metazoa; phylum Arthropoda; class Insecta; order Coleoptera; family Elateridae; genus Agrypnus; species Agrypnus murinus. Next base: position 124,150,426 of record OV816026.1, read on the forward strand.
TGCTGAAAATCTTGGAAATTTCCATTAGGTATGCATTTTAAATACTTCTTCAAACGGAGATGTGTCTATGAAATTTCTGGAAAGAATAAGAAGCGTGTTTAGATGTCCACTGGTGCATCGTATCGCGACTGTTTCCACTGTTTCATATTCACCGCACGTTGCTGAACGGGTGACACCTGAATTCCTAACACCTATATTTCTTGAAGGTGAAGATAAATTCAACATCGATCCATCTGTCCATGTAATCAAAAAAATATGGAAGGCAGCAAGACACTAATCTGCTCCTAATATTTTTCATGTTGTTCATGTTTTGTTTCAAATGTTCTTTTAGGTTATGGTATTTTTTAAGTTACATTATTTTTTAAAGTTTATAAAATCACCTTAAATAAACTTAGTTGTTACTTCGAGCTTATTATGCTTTAATAGGGAGAAAAGAGGATAATAATAATGTTATTAGCTTGTTAACAAAGTACTAGTCTTCTGTTCCTTAAATATAGCATTTTAACATTAAATTCTATTTCTTTTTCTCCATGACTCTTGCAGTTGGTACTGTTTGATATCAATTTGCCTCTATCAAATATAACACTGTTTTGTGCAAAATAATTAAGTGCTCTTTCAATTTCAATTTCAAGTCTTCTTTGGAAATTTTAGAATTTGTTATTTCTCATAATGTCCACGTTTTGGCCTTTTATTGTTATCAATTTATTATTTTATTACGGTATATTTATATTCATCATCACAATTATAAAATTATATTTTCATTATTTCTCATGATTATTTTTATATTTACATTATAATTATTTCATTTGATTCATTATTTTATTTGATTTTTTTGTGAATTCCAATAAATTTCTGGCAATATTTATATGACTTTCCAAAATTATTTGTTTTTGATAAAGAATAAATAGTAAATAAAAAATAAATACTACACTACGAAGTCCGATCCGAATCCAATGAAATATTTATATATGCCGCTGCCCAGAAATCCCGAACGCACTAAGAGGCGGAATGTTGCTTCAAGATGTAAAATCTTGTAGTTTGCCCGGTGGTATAGGCAACGTGCAATAATGAAAATTAGAGAAACATACTTCCGTTGTTCATATGTTATTTCGTAAGTTTCGTATTTTTGCGAAAGTGCAGCCGATTATGCAAAGCTAAATAGTTTATCTACATGCAAACAGCAAAGAATTATGCTTTGAACAAACAATTCTTATTAGATTTTTGCAGTACATATAGGCAAAATTATGAGATTTCGAAGTTGGGTTGCGGTAATTATTTTTTAAAAATCATAAAGTCTTTGATGCTTGCATGTAGATTAATATTTCATCTCTTGATTTATTGCAATAAATAGACAATTAGTTTAAAAATTAGGCTAAATCACTTGAACGCGTAAACCTATGCAAACCACTCTCTAGTCGACGTACATTACCCTCTTAAATAAACCTTTAATAAAAGTTTTAAGATGCCGTTTATATTATTCTAACAAGGCAACGTCTTTCAACGCCGATATACATGAGACATACCTTATGAATTCTACCGACTGCTCAATTAAACGCGTCTAAACAGCAAATCCGTCCAAATTTATAATTGAAGTTGTACTGTAATGATCTACTACATATTATCTGAAAGGTACTGAACAGATACAAGGATTGCCATAGCAACCATAATAAATAAAAGTAATAAATAAATATTCAATAAGTTAGCACTTCTACGATAAGCACGCCTTCTACTGAACTTGAACTGTTCTTATAAGAAATCTCTTGAAATAGCGTATCAAATGGCATAGGCAGTATAGGTTTTAACCCGGACATTTTAGGTGTAAAGCTGGATTTTGGTATATAGGTAGTACTTTTATTTTGATTTTATATTTTTTATTTTTTTATTATTTTAATATCTTTTATATATTGTCTTATCATTTTATACAGTACCTAATTTTAACACAATAATTATAATTATTAACTTGTAGGCAATCTATTCTGAGTCATACTCTAACTCATCAGCTATTATGACAACATTGCAACATTCTGTACCCCTACAATATGCGCACATAGGGGAGCATGACAGACCAGCTCGCACACACTCACAATTTTTGCTACAGTTTGCCTTACAATTACAGCTTATTAAATGAAGCAGCTTTTCTGGAGCAGGTGGTAAGAGAGTAGCAATTGGTGTCAATTCACCATTTATACAAATCCAACCCCATTCTGTGGGAGGTAAATCGTTGCCCAGCCACTGCTGCACCTGTAAGTTCGATATATGTGAAATCGGGCAGCATCAGATGTAAGCGGAAGAATTGCCAAATCGAACTCTGCGGTCACACGTAGGCGTGCAACTAATTTATTCATATTATAATATCGCAATTCCTTCAGAGTGTTGCAATTTTTTCCACCATAAAGCCATAAAAGAAATTTAATGCCAGCAGCAACCAGATTATTCGTATCTGCATTAAGATCATTAAATATTTTCACTTCTTTGCGAAGTTCCTCAGACTTTTCCAAAAGTTTCCAAGCCGAAACTTTTCCCTTTTTGAACAGGGCAGAATTTGTGTCCATGCCAGTTATAGCATGAAGAAAAAGGAGTACGTTCTTCATATCTCCGTTCTTAGTTTGTACGTCCACAACAGAAAAAATTTTATCAGGCTTACCACCTGACCGTGCATTACAAAAATACAATTTCATATGCGAACCAGCACCAGCAACAAGGATTGCTAACAAATGAGTATCTGTTCCCATAATACAGACAGGATATTCATCGACAGCCATATTAATAGCTGTTGTCACTTTAAGCGTATCAGCATCAGCAACAGCCTCAGTTACACTAATTCCAGAAGATTTTAGTTTTTCCAAAAGAAACTGAATCCTGATTGTGAAGATGATACAACCATATTAAGTTCAAAAATTACATCGACAAATCGAGCTTTTGCTCCTTTTCTCTGTTCTTGACATTTTGTGCTACTAGTTTCATAACCATCAAAAACTACTGTGCTCTGTCGGCTGTAGTTTGCAAAAACGTAACTTACGTAAGCAGAACAGGTTTGATCAAACATGACTGGCCTTTGCCATATAACCTTGTGTAATAAATAACCACCATCAATAACAAATCTAGTTCCATTAGGGACAAAATCTTTACAAGGTATTTGCTTTGATATCAAATTTTACAAGGCGGATTTTACAGTTTTTCTTATAGATATGCCAACAAATAATACTGGGGGTTTCGGGGCGAGCACAAAAGACAGATACTCTTCAAATTCGGAGGTAGATTGTAAAATACATGTTAGCCGAACAATCATTCCAGATATAGCGGATTCACCTATTGATCGAGCGTCATCACAGTTAATATTATTGTTTGCAACTATTTCGCTTGAAAGTGACAAAAGACCATCCCTAGCTGTGCAAGAAAATGGAGAGTGAATTATGAGCCAAATCTTAAATTTAAGAAAATCTGTATTATCCCGAACTTGGCGGGATTCATGTAGCTCTACTTACTGCTCGAAGGTGTCACCTGAGATACCAGTGAGCTTTCCAATAGCTTTCATATAAATATATGACACTTGCATCTGATTTGCTATAATATTCTGCATATTTTAAGATAAGAATCAGAATAGCTATCTCAATTAAATAGCGACCTACGATTTTTCCTAAAATGCGAGCTTTTTTGTTTTCCCCAAGCAAACAAGGGTTCCACGCATAGGGACTTTTTATACGTTATAGATACCATCAAGTACTATCTATATACCTAAATCCAACTTGACACTTATAATGTCCGGGTAAGAATCTATACGGGTATGCTAACAGTGAAGTAATCTTAAACTATAAAATTCATAACTCGTAATCTAGACAACATATTTGACTTGATTCCTTTACTAAAAATTATTATGAACCTTTCTAAACATATCTTCCGCGATATGGAGGTATAGGATTTGTATGCACTTAAAAATGCTGAAATATGCATGCACTTATGCACTATAAAAACGTGAAATATGCACTTAAAAATCATGAAATATGCGTTTATTAGAAATTTTTAATAAATATATGCACTTTCATTATTAAAAAAACACCTGTTTAGCGTTATTTACATTTTATTTACAGAAATTATTTTAATTAGACATCCTATGCAATAATTTAATTAATTATATTTTCTAAACATAGAGTGTTACAGTTCACAATGACGTACATTTTTAAATTTTCAAAAGTAAACATATGCCTATTATCCCTAAATATTGTTTTATATTTTGAGAAACTCCGTTCCACATCGCAAGACGTAATTGGGGCATACTTAAAATTGTTTAATTCTACAAGCGAATAATGTTTTAGCTCGGCTAAAATGTCTTGGCCAGATACTGCATCGTTTATGCTTTTAATTATATTCAAGAGATTCATCTAATGAATTTCCCTGACTTTCTAATTTCTGAATTACTTTAGCTAAACGCACAAAATGTGTCAAAACAAACAATAATTCTGCCCTCACCTCCTTAGTATTAAAAGCATCATGTGCGCTTTGTATGCATAGTGAATCGTGTTTATTAAGTTTATTTACAAATGCTTTAATAATATTAAAATAAGTTGCATAACATTCTGCTGCAGAAAGCCAAGTACCCCACCTTGTTATTACAGGCTCAGGTGGGAGAGGCACTTCTTGAGCAGTTTCCCTAAATATTTGTATGCGATATGGAGCTTTACAAATAATGTTTTTTACATCTGAAATTATACAGTTTACGTTAGGATATATTTCCCGCACTTTTTCCGCAACTCTATGCATTGCATGGGCAAGACAAGTTAAGTGGATCATTTTTTCGTACAGAACTTGTAAGCCTGCTGAGAGTAAATAATTACTAGCCTCATCTATGTCTCGGGTTTCTTTAATACGTAATTGCAAATTTATGTTGTCATCTAGTTATTGTTGGAATCGATCCCAGTTTGTTAGTTTCTAGGCAAGTCGAGGACTAGTTTCTTTATTAAGAGCTGTGGTGCTTAATGTAATGATGACAGGTGCATGTCCGGAGAACAAATCATAGTTGGATTCAATTGTAAATAAGGTAGTAGCAATTCCGGATGATATAAAGAAATCGATTAAGTCCGGCAGTTTAGTCGGGTCAGCCGGCCAATGTGTAGGTTCGCCAGTAGAGTGGTGATGGTAGTTGTTTTGTGTAAGTGATCGGAGTAAGTTTCGTCCTTTTGTTAACGTAATCCGTGATCCCAAGTGGATGTTTTTGGCATTCCAATCATCTCCCGCTATGAACCTACTTCCTATAGTCCAAAAGAAGGTGTTATACTGGTCAGTGGGATGGTGTGTCTTGGAGGACTATAAATAGCCGAAATCGTAAATGCCCAAGAGGTTGTACTGACGTGAACATTTGTAGCCTGGATATACTCGGTTTGAAATTTATCAAGCTCATGATGCATTATAGAGTTTTTTATTAGTACAGCCGAGCCCGCATGTGCAGTGGTTATCAGGATGATTGGTGCAATAGGTTGTATAATAAGAATGCGAAACACAGTTCTTTCAGTGAAATGAGTTTCAGACACAAGCATTATGTCAATTTTATTTAGTTGTAAAAACATAATTAATTCTTGTTTATGGTTTGATAAACCATTTGCATTCCAAGTAGCGATTCTTAGTATATTAGCCATTATAAAGATAATTTACTAATTAATGTTGTTAGTAGATTTAGCATGTTGTTAGTTTGATTTATCATCTGAGTAAACATATTTTTAAACTCAGAAAGAGAGATGGTTAATTGATCCCCGAAATTGATTGGCTGTCCGTTTGCGGCATGAGAGGCGCCATGCGATTGAGTCATTCGAGCATACGTTGGTCGAGTATGTTGAGGTGATACATTATTAGTAACTGGGGCATTTGTTGTAAATGAATTGTTGATTGTCAGAGGATTTGGTCTGTGATTTGTTCTTGAGTTGTTGCTTGGTCTATTTCTAGCATTTATTAAGTCTTTGAATACTGAACATCCTTTATAATTGGCAGGATGACCTCCATCACACAAGGCACATTTAGCTGGAGTAGTTTTGGGTTTAGTGCAGACTTTTGTTTCATGTCCGCCCCCACATTTAACGCACATGAAAGGTCGAGTGCAATAAGTTTTTGAATGCCCGTAATTTTGGCACCTGGTGCATTGTACTATATCGTTCTTTTTGTGCGGCGCTTCAACGTTTATTTTACAATTGCAAAGAAATTCGATATCATAGATTTTTTTGTTGCTCTTGTCAGGCGCTAAATCAACGTAGAAGAGTGGAAGAGGTTCCTTGGTAATTTTGTGTTTAATGTTTATTATGTTACGAACATGGTGACCTAATTTTTCTAGTTCCTGTTGGATGTCTTGTATTGGCATAGAGTGGTGAAGATGTCTAAGTACAATTCTGTATGAACCTTCCTTTTTAGGCTGGTAAGTGTGGTGAATGATCTTTTCCTCTCTGAGGTGTCTAATAATATTTCTGTAGTGTCTATTGTATGTGCGTTTATTTTTACTGTATTGTTTGTTAGAATTTTACTATAGTATTGCTCATTTTCAGCAACTTTTGAAATATCATCCAACATGCTAGTATAATTAGTGACACCATAGATGTATATGGGAGGGGGTTTCACTGCACTGAGTGCACTGAGTTTTCAGTGCAACAACAAACGTAGTGACGTTTGTTGTTGCACTGAAAACTCAGTGTCTTCAGGCCAATACTGCAAATGTGCGGTTGGCTGCTATCAGTGAAACCTTGTGTTATTACATCTTTCTGAGTTAGTTGCTTTTATATTTATTCCATCTGCTATGCCGTCCTGATGATCACTAATAAGTGTGAAACACGTGTAGACGGCTGCAACTTATGTTTTCTTTCTTCTCTGTTGCGCGATATCCCATTATTATAACACTTTCTTATATATATATATATATATATATATATATATATATATATATATATATATATATATATTAAATAATATTTTGAATGCAAATTCATATAGAAAAATGTATCGACTCTGCTGGGATTCGAACCCAGGACCCTCCACTGTCTAGGTGGTATCTCTACCAACTGAGCTACAGAGTACGATTACCAGCATAGCGAGAAATTTTCCATATGATTCAGATATTATAGCACACATACAATAATATCTGAATCATATGGAAAATTTCTCGCTATGCTGGTAATCGTACTCTGTAGCTCAGTTGGTAGAGATACCACCTAGACAGTGGAGGGTCCTGGGTTCGAATCCCAGCAGAGTCGATACATTTTTCTATATGAATTTGCATTCAAAATATTATTTAATGTAAAATCATTATTCAACTTAACAAAAATTAATATCATCTAGTATATTATATATATTGATGCCTGTTAAGCTGTCACCTCCGCCATACAGAGGAGACGACCTGACTTCCGGGTATTCCCGTGAATATATTGCTAAAAATTTGTTATATTTGTGATGAGGGGAACCTCTAGAATCCAAATCTCAAGAAAGGGGAAATTATTTCCCTTGTTTTATTTTGTCATATATAGAGTTTACAGAAGATACGAACCGACCTCCAAATTGTATATACAAGCAGAAACTGGTAGTTCGCTGTTACCTCCAGCAACGCTGCCAAGTGCTCGGAGGTCAGAAGGTACCATCGTTATGCGCAGTTATATATATAGAGCGTTGACACCACATTCCATAGATGTACATTTCATAAAAAGGGTCTCTTGTGGTCTCCAGATGTTGAAATCGGGCGGTTCAAATTGCTCGCCGAAGGCATTTTAGTGGCAAAATAACAAATGAAAACAAGCAAGCATTCTCGATTTACTTATTTTTTATTTTCTGTGTTATAGTAAATTGGCGTTTTTGTATTTCTTATGAATTATTATTAAAGACTTATTTAAAAGCCGTTTCAACATTTATTAAAGCGTCTTTCTGAGTAGCACTGACTAGTTTAATAAGGCTTCTCTAATTATAATCATTGCTTTCTCGTTTACTTCATAAAGTTAATATTTTATATAGTTTCTTGTAATCTCGAGAATCACTGTTTAATTTGAATATACTTTTATCTAGATTCTATTTTGATTGAAATATACTCAGACACTCTTTTAATTTTTACTAAACTCGAAGAGAGTGTAATACAAAGAAATTAAATAATGTGTTTTTTACTACAAATGTTTGATATTTCCGAAGTCACACACTTATCATGTTGGACCATTGGATTTCCTGTGATTTAATTAACAAAGGGAGTTATCAACTTTATTAACATTAAACCAATCGAAACACAACAAATTAATCGACATTTTTAAAAATTTTCTTTTAAGGCATTTTTTCCAACAGCTTCCGTTGGCTATGATATACACCTCTTTATTATTTGATCTAACGAATTATAGAATATGTATTAGGATGGAACGAAATAGAGGTCAAAAAATATTTTTTCCATTTTTTTTATCATGGCAGAGTGATTAAAAGTTGTCTTGTTTGGTGCCTATTAACATGTAGAACCCCCAGCTCAGTAAAACAATTTCTTGAGGGTCCGCAAGCACTTTGAATTTGATCATTTTTCTCAATTATTAATCAGTTTTTCCCTACTAACTTCAGATTTTCTTTTCCATTTTTTATCATGGCCGAGTGATTAAAACTTGCATTTTGTAGTGCTTAATATCGTGTAAAAACTCCAGATCAGTAAAAAAATTTCTTGTGGGTCCGAAAGAACTATGAATTTTATAATTTTTTTCAATTATAATTCAGTTTTATGTACCCTACTAGGTTGTAATACCTGCTACGCGGGTATAAAGTTTTGTTTATACAGTACCAAAAAACGTTAGGAAACATCTAAAAATGACTTTAGAATATTTTAGAAACCATTAAAAAAGTAAATAAAAAAAGCAAAAAATAACGTCCCAGCCAGGGTTGGAACCCCCAGGGTTCGAAACCCCAATAGAGTCACGCCAAGAAAGAAAGAATATAGAGAATCAACGTATATATTTCTTGGATATCTACCAACCTGCAGAAGGTATATTTTACACTTATTAATAGGAGCACTTATACAGGTGGTAAAAACAAACAATAAAGATTTTAATTGAAAAGAAATGCAGTTCTATAAAACAAAAAGAAAACATTGTTATATTGGGATAGGTAATTTATATATATTATTACTTATGAGTCTTATGACTATAAGGTTGTCATACATTAAAATATTTTCTTGACTCAAACAACGGCATGGACTTGCGAGATTCTATTTTAGTCATAATGTAACCATCTCTGTTGCTGCTGCCACAAACTGCAGACGATGGCTCTTGACAATCTTAACCGTTCTTTCAACCGCTTGAGTGTGGCAGTGGAAATAGTGGAAAATCAACGGAAAGTTCATTTGATGAGATCCCAGCCTTCTTTCTCCACCGTTCTTTCAACCGCTTGAGTGTGGCAGTGGAAATAGTGGAAAATCAACGGAAAGTTCATTTGATGAGATCCCAGCATTTAGTATGAGACCTTTTAGTTCATCTTCCTTTATATGTTTAGTAAATGGAGGCTCTGTGACTTTTTGAGCTTGCCATGAATTTAAATCAATGTAATTTTCAGCATAGAAATTGATTTTAGGAATTTGGAATTTCTTGACGCCACCACCATTGTGGACTAATGTTCTTGCCTTTAGGACTAGTCATAAACCCAACTCACGAATATGTCTTCTCTCATCCATTAGAAGCCCGAGAAGTAGATTTTGTGGGGAGGCAAAGCAGCCATTTGTTTGGAATTCAGGATCGACACCATTTAGGAGCCCATGCGGAAAGTAGCGGGAAAACTTTACAAGTCTCCCAGTACTGAGCGCCGTAAGTGCAAGATGGATGAAGTTTCACATGGGACCAAACTAGAGCGTAGACTTTTATTACGTATTCAAATAGTATTTTCAAGTTATCAGAAGGGTTCTCGCTGCTGACGTACAGGCGTAAAATGCGATTAGCTGCCATCTTGCATGTGATGGCTTCCCTGGTTTTTTCTTCGCTAGATCTTCTGAATACTCTCCTCGTGGCGTGGCAAACTTCTAGCAAATATTTTTGGTCACTACTCAAATCTTGACTGAGTTCTAAATAGGGAAGGTTACCTTCGATTGGTGAAAAACTAGCAATGGCAAGCTTTTCGCATCCATCTAGTTTCTTGCCAATTTCGCCTAAGTAGGTTCTAGGCCCAGTAGTCTTTCTATCTAGAAACTGGTACAGACGGCGTAAGGGAAGTCCATTGGAATGAAAAATACAAAACATCCATTGTAATCACCTTTTCGGTCCTTTTTCAAGTAGAGAAATCACACCTCCCTTGGTCCTAGTGCTGGTACCAGTTCTTTCTGCTATCAAAATAAAGTGCACGGATCGCTCTTTGACCTGCTGTCGAAACAACTTGATCTCTGTGTCCTGTTCTCTCTCTGCCAATCTTCATCCTGTCGATAACCTTTTCTTTGTCTGCCTGGGAGATTACACCAACGTCTTGCAGCTCTGTCTGATTATCCTGTTCGATCACAGATGGATGCCAATGTTGGAAGTTTCACCCTCTGTGAGATTGATGGCCTTCCTCAAGATCCGATTAAGATTCACTGTCGGATCTTTCCGTGATATTTTTGTTTCCCCCTTGATCTCCATCTCTATTTGATTTCGCATCTTCAAACAACACTTTTCGTTACGTCAACTCCTTCCTCCCACTCCTCCCAACTCTCTCTGTACTCCGAAACACAAATTAAGGTTTTAACACAAAAGTAAATTGTGAGAAAATTACAGGAAATAGTTCGTGAGGGTAGAGAGGGAAAAAATGGATTTTTAATAAGAAAGAAAAAAAATTCTGCAAAGTCGTAAAAATTAGGGCTTTTGCGGACCCTCCAAAACTATTCTGACTACAGCCAGCAATGGCACCAATATCGCAATAAAACCAAGGTTAGTCTTGGACCAATCTTGAATGTTAATGTAGTGCCAAGGCTGCTAATTGTGAAACAAAACAACTAGTACACAATCCTTTACCTCTAATGAATGCTAGTTCAAACAAGCAAAGAAGTCAACCATTATTGTTTCGCTTAGCAACCACTAATCTATTTTTATAATAAACTGCATTTACAAAAATTAACAACATGAGTGCCTAGATTTATGAAAATGTAACCTATTTATTAACTCCTCAACTGTACGTACACTCAAATAAAAAGATCGGTAAAATCAAATAAAACAAGCCTATGAATTTGCGCCTATCCATCTTTTCAGTTGATTTAGCCGCATTTAGTTGGTTAAGTAACAAAATAGAGGTTGTTTAAGTGACAACGTTGAACAGGCTCATCCAATCTATGTTTCTGTTGTAACACAATAATCTACACATAAAAATAGTTAAATTGTACTTCTTTTGTAGGTAACCCAGAGTAAAGAATAGGTTATTTCAAACAAATGTAATGGTTATTAATCAAAATTTACGTTCATGTACAGTCATAATTATTACTTTACAAAATATTGTTCAACTTAAATAGAATAATTTGGTTGGTCAACGAAAAATGTGGGTAAACTTTATAGATAAACAAATCCATAGTTTAATTTTATTAGTCTTCGAAGATTAAGGAACCTATTGGACGTTTAGATCAACTAAATAATTTGGTTGTTCTTATTTTGTACTGCAACAAATTTTCTACCGTTGTTCTAACATTAAGCGAGCGGTTTGCTTCAACTGAGATCATGTTTATACTTAATAAATTTACCGATTTGTTATTAACAACTTTTTTCAGTTAAATTAATCAACCATATTTTTTGAGTGTATAGTACATATATTCGTTTGATGCATCTAGTGGGCCGACTAGGAGCTTTTTATTTTAGATTTCGCTAGCTGATATAATACAGGCAAGAATTTAGCAGGATATATGAATATTGGCCCAACCTTGGATACAGGGTAAGAAACCAAGATTTGGAATTTAAAGATTACTCAGATTGGAATTATCTTAGAGAACCTAAGATTGAAAGTTGACTAAAGTTTTGGTTGTTAAGTAATTGGGACTTGATATGTAGAGATTGGCTAAGACTAGCGGGTATAAATTAGCAAAAATAGTATATGATGCTTGACTCCAGTATTCTATGGGTAACTGCCTCGAGTTGACACCTGGAAATTGGCTGGAGCTTGGACAAGTCGTAAGGAACCTAGACTCGGCTTATGAACACTGGCTCGGATTCGTACAACGTTTAGTGGATCAAGAATTAGTACCAGGTTGTTGGTTAACCCTTGAGCGACAATTAAACAACTAGAAACGTGGGTGAAAATCGGTACATCTAACACACCACTGGAAATACAGCGCTGCAGCAGCTTTCACATCCTTCTTAGATTTAAAAAGCCACTCAAGCAATAACATCGTTTGAAGTACATCATCGTTTTATAGATATAAAATGCTTAAAGTGCTGACAAGTAACACTAGACGACTGATTTACCGAAAGCCAATAATCAAAATGCCAGAACATCAATTTTGACGGTAGATAAGAGATATAATAAAAAATAAAAATTTTAAATGGTGGTTTTTAAATTTAAGACGATTGTTGCACGCTGATGCACCGCTGTTTTTCCAGCTGTGTGATGGGCGCACCCAATGACAGAACCCAGAACTGATAAATAAACGTCATTCATATTAAACTTGAGTTAGAGAACCAAGATTCGATATCTGAAAATTGGCCTAGACTTGGATCAATGCCGAGAAAACGACATTTGGCTGTCCAGTGTTCAGCCACGTTAGGGTTTACTCAAAGACCTTTGTTTTAATATTATAGTTTGTCATGGTTTTAACACCTTGCTTGCAAAAATGAAGTTATGCCACTATGCCAACTCTATACTTTTCTTATTTCATCACGCTGTTAACAAGTGTCTACTTCTACGGTAAGCCCTCATACCAAGGTCTGCAGTGATCAGTGGAGACATAGATCTGGACCTCATGTTCATTTTCTTCGCCAATAAGCTTTTTTTACGAAAAGGATTTTATATAAAGAAATTCTGTCAATAGTTTAAGCCATGGTTTCAGATATTCAGACACACCAAACATTTATGATTTCTACTTATTTTTGTTATAAATCCGGCAATTGAGATTTTATAGACCGAAGTTGATGTCTGAAGGAAGACAGTCGCGTCTGGAATCGATAACTATGGAGAATCATTGTACAGGACGTATAACGTTTTATTTCATGTCTTGCAATTTTTCATTTTTGAACGAAAATTTATTTATCCCCTATTTTATAATAATCTAGTCATCCTATAATAAAAATGGGACATTTTATGTCAAACTGACGTTTGTTTAAGCCTTTCAGTATCGTAAAGCTTTCTGTCAGGCTTATGACTTAAAGTTTTATTATCCGCTACAATATGGAATGGAAATTAGGATATTTAATAAAAAATATGTTTTAGTCGTAATTATGTAAAAAATAACAGTTATTTTTTTACAAAATGATTATTTCGGATTTATTCTTTCCTTCATCAGATGTAGCATATTGCTTATAGCGTATCAGATTGCTTATTGGTTGTTGCTATATCCCTTCAAGTAGTTCAGTTTCGAAGTATGAAGATCATTGTACATCTGTTGAAGACTTGTGCGATCATCTAAGTCCTGATGAAGTAATTATTTGCGGCGATTACAATTTACCCTTGGACAAATGGAATTTGAACGAAATGGAAATGATAACCAGTGACAATGCTTCTCTAGACACATTAGTGGTAGACAATAGTTTCAATTTTTTAAATCTATCTCAGTGCAAAAGTATTCCAAATGTGCGGAAAACTTACTTAGACTTAGTTTTTGCTAACGTTATTAATGTCGCTATTCAAGTAGCATCTGATCTTCTCTTTAACAATACTTGCCATCATAGTTCGTATGATATCTGTTACCATAATACTGAAAATATTTGTACTACAGTGAACGAAGTAACCAAATACATGTTTAAACGCGCTAATTATGTAGCAATTAACTCTTGCATTACAAATGTAGACTGGGAATCTGTGTCAAATTCTTCTGATAACATTAATGATGTTGTTAATGAATATTATTCTATTTTATATAATCTTTTAGAAAATTTTGTTCCAAAAATAAAATATAGAATATCAAACTATCCGGTTTGGTTCAATAGTGAATTGATTTCTTTGGTAAAAAACAACTACTTAAGTTTTCAAGATTTAAGAACTCAGTGTAATAAATTAAGTGAAAATTTGTATCAAAATTATTTAGAAGGTATAGAACTAAAGTTGTCTACAAACGTTAATCATTTTTGGCAATTTGTGAATGACAAAAAAGAAACAAAAGGCTTTCCTGTAGAGATGGTTTTAAATGATAAGTCTAGTAAAAATATTCAGCAAACCGTTACTTTATTTGCAGAATATTTTGCCTCAGTATATAACTATAATACTAATAATGTTGTTACTAACCAATACGTCGACAATGTTTCACATAATTGTTCACATAATATATGTAGTTTTAACTTTAACATTAGTTCAGGAATGGTTTTTGAGGCTATTAATAAGCTGAAAAGCCCTTTTTCCTGTGGGCCTGATTTACTTCCTAGCTATTGAATTGTATATGTACTATCAGTGTTCCTCTAACTCTAATGTTTGTAGAGGCTGTCATTACAATCTGCAATGGCAAAAATGTTCGATGATATTCTAACAAAACAGTTACCATGGGCTTTAAGTTACATAATAATTAATGAACAGCATGGCTTTGTTTCTAAAAGATCCACCGTATCTAATTTATTATTGTATCAAAGTTTCTTGTCAGAGGCTTTAGAAAATCGTTTTCAGGTTGACTCCGTATATACCGATTTTTCCAAGGCCTTTGACAAATCATGACTTTTTATTATATAAGTTGCGTTCTTATGATTTTAAGGATAATGTCTTGAATTGGATTCGTAGTTTCTTAGCAAACCTGAAGCAAATAGTCAAAATAGTATTCTTTTTGTTAACAATTACAAGATTAATTGTTCATGTTTTTATAATTGTAACTGTTTTAAAATCTACAAAAGAATTGTAATTAACATAATAAACTTTAAAGGTATGTAAACAATATATATCAGGATATATATGTATTTTAAGAAATCATGTATTTCATTCAATTACATGAAATTCATGTAATTTGACTTTTAATATCCATATTTCATGTGCTAGATGAAGCCATACAACTAGATGGCGAAAATTCCACAAATGAAAAAAGGATAATTAATAAATTCACTTGTTTCTTTCTTACCACATACCCAAAAGTGAAAGCTATTTCATCGATTTTCTTTTCAAACAATTAACTTATATTGATCAAGATACCCCACTTCCTTCAAAGAAACCAACCTTTTTGTTTTTAAAATTATTATTACAACATTTACATTATGTTTGTAGAATTGATTATTTCAACTTTAAACTAAAAATGCATTTTGTTATGAGTTTTGGTAACCAAACTATATTTGAAGCATATTTTAGGATTAATTTTGTGTATATAAAGGGAGATTCGCGTGTATTTGATTAAATAAATAAATAAAAATGTAAACATCGTTAGAATGTCAGTTAAAACTTCATGAACCGGATTTGGTGAAATTTGTACACTACATACCAAATGTTACATTATTCTGTTTATAAAATTATTTTTCTTTAAAAATTTATTAATTGTTGTACTGTAAGAAAATCTTAAAGTTAAATCTTTCTTTGTAGGTGCGAGAATGAATATTTCATATGCCATATGACAATTCTGAAAATTATCAAATAGTAATAACCCAAAAAATCCGAAATGATCATATTGTAAAAAAATGAACTCTTTATTTATACATAATTACGGCTAAAAGTATTTTCTATTTAATCTCTTCGTATTTCAAAGAAAGTCATTTTCAACTCAAAACCTTTTAAATGGAATAGAAATTATTACTTTATTGTTTAAAACCATCATCAGCTATTTGAAAATGACATACAATTCAAGCGATCCCTTAAAAATATTAGTTTAAATGCAGTTACTATTCCCAAAAAAGTATGTTTAAATTTATGTAGCGTGAAATGGTCCAAACCACGCCAGATGTATGAGTTTCGATAGAATTCTATATACCTGAATGGTTAAGGTCTTGTATACGACGTTGCCAAACTGTGGAGGCTGCAACGTACCGTACATGATACAAAAAACTACATATACAGGCGGAGGTGACATCGTATTGGCAATTATACAATTAAGAGCGACGGCAACGCCAGCGATCTACAGCTGAACTAAAAATTAAATTTGTGAGTATAAGTATGACGTTATCACCTCCAGACAAAAATTTGAATTTAGGCTTCTAACACCATCTATATGCTTATACAGTCGAAAACAGGGCAAAACGTTGTCACCTCCGAAAACGGAGGTCACAACGTTATATATGAGGTGACAACGTACGCTGGGTATCTACTTTGGAGGTGACAAGGTACCCTTTATCAATATATATATATATATATATATATAATATATATATATATATATATATATATATATATATATATATATATATATATATATATATATATATATATATATATATATATAAATGATTAGAAGTAATAATGCGCGTAGAGATATACAAGAAAGTGTTATAATAATGGGATATCGCGCAACAGAGAAGAAAGAAGACATAAGTTGCAGCCGTCTACACGTGTTTCACACTTATTAGTGATCATCAGGACGGCATAGCAGATGGAATAAATATAAAAGCAACTAACTCAGAAAGAGTTAGTCTGCTTTTATATTTATTCCATCTGCTATGCCGTCCTGATGATCACTAATAAGTGTGAAACACGTGTAGACGGCTGCAACTTATGTCTTCTTTCTTCTCTGTTGCGCGATATCCCATTATTATAACACTTTCTTGTATATCTCTACGCGCATTATTACTTCTAATCATTGATATTATACTTTGGGATTGGTTGTCGCACGGTAGTGGCTTTAGCTGCCTCCGTAGTGACGTTTGTTGTTGCACTGAAAACTCAGTGTCTTCAGGCCGATACTGCAAATGTGCGGTTGGCTGCTATCAGTGAAACCTTGTGTTGTTACATCTTTCTGAGTTAGTTGCTTTTATATTTATTCCATCTGCTATGCCGTCCTGATGATCACTAATAAGTGTGAAACACGTGTAGACGGCTGCAACTTATGTCTTCTTTCTTCTCTGTTGCGCGATATCCCATTATTATAACACTTTCTTGTATATATATATATATATATATATATATATATATATATATATATATATATATATATATATATATATATATACATGATGTAGACTGTTGTTGTCTACA
This sequence comes from Agrypnus murinus, assembly GCA_929113105.1. Taxonomy (NCBI): domain Eukaryota; kingdom Metazoa; phylum Arthropoda; class Insecta; order Coleoptera; family Elateridae; genus Agrypnus; species Agrypnus murinus. The sequence goes on from OV816026.1 coordinate 124,167,655, forward strand.
TCGTGTAACCACGCGAAGCAAAAGGAAGTTAGAAGTGACCTGAAGATGGCAAGTGTGATCTTGCCGAAACGTCGTCAACCATTGTCTGGTTCCTCTAGGAGCCGAATAGTGAATACGCGGAGTGAAACCCGGAAAAGTAGTGAAGTATCATATAATATCCGCGGAAACTTAAAATGTAACATATATATATATATATATATATATATATATATATATATATATATATATATATATATATATATATATATATAGTAGTGGATTTTGCCCTTTGAAAGTATTTATTTTAAAAGGAAAATATTTTTTTTTAGGCTAAGGTCAATTTTCGTGATGTTAGGTGATCATTAATGAGTTTCCGTTATGAAAGAACGAAATATGAATTTTCTTTTTAATATTTTCAAGTGTAAGGTCTGAGTCTACAGCCTCCATTTTTAATAAATTAGTTTTCTTAGTCGACTTGATACCAGAATCAAATGCAGTAAGGATGTTTTTAGGAGAAGTCATATGAATAAACCTTTCTTATACCAGAAAACCGTACGATAAAATTATTCGGCAATTTACAATCCGTTTTTGTAAAATGTTTTAATTTGTCTAAAACTAAATGTGTGTGAAAAAAAAAACAAATTGTTTCGTCCTTTTATAATCTTATAAATTTCCCTTTTGAGGTAGATTAAACACAATGCAAAATTACAAAAAATGTAAACAAGACAAAACAGTTTTCTTTATCTGCTTTCCCAGATTTATTTTTTTTTATCATCTAACACGACCAGTTCAAAATATTTATCTTGAATTTATACAAAATTCTATTGATATCAAATAAATTTTAATTTTTATCGTCTTTCCTCTAATAAATAACAAAATTGTTTTTTAAAGAATTCCATTAGCTTAATATTTCATTTAAACCCCAAGTACATTAGTAAATACGTATCAAATACAAAGGAGCAAATCTAAGATAAAACAATCATCTATTCGCAAAATATAAAAATGATAGAAGGTTTTAATTCTAATATCTTGATAAACAATTCTTATTTTGTAAAGAGTTTTTATGTACTAACAAAATATTCATATCGACACAGTTTCAAGTAAACGGTTAGAGGCTGTTTTTATAAAATTCCCCTCATAAATGTTTTTCTTTTCTTGACAAAATTTGTTTTTTGTGTATTCAAAACTGTTCAATTTTATAAACAGCTAGATAAAAATAATTAAGATTCACTAAATACAGATGGCAAGCATAGCTTAATCGTTTAATTTTGTGTTTGCGAAACTTAAAAAAATATTCCACATAAAAGCAAAATCCCACCCAGTTTCAAAATGTTGATAATCAAAATATGAATCAATTTCAAATGTACTGGATTTCTATTTATGAAAAACAAAATTCTTTTCTCTAGTAGATTATTATTCCAAATCATAAACAATAATGCAAATAAAATTATTTTTAAGGCACAAAGAAATTATCTTTTTCTTTAAAGCAAGGTCACATGTACCCAAATGGCAAACATAAATTTACAAACGTAAATGTGCAAAAACTTTTAATCTCAAACGAAAAACATCTTTCCCTTTTGTGTATATCTGTACAAATTTTCAAAACAACTAGCACAAATGTGGTTAACTATTAATTATTCTTAAGAAAGACCCTTAAAAAGCCCCACGTGCTCAGGCTGCCATTAAATGTAACGATGTTCGTCGACTTAACCAAAAAAAATCGACCAATTCTATAAAAACTAAAAGTTGGGCGCCAGCTCACTCAGATTGAGCATGATATACATGTTACAAATTTCAAAAAGTTAATTGAAATTGTTGATCTCAGGTAGTGTAATGAAAAGTTCTCAAATTCCTTCTTTCCTAAGAAAATTTAATAAATTACTTTTATGATTCAAATAACGATCAGACTTTACATTCTGTCTAATAATAAAAAAATAACTATTACGAGTATCATAAAACTGAGAATCTAGATTGTTGTCTTGTAGCTGAAAATTCTCTTGCACACACAAAACCAAAAGAAAAATGTTTCACCACACAATATTTTCCTACCTGGAGAAGCTCGCCGGAACATCAGCAGCTGAAGAGCTCTTAGTTGATGCAAGACGCATGATTGCCAGGAAGCTGCCATCCAGGATGCCTTGGAGTAATATGGAACATGGATTCAGCTTACCGTTCTTGAAGATTTGTTGATTTATTTCTTTTATTTTATAGAGTAAGTCCTGTTTTGTTGTTTTGTTTACTAATCTTTTATTGCAGTATTGTATACGCAATTTATATCTAATGCTTTTTTATTTTTAATAAAATAAAAACACAATAACACTTTAGTATTTTTATTTCCCGCTATTCCAAACAAAAATATTATTTCCACATAAACAAATTACAAACATTAGGCTATAACTGTGATGAACGTTATTTTTACATTAATCTTTTTTATTATTAATTTATTATATTTTTTTGTGAACTTTGCTGTTTACACTTTTATTTTAAATATTGAAAATTACTATTGCGGTGAACTTTATTGTTTACACCTTTTATTCAAATATCTAGTAATACCACGGTGAACTTAACTGTTTACACCTCAAGCATCTCTAAACAAGTCCCCACATTTCAATTCTCTCTCAAAAACCTGACACATAAAGTGCCCTCTAGTAGAATTTTCAAAATTCTTCAAAATATTCCCATTTCTTAATATACAGTGTAATGCATTAATTTTGATTTACAAAATTAAATATAAAATAACGTAATTAAATTAATAATGACACAATTTATAAATGTTTAAATTAGTCTGATTGTTTCCAATATAATAATTTGAAACTACAATTTCAAAATAATAAAAATTTGCGTACGATAAAACTCAAAACCATTAGCGTCTCATAAAATTGGGCTTAATCACAAAAAGAAAATTCATATTTCGTTCTTTCATAACGGAAACTCATTAATGATCACCTAACATCACGAAAATTGACCTTAGCCTAAAAAAAAATATTTTCCTTTTAAAATAAATACTTTCAAAGGGCAAAATCCACTACAATATATATATATATATATATATATATATATATATATATATATATATATATATATATATATATATATATATATATATATATATATATAAGAAAGTGTTATAATAATGGGATATCGCGCAACAGAGAAGAAAGAAAACATAAGTTGCAGCCGTCTACACGTGTTTCACACTTATTAGTGATCATCAGGACGGAATAGCAGATGGAATAAATATAAAAGCAACTAACTCAGAAAGATGTAATAACACAAGGTTTCACTGATAGCAGCCAACCGCACATTTGCAGTATTGGCCTGAAGACACTGAGTTTTCAGTGCAACAACAAACGTAGTGACGTTTGTTGTTGCACTGAAAACTCAGTGTCTTCAGGCCAATACTGCAAATGTGCGGTTGGCTGCTATCAGTGAAACCTTGTGTTATTACATCCTTCTGAGTTAGTTGCTTTTATATTTATTCCATCTGCTATTCCGTCCTGATGATCACTAATAAGTGTGAAACACGTGTAGACGGCTGCAACTTATGTTTTCTTTCTTCTCTGTTGCGCGATATCCCATTATTATAACACTTTCTTATATATATATATATATATATATATATATATATATATATATATATATATATATATATATTAATATATATATATATATATATATATATTGTAGTGGATTTTGCCCTTTGAAAGTATTTATTTTAAAAGGAAAATAATTTTTTTTAGGCTAAGGTCAATTTTCGTGATGTTAGGTGATCATTAATGAGTTTCCGTTATGAAAGAACGAAATATGAATTTTCTTTTTGTGATTAAGCCCAATTTTATGAGACGCTAATGGTTTTGAGTTTTATCGTCACTACGTTTGTTGTTGCACTGAAAACTCAGTGTCTTCAGGCCAATACTGCAAATGTGCGGTTGGCTGCTATCAGTGAAACCTTGTGTTATTACATCTTTCTGAGTTAGTTGCTTTTATATTTATTCCATCTGCTATTCCGTCCTGATGATCACTAATAAGTGTGAAACACGTGTAGACGGCTGCAACTTATGTTTTCTTTCTTCTCTGTTGCGCGATATCCCATTATTATAACACTTTCTTATATATATATATATATATATATATATATATATATATATATATATATATATATATATATCTATAGAGGCCTACCATGCGTCCGGACCAAAAGCGTAGCGCCCAGCGTCCGGCGTATATAAGTGTATATAAATGATGGTATCAGTCAGCGTCTTTTGCAAGCTATAGGTTTATTCAGCGTCTGTTTATTTTATGCAACCTATAGGTTTATACAGCGTCCATTTATTTTTTCAGTATTGGCCAGCCTGCTTGAATTCCTTTGCCTGTCTGCGGTGTCGAGTTACTCTCTGCATTTCTGAGTAAAGATTGCGTCATCTCAACTGGCAAAAATAATTCTATTTTATTAACGCTATGTAATAAATACTTTTAGTTTCGTTTCTGTATGTGTATGAATTTTATTTAAAAGGCTTTCAGATTTATGCATAAAAACATCATAAAACTCGAAATATTATTGGATTTGTATGAAATTTTCTACAAAGGGGTTTTTCAGGTCGCTGATTTCAAATTTGATGTCAACGTTTGCAAATTTAAAGCGCGGATGAAATATGGCGGCCATAATAATTAAAATTTGATTTATTTGCATAAAACTTAACATCTGGGAGTATATTCGAAACTCTCTGCGTTGCCAAAATACTATGTGTGTTTCTCAGTAAGGATTGCGTCATTTAAAGTGACAAAAATAATTTTATTAAAGCTACTTAATAAATCTTTCACTTCCATTCAATTGTGTCTGAATTTTATTTAATTCAGTTGAATTTAGTTGATTTTAATATGTATTTTCTAGATGAAAACTATTTAAATTGTGTAGGTTAATTTATTATTATAGGTTAAATGCATATAAAAAATTGTGATGATACTTATTGCTACTAATACCTAGTTCTATATTTTAAAGAGCCAAGCGATTTAATGTGTTAATTAGAGCTTCCAGTTTTTTAAGTTCTTCCAGTGGTTTAAATCGTTATATCTCTAAACATATTTGAGCTAGAAAGCTGATTCATTTTTTAAATTAAACCTTAAAAATGAGCGCATGCAACAATATTATCAAATATTGCCTAAAGAGAAATTTGGCAAAAAAAGTTTGGGTAGTGATAAAGATAGTTTAGATGGGAATTTCAAGGTCCAGCGGTCAGTGCAGATGTATTGTTTTGTATTTATGTTTGTTTATGTACTAGAAACTACGTTTTACATGTCTATTAAAGCAAACTATAAAAAGGAATTTGTAGTTCTTCTTAAATTATCTTCTTTCTGTCACTGTTTTACAAAACAGTTACTATTCGATCGCACAAGGTAAAACTTATTGGTTATTTATAACGACTAATAATTGATTTTATGAAATAATGAAATATATTGATTTTTGATTGACTTGTTAATTTTTATTGGGAACGCATTTTAATTTCAATACCTAATTAAAAATATCAGATTCGTTGTTTTATTTCTTATTCACATTCTGTAGTACATTTTCTCGTTCTATATTTTATAGAGCCGAGCGATTTAATGTGTTAATTAGAGCTTTCAGTTTTTTAAGTTCTTCCAGTGGTTTAAATCGTTATATCTCCAAACATATTTGAGCTAGAAAGCTGATTTTTTTTTTAAATTAAACCTTAAAAATGAGCGCATGCAACAATATTATCAAATATTGCCTAAAGAGAAATTTGACAAAAAAAGTTTGGGTAGTGATAAAGGTAGTTTAGAAGGGAATTTCAAGGTCCAGCGGTCAGTGCAGATGTATTTTTATGTAATTTAAAAATATTTAAATAAAGATGCAACAAAAATATTATTGACTAGCAATCTCTTAAAATGACGTTTTTGTTTTCGTTATTAGTGCTTACTTTATTTTAATCAAACTGATTTTTTATAAATTGAAACCATTATTAGTTTCAGAAGAAAACAGCTGTGCATTCATAATACGTAGTAAATAATATCATATCTAAAATGTAAGATCATGCTAATCTATTCACCTATTTTTGGTATTAAACACATTTCTTGTAACCTTGTTATATATAATTGTTTATTTCGGATCATTTTCATTTGTGTTTGGAATAATATTTTGAGAAAGAAATTTTTATTACTTGCAAATTTTAGTTTCATGAGCAACCTTTATTTATTTTATTTACCTTTTAAATATACATTCTGGTATTAAGTTATCGATGTTCCTCTGTGAAATTTACAAAACATGTACGAGCCCTAACAACTAAATATGTATTTGGACAGTTTCATGAATTCTGTGTTTATTTTTCCTACTAGTGTTCCAAATTACACCATTTTCAAACAATAACCATTAACTTCTGTAAAAAAAGATCTGCAGAAAACAATTTTCAAAAATTCAATAAAACTCGCTGACAACTAAATATTCAGATAGCAGTTTATAAATACAATTCAATAAGATTTAACATCTCGCTTTGCTTTATTCGCCTCTTAAATTTTGGCTGACATACTTCTAACTTGGGGATTACAATTATCTAAATTGGATAATGCCCCACTTGCTGATAATTTCAAATTCAATAACACTAAAGATCCGAACTGCTTGAGGATCATTCAACAACTTTGAAATTATGATTTTCAAACCATTTTTTGGTCGTTTTTGATGTGTGGTAAGAAGCACCATCTTGTTGAAAGATTAAATCGCGGTCAAGATCGATTTTTAACGATTGGTAACAAGTTTGCGTTAAGAATTTGCTGATACTTTTCAACATTAACTGTGCCGTCTATGGACTGAAATCATTCTAACCCTCCAGCTGACATATAGCTCTAAACTATTGCACCTTGAGGAAACCTAACCGTACGTTTTAAGCAGTACTTATGGAATGCTTCATGTTTAGCTCCGATCAGTCTTTTGCGAGAGTAACCAACGAAAACACCAGACTTTGACTAGTCGCTGAATATGACCTTATACCAGTCATTCTCTGGAACATTGTCTAGGACAACTACATATTTAGTCCATGTCACTCGTCGTTGTTCTTGTTTCTCGGTTAGAAGTTTTACTTTGACTAAATACAAAAACCGTTTATGTTACAAAGATAGTTAAGGAATACTCAATGCATCAAAGTTTAAAGATAACTAACTACCTTATTAAAGAATGGAGAGTCTATCTGAAAACAAATAAACTGTTTGGATTCTTGGCAATTGTTGCGACAGAAAGGTAAAGACAGGATTAAGTGTGCCCAAATAGCTGCAGGACATGATCTTGACTTGCAGAAATACATAGAACAAAATTAAATAGCTTATCGGTATGTCCAACGTAAATGACTGCTTCTTCACGGCTTGCTCCAAAATGATGAGTCTGGATTTCTTCAGCTAGTTTGCAAGGATAATTTTCAGAGAAGACTATATGGAGTAACCCTTCACTCTTACTAAGACTCTTTTTCAGTGTGTTGTAAGCAGCATTTTTATTTCTAATGTTAAATTTATATTTATTTTTAAAGTTTTCATTTCTTCTTGAACCTCTCCCTGCAACTCTTGAACTTCTGCTGAGCCATACCTAAGACTGATAATGGAGGGCAAGATTGAGGGTAGAAGAGAACTGGCAGGAGACAAGGCTCATGGTTGAGAAATGTGAGAGACTGCACTGGCCTAAACTCACAGTTATTACTAAGAATAGCAAAAGATAGTGAACGATTTGCCGAAGTTGTTGTTAACCTTCTATAAGAAGACAGCACCTTAAGAAAAAGAAGATGTAAAAAAGGCCGCAAAGTTAGAAAATGTAACAGTTTTATCGAGCTTACTGAATATTTCTGAATTTGTTTCTCGTCATGCAGTTTTATGCAATATCGACTCCTTTGCCTTCTTCAACATACCAACACAAATTAGCTTGGGGCAACGTATGATAGCCTAATAAAAACAGGATGCCAATAAAACTGAAAAGTTTTTCCCTTGTAAATATAAAATCGTGTGTATTATTTGAGCCCACTAAATACAAAACTCTGCGTTTACATTGTTAGTGAACTTGAGTCTTGCACCTAACAATCTCACATTTCCCGTGAGTTTTGCATCTGATGATGACTTTTACATGATTATATTTTATAAGCGTGAAGTTTTACATTTATAAAACACCAAAGTTTGCATCTCATACATTTATCAGTACTGCAAGTCCATAAAACAAGACAACCAATAATATCGATATCTAAATTGTTATAATTATTTTTGTAAATAATTACAAAGTTTTGCATTTAGCGAGTTCATTTATCATGAGCCTACTTTACAAAAAATCGCAATACTATATCTTGAACTTCATCATCAAAAAGTTTTAGAAAAATATCCAGCGGTGATTGACCTGCCAAATGATTTTTTAGCTGTTCAATTTTTTTGTGTTCTCTTCGTCGGGCAAGTTCAGATACAAAAAGAAACCTCTCTGCACTTGGGTTTCTGGCTATTTGTTTTGAGCAAACTTGAGAATGTGAAAAGAAGAAGAAAGCATTTAAGTAGAAAAAAACTGAAAACAATACAGTTATGAAAACACCTGAAGAAAAACTAATGCCCATCTCTGAATAAAAAAAAACTGCAGGGAAACGTTTTGTTGGACTTGGACCTGGAAAAGGAAAAAGCAATGAGGAATAAGCAATCCGTACTCTAGTTTTGCATGACTCGCTGGTGAAACCTTGGAGAGTTGCTGGAGGTCAAAAAAACCAACGGAAAATATTTTTAAATGCTTTGTTGATGTACATTGATATAGGACACTACCGTCTTTATAGTTTAGCAAATAAAACAATTGGCCTTGCACACAAAACAAAAATATCCTACAGTACATTCTCTCGATGCCATCCCTATGTTATTACCGTCTATATTATGTATGCAAACCTAATGAAATAAACAGAGCTACCTGCTTGTACAAACAACGTGCAAACATAAGCTTCAAACCACAAAAACTAAAGCCACTAAAACTTGTAGATAATGAAAATTCATATGAACTCCTGTAACATGTAGTAAGGCTTCCGCATTGCATATGTATGGCAGGCCTCTGAAATGTCAAAATAAAATGAAGAAAAGGTTCAATTTAATGTTAAGATTGCAGCTAAAATCAATGTTACTAAACCTGTCCGAGAGTTGGAGGGAGAGGTTCAAGAAGAAATGAAAACTTTAAAAATAAATATAAATTTAACATTAAAAATGAAAATGCTGCTTAGAACACACTGAAAAACAGTCTTAGTAAGAATGAAGGGTTACTACATATAGACTTCTCTGAAAATTATGCTTGCAAACTAGCTGAAGAAATCCAGACTTATAATTTTGGAGCAAGCCGTGAGGAAGCAACATTGTACGCAGGAGTCACTTACACTGGAGATACCGATAAGCTATTTAATTTTGTTTTATGTATTTCTGCTAGTCCTAGGACCTTGAACTGCTTCTCTAGTTCCAATGCCTAAGCGAAAACCAAATTGTTCTTCTCCTACATATTGTCCGCATTTTGTGTGTACTCGTTGATGCATGTTCTTAGCATTATCTACTGTACATGGCTCATCAGGCTAATCAATCGGTACTGTGAGCACTGTTTTACTCCGCTCTTTTTAGGTATCGGAATAAAAGTAAGTTGGGTCCAGTCGTGTGGTACGATTCCTGTATAGTATATTCTATTTAAGAAAGATGTTAAGATGTTGAGGCTTTCATCGTCTAATACTTTACGCATCTCAGTATAGATGTTATCTTCACCTTGAGACTCTACGTGGTTTGATAGTTTTATTGCGCGTTTCACTTCTGCTATAATAATTCTCAATGGCTAATCTTCTTGATCTATTTCTCTTGGTTCTGGTTACATTCTGATATCATCAAAAAGCTCTTGTATATAGCTTGTCAAAATCTCTTCTATCTCGTTTGGGTCTATTGTTTTTTTGTTACTATCTGTGACTAAGATATCGTGTTGATGGGTTTTATTTCCAGTTATTTCTTTTATCTTCTTTTTTGTGTGTTAAAGAAATCATGCTTTCTTGGCAGCTCTTCGAGTACTTGACAACGTTTCTCCACCCAGGTCTCCTTTGCCTCTCTTATAAGCCTTGTAATCTTTTTATGGATTTCTTTATATTTATTATAGTCTTTATGTTTGTACTTCCTTCTTTCGTTCATCAATAAAAGGATTTCTTCCGTCATCCATCTCTGTTTTGCTCTCTGCTCTTGGTTTTCCAATTCATTTTCTTGTACTTCATGTTTACATTTTTAACAGACTGCCAAAAGTTTTCCATTGTTTCTGTTTCCAATTATACCGTTTCCCTAAACTTACTATTCAAAACTCGTGTTATTTCCTCTTTTATTTGTGGTTCCCCCAGTTTCTCAAAGTTAGGTCTTGTTTTATTTCTCTTCCGGATTTTCTTCAATTTAATCTCACGTTTTTCAGCTACGGGGTTCTGATCAGATCATATGTCTGATCCAGGATAAGTTCTTACAACTTTAATTCCGTTTCTATATCGTTTATCAATCAGTATATAATCTATTTGATTTTTTATGATATTTCCTTCATTGTCTCCTGGTCCTAAGTACACTTCTAAGTGTACAATCGCCTTTCTGGAAGTTGGAACCAGGTGTTTGCTACCATTAAGTTTTCTTCATTACAGAACTGTACCAGATATCCCCCCTATCGTTTCGTTTGCAAATACCATGGTCTTCAACAATATATTGCACTCTTCCTTTACCTATCTTTCCGTTGAAGTCACCCATGATTATATTCACTTCATTCTTTTTGGTAAATCTTAGTAGGTAATTTTTACATCATGAATAAAAAACTCATGCAGTATGGAGTATTCTCGTGCAACTTATATTACTAGATGAACAGATAGTTCCATATTTTGAACGGCACTCGCAACAAAATGCTTCTAAAAGTGAAACCGGTAAGATTCGGTTTCAAATTATGGTATATCTGTTCAGATGAAGGGTACTTATACAAGTTATCCTCCAAATAATAAAAAATCCAGACTTGGGTTGGGAGGTGACTTTGTTTTTTATCTACTATCTATTGTAGAGAATAACCCTAATCATAATATTTTCCTTGACAACTTCTTTTCTTCATATAAATTATTCGACAATAACACACTATGGTGTTGGAAAATTGAAAACTGCAAAAAATTATGACACAAAGGAAAAGAAAAAACTACCGTACTGCTCAAAAGCTACTGTACTATCAAAACAAAAGGAAATAGTGACGTTAACGAAGAAAATGAAGTAAAAACCTTCCCAAGGATCTTGTATGGTTTCTCTATTTCTTAGAAAATCAAATGTAACTGAACTAAAGGGTTCATTGTGATGCAATGAAGAAGTACATCACATGCTCAAATAAATTCAGTGTGTCTAACAAAAATCCCAACCTATTGCTTGGTCTTGGAGGGATTCATCTCCTAAAAGTAGTACTCTCATGCATTGGGCTATACCTCAAAGACAGTGGAGCTTCGAAAATCCTTGTTGAGACAGTATAATTGGAATGCTGTTTTCCATTTTGAAACGCTTACGGTGTTATACCAGTGTACGAAGATCAACGCTTGTTGGACAAATTTAAATTGCTATAAACTACACATAGTGACATAAAAAATATTTTGAGAAACTCGTAGAAAATGACAGGCAGAAAAAAACTGGGGCCTGCGTGCATGCAGTATAAGAGAGTGTTTGCCACTTTCCTTCTTCTTTGATAGAAAAAATTATTCACGATGGTACATTTTATACTACAATGATTGCTTGAAGCTGGACGAAGGTCCTATAATTTATAATTCCATGTCAGTCTTTTAAACAAAAAATAATAATCTTAATTCAATCCTATTAACGCATTTAAAACAATAATTATTCAAGACTTTTTAACCAAAATTTGTTTTGGTGGTTTCAAGTGTAAACATTTAAAATATTTTCAAAAAATTTCAGATTCAAGAATATAAAGAAAAATTTAAAATCTGGCAGCATAAATAATTAAGATTTTGCAATGGGCAACTAAAATCTTCAGTAACATGATATTTGATACGATGTTTGATGACGCGACGTCAAATTGTTCATCATACAATTCTGAGAACCTAAAATGTTTACTTTAATTCTTAAATGCTCCGAATGAATGCTGCATAAATGAATTGTTTTTTACATTTACTTATATGTACAGCTGTAACCGTTATCAAATTCATAATTGCAAAAGAGAACCTCTACTCCTTGGAAAATCCCCGAAAAACGAGTGTTAAAAGGAACACGATTAAAAATTTGTAAACACAACTGACCGAAAAAAGTTATATACAAGAATACACAGGTTGGGTCTATTAGCAGACAATTTTAAGTTCTTTTTCCAGCTTCAAGCAATCATTCTAGTATATAAAATGTACCATCGTGCATAATTTGAAAAAAATGGAATTTCTAGCAATAGCCCAATATCAGAATCTATTCGCTAACTAGAATTCGAATTAAGTGTCATTTTACACAATAATTAGCTTTTGTTTTTTACGTGTGCGTTATAGCATACACAAAATTACGTCACTTTATAGACTTGCACACCTGCAATGAAATTTAATCCATGCTTACAAGGAAATATTCTCTTGCTAACAACATTAACTTTTTATAAGGACGTCTTTCAAACTATAATATTGAGTTATATTCCTGATTATCTAATATCCATTTTTTTTCTCGAGTCCTCTGACTTTAATAAAGCTTAACTTTAGTAAAATATTATATTTCTAAATGCTATAGCTACTTTTGTTTTTATCAGACAATAGGTAATAAAAGTTACCCATTTTTAGGGACAATTTTATTAAAAACAAATTAGTTTTTATCTCAGAAAGTACATGCCATATATCTATGAAATTTTTGTAGGGGTTATAGAAAGAAACCTTGGGTTCTAATTTTCAGACCAAAAAGCAATTCATTTAAGATTTATATAAAAAATAGGGAATTATGTTTTCTTGTTTATTAATTTTTTGATTTCGTTTTGGTTAAATGAACACTTTTCATGTAGGCATTATTTTTCTCAAAGAAATATTCCTAATTTTAACAATAACAGTGCAATAACATAAAAACCAATTTTTTGTCCAAACCGCTTGTCACTAAATTAATTTTTCTGCGATTCAGAGGAAGATATTGAAGACTATACAGGGTGTCCTGTTTAACAGTCTACACTGAATCATTCCAACAAGCTTGTGACTATAGCAGTGGAATTAAAAGAACTTTGTATCCTTTGACCTCTAGTTTACGAAATCAGAACACATCTTAGAACTTGTGCTGGTGCTGGATATCATCATCAGGATTTTTTTAAATGGAACGATTAGATTTGAAGTATGGAAATCGATAGCAAGTGGGATTCTGAATAAAAAAGTAATAAGGTACTACAGGTTTAAAGTGAATGATAATGAAATAATAAAGTGAATGTATTCTAATACTGTTTTCGTAAACAAGAAGCCGAAATCTACGAAGTTCTTTTAATTCCATTACTATAACCAAAAGCTTGTCCGGATGATTGAGTGTAGACTGTTAAATAGTCCAGAACCCGTTAAGTGGCTAAGTGTTTACTATTTTTTCCACATTTAAACATTTGAAGTGGTGACTCGTACACCTTTGAAATCTGAATTTTGCAAAATCTAAAAAGTATCTTGTATATTATTAACCATAAAATATGCGACTTCTTATGTTTTTTCATGATAACCATGAAAATGAAGCGCAACAAAAATCGTTGCTATTTTTTCACATTTAGAAATTCTAAGGGTTGGCTGCTACCCCCTTATATCCTGAATTTCGCAAAATCGGTGAAGCATGTGCGTTTTTATGTTCTTTCACGCAACCCATTCAACAATGAAACGCAAATAAACTGCTTTACTATTTTCTCCACATTTGCAAATTCTAAGGGATGGCTGGCTACCCCTTAGACCCTTAATGTCGCAAAATCCGTAAAGTATGTAACTTTTTATGTTCTTTCACGTCACCCATTCAAATATGAACCGCAACAAAGATTATTTACTATTTTTCCCGTATTTCAAAATTCTAAGGGTTGGTTGCTACCCCCTTAGACCCTCAACTTCGCAAAATCTATAAAATAGGTGACTTTTTATGTTCTTTCACGGCACCCGTTCGAAAATCAAACGCAAAGATTGTTTACTATTCTTCCCGTGTGTAGAAATTCTAAGAGGTGGCTGCTACCCAAAACAGAACAAAATTTTGAAAATATAAATATGGGTTTTTTTAACGTTTTTTTAATTTTTCGCTAGACGAGAATCCGAAACTCTGTAAATATACCAAATTTCAAGTTTGTATGTACTCTAGAAATTCGGAAGTTATAAAGACTATTTAATTTGATTACTTAAATACATAAAGTGAAGTCCCGTTTTACAACCCCTAAAGGGGTAGCGGAGGGTTAACATAATAACAATTTTTTATATTTTTCTTTACGAGAACTCTAAACCCTATAACTAAACCAAATTCTAAGTTTTTATGTCATCTAGAAGTTTTACAACCCCCAAATGGAATACGGGGGTTGATTTAATAATTTTTTTAAATTTTTCTTTAGGAGAGTCCTAAATTCTATCGCTATACCAAGTTTCAAGTTTGTATGTCATCTAGAAGTTTTACAACCCTAAAAGGGGATGCGGGGTTGACATAATAACATTTTTTTTAATTTTTATTTACTAGAATCCTAAACCCTATAAATATACCAAATTTCAAGTTTGTGTGTGATCTAGAAGTATTACAACCCCCAAATAAATTGCAGGGGTTGACTTAATAAGATTTTTTATGTTTTTCTTTACGAGAGTCTTAAACCCTATCACTATACCAAATTTCAAGTTTGTATGTCATCTAGAAGTTTTACAACCCCCAAATGGAATATGGGGGTTGATTTAATAATTTTTTTAAAATTTTTATTTAGGAGAGTCCTAAATTCCATCGCTATACCAAATTTCAAGTTTGTATGTCATCTAGAAGTTTTACAACCCCCAAATGGAATATGGGGGTTGATTTAATAATTTTTTTAAATTTTTCTTTAGGAGAGTCCTAAATTCCATCGCTATACCAAATTTCAAGTTTGTATGTGATCTAGAAGTTTTACAACCCCCAAATGGAATATGGGGGTTGATTTAATAATTTTTTTTAAATTTTTTTTTAGGAGAGTCCTAAATTCCATCGCTATACCAAATTTCAAGTTTGTATGTGATCTAGAAGTATTACAACCCCCAAATAAAGTGCGGGGGTTGACTTAATAAAATTTTTTATGTTTTTCTTTACGAGAGTCTTAAACCCTATCACTATACCAAATTTCAAGTTTGTATGTCATCTAGAAGTTTTGCAACCCCCAAATGGAATATGGGGGTTGATTTAATAATTTTTTTAAATTTTTCTTTAGGAGAGTCCTAAATTCCATCGCTATACTAAATTTCAAGTTTGTATGTCATCTAGAACTTTTACAACCCCCAAATGGAAGATGGGGGTTGATTTAATAATTTTTTTAAAATTTTTTTTTAGGAGAGTCCTAAATTCCATCGCTATACCAAATTTCAAGTTTGTATGTCATCTAGAAGTTTTGCAACCCCAGAACGGGGTGCAGGGGTTGACATCATAACATTTTTTTTATATTTTTCTTTATAATAATCTTAAATCCTATAATTACACCAAATTTCAAGTTTCTAAGTCATCTAGAAGTTTTACAACTCCTAACAGGGGGTGCGAGGGTTGCATAAATATATTTTTTTATTTTCCTACTTACAAGAATCCCAATTCCTATAATTGTGCCAAATCTCAAGTTTGTATGTCATCTAACAAATTAGAAGTTGTAAAAGTTATTTAATTTCAATATTTTAATGCATAAGAAGTCCCGTTTGAAATGATGTCACTGTCTGCCTCACAAACATATGAGTTTTAAAAATTTTAAAATATAATATGGGATAAGATTAAACAGCCAGATTTATTACTAGCTAACAGCATCAGTGATTGATTAAATACTGAATGATAATATAATAATGGTTACGTTTGTTTCACTTAAATCAATAGAGCTTTGAATTAAATCTTACGATTTTATTAAAATTATCGCCCATTTGTAGGAGCAATTAAAACCGGTTTAAACGAAATTTACATGACGCATAAATGAAACGTATTAAAAGTGTTTCTTAAATAGCTTTAACAAAATATAATATGTACGAATTTTTGTCACCTTAAATGACGCAATCTTTACTAAGAAATACAATGCATAAAGTGAAGTCCCGTTGAAATGACGTCACTGTCTAGCCACAAAGGAATCAGTGTTACCAACACAATTCTTGTTAAATATGCGGACGCAGGGTAAACCTATGCCATAAATTTGTATACAAATGTATACAAATCCCGCGCTATTAGCGCTGCGTGTGGCAAACGCTCGAACTACGATTTTATACACGAATCAGGAATGGGTGTCAAACTGCGCACAGCTAATTTTTACATTTTCGCCATCTAGACACTTTAAGCTTCATATGGTGCAATTTTGAGGCACTAGTCACCCAGCGTCCGTATATCCGGACGCCGAGTGACTTCGGACGCTGCTTGAACCTAAGATTTTACATGGGGGGACGCATAGTGGTGCCCTATAGATATATATATATATATATATATATATATATATATATATATATATATATATATATATATATATATATATATATATATATATTGTAGTGGATTTTGCCCTTTGAAAGTATTTATTTTAAAAGGAAAATATTTTTTTTTAGGCTAAGGTCAATTTTCGTGATGTTAGGTGATCATTAATGAGTTTCCGTTATGAAAGAACGAAATATGAATTTTCTTTTTGTGATTAAGCCCAATTTTATGAGACGCTAATGGTTTTGAGTTTTACCGTACGCAAATTTTTATTATTTTGAAATTGTAGTTTCAAATTATTATATTGGAAACAATCAGACTAATTTAAACATTTATAAATTGTGTCATTATTAATTTAATTACGTTATTTTATATTTAATTTTGTAAATCAAAATTAATGCATTACACTGTATATTAAGAAATGGGAATATTTTGAAGAATTTTGAAAATTCTACTAGAGGGCACTTTATGTGTCAGGTTTTTGAGAGAGAATTGAAATGTGGGGACTTGTTTAGAGATGCTTGAGGTGTAAACAGTTAAGTTCACCGTGGTATTACTAGATATTTGAATAAAAGGTGTAAACAATAAAGTTCACCGCAATAGTAATTTTCAATATTTAAAATAAAAGTGCAAACAGCAAAGTTCACAAAAAAATATAATAAATTAATAATAATAAAGATTAATGTAAAAATAACGTTCATCACAGTTATAGCCTAATGTTTGTAATTTGTTTATGTGGAAATAATATTTTTGTTTGGAATAGCGGGAAATAAAAATACTAAAGTGTTATTGTGTTTTTATTTTATTAAAAATAAAAAAGCATTAGATATAAATTGCGTATACAATACTGCAATAAAAGATTAGTAAACAAAACAACAAAACAGGACTTACTCTATAAAATAAAAGAAATAAATCAACAAATCTTCAAGAACGGTAAGCTGAATCCATGTTCCATATTACTCCAAGGCATCCTGGATGGCAGCTTCCTGGCAATCATGCGTCTTGCATCAACTAAGAGCTCTTCAGCTGCTGATGTTCCGGCGAGCTTCTCCAGGTAGGAAAATATTGTGTGGTGAAACATTTTTCTTTTGGTTTTGTGTGTGCAAGAGAATTTTCAGCTACAAGACAACAATCTAGATTCTCAGTTTTATGATACTCGTAATAGTTATTTTTTTATTATTAGACAGAATGTAAAGTCTGATCGTTATTTGAATCATAAAAGTAATTTATTAAATTTTCTTAGGAAAGAAGGAATTTGAGAACTTTTCATTACACTACCTGAGATCAACAATTTCAATTAACTTTTTGAAATTTGTAACATGTTTATCATGCTCAATCTGAGTGAGCTGGCGCCCAACTTTTAGTTTTTATAGAATTGGTCGATTTTTTTTGGTTAAGTCGACGAACATCATTACAATATATATATATATATATATATATATATATATATATATATATATATATATATATATATATATATATATATATATATATATATATATATATATTGCTGTAATATTGGATAATTAATAATAATAAATTATTTTTAAAAATTTTATTATATATTTTGAAACTGTGAATAATTGCCGTTTGATCGTAGATAATTGATTTATAAATAAATTAAATTTTACAAAGACTGTGTACTTTGGAAATGCTTTTTAACTTCCTTCTTTATAATATCTAATATGATTTGAAAATACCTTTTAATAGATTTAATAATGCAATGGTTATATAAATTAGTGTTACGTTAGTTCTTGACTAACTCAAGTTTACGTAAGAGAGTTGGGCGCCAGTTAAATAACTTAACATAACAGAATTAAATTTAATAAAGACTCATCTCAGGGTGAATGTGGTTTCTTGTGGTATTAAAATTATACAAATTGAAATTTTTAAAATTACTTTTATAATTGAAATCTTAATTAATTTTTAACTACTACTAAATTGTTCAAATCACTTTACTACACTTCACAAACGATAGTCTTTTCTTCAGCAAATGCCAATATAGACGGAAATAACTTCCTACCTTTTTTATAATATTTCTTCTTTCCTTTAACTATAGATGTCTTCTTTCCCAAACCATTGGCAGAGTAGATCACTTTATGTTGACCCAGGGCTGGTTTCCAATTCAGGGTTGACTGTCTTCCTTTTGGATGGATTTTCCATATATCATCCAGACACTTGATTTTGGAACTCACTTTTGTTTATTAACTGCGGGTACAATTTCCCTTTTTCGTAGAATACTTATAGTTGTTTTTTTGTTTGTGTTTAATTAAATAAAACACCCGTTTATGGTTTTAACGTAGATTTATTATCTTGCTTAACTTTAGCAAGTAATTTATCTTAAAGGTGGTTCTTTATAATCATATACACTTTTACTATTTATACTTTTTACACCTTCGCCGTATTCAAATCACCAACTAACTTGTCTATTTAATTCTAGACTATTTACAATTTTTATAATATTATCAACCACGACTTTACTCTGTCGCTTTATATTGGTAAGTGTCTATTTACATTTTACTATTGTCTTTTCACGACTTTACTCTGTCGCTTTCTATCAGTAACTGTCCTAAAATTATTATTTTCTAAGCTTATATACTATAGACTATTTACATAATTATATTACACAATTTGACGTCACCTTACAAACTAATACAAACTGTACACTCATATAATACATAATAGCAGATTAATATTCTTATAAAAATGACACATCTATTACAGATTAATTACACAATACTTTTACACAATAATAACGATCTATTTACATCAACAAAACCTTAAAGAATCACATAACCCGTCGATATACACATTTGAAATTATACATAATTGAATTACATCATAACAAAAACTTGCGAACAACTGGATGTTACGTACACTTAAGTAATCGGTGAGTAAGCTACTTGATAATAAATAAAGAAACATGTATTATTTAACCTTATTAAAAAGTATACACATTGATGTCAAAATCAATGACACACCATTAAATAACTTAAAATTATTTTTAACTGGAAAAGTTGATAAAAATATTCCAAAAGTGTTAGTATTTAACAAAAATTTTAAATTTTCACAAAATTTTCAAAATTTTCCAAAATTTTGAAACTACCATCCACAGCAATATATATATATATATATATATATATATATATATATATATATATATATATATATACAATAAAATTTATCAGTGAACTTGACCTGCGGTCAAACACACGCACGCGATTTTTATTATCAAAGAATGCAGCTCGTCGCACGTCTTTAGTCTCGAAAAGCCAAACGAAAACTGAAATTAAGTATAAAGACCTTTTCTGTAGATAATCGCATAATCTACAAACTTTGTAGAAACTATTTTTACGATAATACTTGCCGTTTAAGAGATATTTTTGAAAAACCGATTTTTTGACATTTGCCCTTAAATAAAATTTTTAGCCGAAGTAGGAATCGATGGGGACGTTTGACATTTCCTTTATAATTGTATATTTAAGGGCTGAACCAGATTTCAGCTCTATGCGAGTTTTTCCGAGATTCCAACTTTCTCTTTATTACCTCATAATCTAAAAAATCCAACATAACCGTGAGATAAGTTTTTCATAAATATTAGGTTTCACCCTTTAAGGTATCTTTTTGGCTATAGTTGGTGCCCAACTCACTTACCTGCGTAATTTTAAAGTAAATAAAAATTTACGTAATTTGTTTCTGTGTCATACTTATTAAAACTTTCTAAAAGGTATTTCAAATTTTTTTTAAGAAATATAAAAAGAGGAAATTAAAGATATTTCTAAAGATATTAATTAAATTCAAAAACCTAACTGCTATAATAAATTTTATAAAAATTAATTTATTTATGTAGTTCTACGTTCTAGCAGCATTTTACCACCTGTTTATTTATTTCACAACCAACGTGGAGCAAATTGTATTTTTATTAAATATCACATTTCATCGCAGTGCATATAAGTTCTTTTTCCCGTAATAATTGCAGAATAATAGCACGCAACAGAGCTATAGAGATAAAAGAAAAACCGAAAAAACACCTTTTAAAAACACGTACGAAACTTCTTCGAGCAACATAAATGTTTTTCCAATTACGGTTTTCTTTAAAATGAAAACTGATGTAAAAGGTAAACATGTAAGTTTTCTATTAGTTTTAGATGTTCGAATCGATATGTAGAATTATATATCCGGATTTTTCTCCCATAAGTCTCAATGCATTTTTGGGCCAACAAAATTTAAAAAATACTCCTAGTAAAAGTAAAACCTTAGGCATTTTATAGCAAAACACTGCTTTGTTCTCTTCTACCCGATGGCGATAGTGTGATAACCTCAATTTTTGATCATATACTAAATACTACTGCCGCTTTGTCCGATCTGTTTTCTGACTACTTTTGGATTTAGATTTATAATGATATGAGGTCTCTAATCGATGTTGGTTTTATCTTATAATTTCGTTTCCCTAGCAGAAATTAAAATATAATACACCACGTAGTGCGCGAGGTTTCGAAACATCACAATGACTCAATCTGCGCGAACGTCAGCTGCGAGTACAGTGGTGGCGCGTATGTTGTTCATTAAAAGGGGTTAAAAATATATGCATATAAAATGTTATGAAAATCTCAAAGTACACTTTATAATCTTTAAATAACCACTTTTAATTCAAGGGGTTGGAGCTGAAAGCAACTCACCTAAGTAGCAAAAAGATAATTGTGAGATATAAGCCTGTATATAAAATTTTAAGTTTATAAATGATTCTGGGTTTTCTAAAAGTTTAAATTTGATAATGTAATTTACTTCAGTGTTAGTAAAAGTAATAGGAAATCAAAATAAATGGAAAACCTTGCTTTTCTTTATATATCGACAAAATAGGGTATTTAGGTTTTTAGACAGTATTGGGATATAATACGTTCTTATTAAAAAAAAGAAGTGATTGTAGAGACGAATTTTAATTATTTTAATATGAAAATATGTCTACATGTAAAACATTTGACAACATTTTATAACATCGTTTATAAAACAATCTGTGTGTTATATTATATTATAATCCCATGGATTACAGTGTACTGGTGCTAGGCCCCGGTTCCTCTAACATTTCCAGTGGGGAAATACCAACATCTACATCGTCCTCAGAAAACTCTCCCTTTGATGTATCCTCATCCGAATCCCCAGTGTTTACAGTGAACCGAAACTCATCTGACGCACTATCAAGTAAATGTTCTTTACGCATGTACTCTTCAACAACTCGATCCACATGCCTACACACCTTTTCCCAATGTTCAGCGGTGATTGACTCAAACTTTTGTTGTGCTAATTCGATGACATCATTCAGTCTACAAGTTATATTCGTTGCTGCTACATGGTTTTAACTAATGCCCATATCTTCTCAATAGGGTTGAGTTCGGGATGGTACGGTGGCAATCTTAATACTACATGACCATGTTGGGCTAATTCTGTATCAAGAATATATTGCTTATATGTGCTTTTTCTTTGCTTAATTATATTATAGAGTACAGGCTTTGTGGCGTTTGGATCATGGGGAATGCCTCGCTGGATAAGCCATTGAATCATGACTTGTTTTGTCGATGCTGAAGTTGGATCCTTGTTGATTGCTACATTATTACGCTACTTTTTTACAATCTTTCCCAGGGTCCATAAGCTACCTTGAAATTCTATCCCAGAGTTCAGTATCTTATTACGAATTCCTGTAAATACCACGTTGCGCTATCAATACACCAATTAAAATAATTTGTTTCGTTTTATACCTTTTAACGTTGGGTGTCTCTTTTCAATTATATAATACTGGTGAATAATCGACCTGATGGTTTCTAATTAACCTTGCAGTAGGTCACTCTTCGGATTTGGTCTATTACGATTTTTCTTCGGACTGGAAAACTTGACTTTTTCGCCTTAAGCAACTTGCTTGGCTTCTTCCTTAATCTCACGATAACTGTTTTCCCCTATTTTTGTCGCAGCCAGAACTCTTTCTTTAAAACGAGTTACAGGAATTGTTACACCATCCTTAGCTTCTTTCTCCATAAATGACATGACGTTTGCGATAATTTCGCGTGCTTGGGAATGCAGAACCTTTCCACGTACACCTACACTGGACTTTGGCGGCATTTTACTTTTTCGCGTTGAAATCTAACTACAACAAATATTTATGTGATATTCGTATCTTCTGCATCAGCAGTTATTAACTTACCTACGATTCGCAAATAAATATGCAGAAGCTCTGAAAAGAACTGTTTTGTAAACTGATTTCAATTTTCAACAACAAACGTAAACACACCTATAACCTCCAAACGCACACGCAACAAGACAGAATGGAAATATACCGACGCTACTGCATTAAGAAAGACATGCGCGTGCGACGCAATTTCGAACGCTCATACGTATTTCGGTTTCTGCGCATTGTGATGTTTCGAAACCTTTTCACCTTAACATGCAAATTGTGTTTTACTGGTTTTCCGCTAAAGACATCATACAGTATGAATAAAGTAAAGACAGTTAGTGATTTATAAATCTTTATTGTTGCTTATCTCACAATTAATTATTACCTTCTATTACAAAATAGCGATATGTCTCAAAATCTTCACTGAAGGCGTCTTGAATGTCTTGAAAGAAAAACTGACTAAAATCAAAATCACTATTATCAACATCTTTAACTAATTCAATATAAGGAAAATCTTCTACAAAAGGGTCTAAAATCTCTTCAGAAGTAGTATTGTCTGCGACAGTAAACTCTTCACTGTACTTCTTGCACTGATGTGTTTTCATAATATCTTCTTTAAAAGCATTGTATATTACATAATTGGGAAGTTCTGATGTATTATGTATGGGATTGTTATGTATACGTACTTCTAATTTATATCCAAATTCAAAAAATGTATGTGGAATCTCCTTAATCACATTATTGCGTAAATCTAAATGCTTTAAGTTTTTTAGAGATTCAAAAATTTCTTTTTCTAAAATACTAATACAATTATTCTGTAAATACAATTTTTCCAGTCTTATTAAATCTACAAAACATCTTTTCTCCAGGATAACTATTCGGTTATATTCTAAATGCAATTCTAATAGGTTTGGCAATTTAAGCAATCCAGAAAAGATCTTTTTAATCTCCATATAGCTCAAGTATAACATTTCTAAGTTCGTTAACGTACTAAAGCTATTTTCTTCAATTTCAGCTATTGGATTTTGTTCGAAAACTAGTTTCTTTAAACTAGTTAAATAGTATAACATATTTGATTTAATTATAGTTAAAGAATTTTTTTGTAGATATAATTCTCGTAGGTCTGTAAGATCGTCGAGTGTCCCTGGTTCAATTCCATCTATAGAGTTCTCACCTAGGTTTAACCTAATCAGTTTAGATAAACCTTTGAAACTTTCTGATTCTATTTCAGTAATATTGGTATTCTTCAGGGATAATATTTCTAAATCTACCATTTTGTTAAAAATATTATTGGGTATTTTATTTAGAACGTTATTATCTGTATACAACATTTTCAAAAATTTCATATCTTTTAAATCGCTAATTTCTGATATATTGTTACTATCAATATACAGTTCTCTTAATTGCGGTAGCGTGGTTGGCATATTAGGTGGAATTCTGGTTAATTTATTGCCACCTAAATATAATACTTGCAGATTTGTTAGAGTTCTTAGGGTTTCCATGGATATGGTTGTGATGAAATTATCATTTATCGCTAATGTTTCTAATGATGGTGTTCCTGCAAAAGCTTTAACATCTATATCTCCAATATAGTTACTTTGCAGATATAATGTTTTTAGAAAAGGTAGTGATTCTAATTTGAATTCTGTTATAGCATTGTAAGACAAATTCAGTTCTTCCAAATTTGCTAGATGTGTAAAAGTATTTGTCGCTATGTTTTTTATCTTATTACCATCGAGATAAAGCTTTTTTACAGCGTTCATTCCTTTAAATACACGATAATCTAATAATATCCAATCCATATTTCTTAAAGATAAAATTTCTAGAGTTAGATTGCTTTTTATAAATTTATTGGGTGTTAGTGAAAGTTTTCGGTTATTATCAAGAAGGAATCTTTTTATACTGGGCAAGTAGCTCAAAAGAGCACCTTGAATTTTTATGATATAATTATCCCTTAAATCAAGAACTTCTAACTTGGTTAAATTTCGAACATATTCCTTCTTAAATTCTCTCAATTGATTACTTTGGATATACAATTCCTTTAGATTCCGCAATTCATCAAATGTATTCAATTTTATTTGTTTAATACTATTTTTATCTAGATTCAGTACTTTAAGATTATATAATGAACTAAATGTATTAGGTGCTATTTCCTTGATTTTATTATTACGAAGTACTAATATTTCTAAATTTTGCATGTTCTCAAAGCTATCTGAATCAACAGTTTCTACGTAATTAGTAGAAAGATTTAGAATTCGTGGATTGGCATCTGCCAGAATCTTCTTAGATATCACTTGTAAGAATCCCTCTGTCACTGCTATACTATTCAATTGTTTGAGATCTTTCTTCATCAACTGTTCTCTCTCTAGCCTAGTGCATACCAATGAAGCGCCATCAACTTGACAGTTTTTGGATTGGATGCTATTAAATAGGCAGGCGAAGAGTAGGGCTATCAAAATGATCTTCATGTTGTTTTCATCTGAAAATAACATTTTATTAGTATAAACCTAAAAGTGTCATTTTTCAGTCAGTCATATTTGAATGTCATATGTCAGAAAAGTCATATTTCATCTTTAACATTTTTATGCTTGGATATAAAATATTACATTGAAATTGAGCTAATTGATAAGAAAATTAATGGAATTTTAGTATTAACGTACTAATTATTACTAATAATTATTAATAATTATCAATTATTATGTAGTATTAATTAATTAAGTAACTAAATTAAAAGATCATAGATTTGACATTGTTATTTTCACATCTAGAATCTAGAATAAGTTATTGTTTTGTTTTTCTTTTTAGTAATTTATTCTTGACTTGAGAATTTGTTGTTTCGTTTTTTTTGTTTGTTACCAAAGATATTATATACACTGTATATATTATCTTTAGTATATTACATTATATTCTTGGTACATTATATTATATTAAGTTTTTAGTTATGTTAGTTACACCTTGTATATTTGACAGGGTGTAACTATTATAATTGAAAACCTAATATATGTATATTGTAAATGTAATGGTGGTATCTGTAATGATTTAGAACAATTTTCCTTATCAACATGTGGTCGCTTCCTACTAATTTTCCAGAAAATCGTATTTTTAAATTTAATTACACCCATTGTACTCACATAACATTAAACATAATGAACAAACAAAAATCTTTTTAAATTTTTGAACTATACGTTTTCTAGAATTAGTTGCTCGAGCTAAGATAGAGATTCATCTTGCCTAGCTGCCACCGATACTTGCAGCAGCTTTGCAACATTTATATGTGTTTACTTTCAAGGGCAAGAGTGATTCGGCGGCAATCAGTTATTAATTCTGGATTGGTGATCAATCATTATTACAAATCATGATGACATCAAAGCCTGCTCTGGAATCATTACTGAGACTGAGGAATATCTCGTGTAAATGTATAGGGTCTTGTCAGCAAATATGTGTCCGTCGGCGACTTGACTTGTCTGTTTATACTGTTGCTCCATCTATTTGTACTGCCAACGAATGTTTGTACGAAAATGAAACAGATATATAAATGATCTATCTGCGTTAAAGATTGCAAGATCTTCGCTATGCATCAATCATGAAGATGGAAACGAAACAAGACAGAAATTTAAATTAATATATAAAACGCAAATATTAATTTTTATCAACATCTGAGTGTTTATTTATAGACTAGCATAATACCCGTTGAAAACTCAACGGTCCCCTTCTGATCATGTCACTCGTCTGGTCTATCCATAAAGTAAGAAAACAGTTTTTTATGCATATTTTATACATAATTTTTTTTTATGATTTACAAATTGTCCGACACCCTCCCCAGCCCCCACCCCTTTGGGGGGAGGGTGGAAATTTTGGAGGAAAAAGAAGTAAAAAAAGATCCGCTTTTCTGCGGACATGTGCAATTTTTCCTCTTTCCACCCCCAAGAGCGGTCGGGGGTGGGGGGTCGAAATTTGCAATTTGAGAACAGTTTTTTATGGAGAATGCAAAAGTGCAATAAAAAATAGGTGTTCCCATTTAAGTTTTCACAACTTACTCCCGCCCCACCCCCCAGGGGGGGGGTGTGATGTTTGCATATCATGACTGAATAGGTTTCAAAAAATAAAGGAACACGTGTTTTTTCTTTTTGTAATCGGATGTGTCGTTCTCGAGAAATTCAAGCGTTTCCACACTTTTTGGACACCCGGTATATGAATAGAACAACGTTCCTAGCGAAAGAAATGTCGCCTCGTAGCTCAGGATGTGCTACTCCAATGGAATTTATATTTTCCTTAATAATAATGTCAATAAGATCATAACATGTAACATGTAACTATAATTTAAAAAAATTACGGTTGATTCATAATTAGCAATGCCTTTGTTCGTAATTACTAATAAGTCCCAAACTTTTTTTGCTCAAATAAATGCTATAAAACACACTCGTCTTAACGTCTTAAACTCATTTAAATAATTACTGACAAAGTAATATTATAACATTTGTATTGTAAATGTAAAAAAGAGATAGTTTTCTCTTCATTAAAAATAATAAAATATATTCTACGACTGCAAACGAAATAAATAAATTTGTTTATTATATTAAATAAATAAAAGTTTTTAAAAAACCTTCTGCCACAGAATATAATAAAACTGGCGCAGATTTCGTTCGGAGTTTGGAAAATCGACGATAAATATCGATTTTGTGTTTTAACACTTGATCCAAAGGAAAACATCGTTCCCAACAAGATGTCGCAGTCAAAATAATTGAAGTTTCACAGCTTCTAAAATTGGCACAGAGGCTTCGAGAATTAAGGCGTGACATCCCAGCAGCACCGTCGACCGCCCAGGCTTCCAACGCACGCTTCTAACATTGGCACGCGGAGGTCTTCCGTTCGACAATGTACACAGCAACATCGCATGGTTATTGCAACCTTGGAACTTGATTCCTGCTGATTATTGCAATCAATTTTAATTCTACGCAACAAAGTAAGTTCTTTTTTCTTTCAAAGTGAAAAGTGTTTCAAGAAGAAACCAGCGAATTTATTAAATCATTTTTAAAACCATACTAACTTAGTTTTAACATTTTTAATTAATTATTGATTACGTACATGGTAGACGCCAGACCGAATAGGTAGTGTCAGCTAGTGACATTATAAAGCCTTTCATGCTTGCCATGTATGGGTAGGAACCCCGAAACTGTTTACTAACAAATAAAAATAATTTTAAAAATAATTGTGTTATTCTAATTATTCTTTTCTTTTAAAAAAATTAATTTTTAAGGTAAAGATTATACAATTTTTGTTTAATTTTAAATGCTTAGAAATCGATCTCGATCTCCGAGACGTTGTAAAAGTGCTGAACGCACAGTAAATCCAAACTCAAATTCAAATACACCCCCTTTATTATTCTTAAATAATAACGATAATATGGCAGTTTTCAATCCAACACTTTTAAATGAAATTCCCATTTATGATGGCAACACAATCACTTTATCAGAATTTGTTAGAGCTACAGAAATTATTACCACACAATTTTGTACAGCAAACCCCGAAGTATTCATAAATAAATTAATTATCTCTTCAATTAGAAATAGATTAAAGAGACAAGTCCTTGAGATTATAACAGGATTTAACTACAATACCTGGAATGAAATAAAAACTGTTTTAATAGAAGATTTTGGCGATCAAAGATCAGAAACAAATTTATTGATTGACTTAACTTGAATTAGACAAGGAAAAGATAACCCTATTAAATTTTACAATAAAATTAGAACGGAGTTAGCGACCCTAAATGCAAAAGTTTCATTAGGACCAGATCCAGTAGTAATTAAAACCCACAAATTAGAAGAAAATTCAAAATTAGCTTTACAAACATTTGTCAGTGGACTAAACGAAAACTTAGGAACATTCCTCAGATCTAGAAATCCAAATTCTTTAGAATCAGCCCTAAAAATTATTAAAGAAGAACTAGATATTCGTTATTCACAAAACCAAAATTTTAGAATGAACCAAAATTTTACAAAAAATAATCAAATACATTTAACATCTAAAAATAACTATCCTAAACCACCCCAAAACCTATGTGCTACTCAACCTACAACTAAAAAATTTGGAAATCCGAATAATTTCTCTAATTTCTCAAGACCAAATAATTTCCCTAATTTCTCAAATACTAATTCAAGACCAAGTAATTTTACTAACAGACAAAATAATTTCCCAAATTTCACGTCGAATAATGCTTCAAGTAGCAACATTAGATCAAATCAATCTAGAAATTTTAGTTCTTTCAAACCGAACCATCAACCCACATATACTCCAGAACCTATGGAGGTTAGCATAATTAAAAGACCCGCTACCAGACAATTAGGAAACCAAAATAAATTCAGAACGAACTCACAACGCTTTAGACGCTTTCCAAATGCAATTCCAGAAGAAATAAATTATCACGACGATAATTTACCATCAACATCTTTCAATACTATTGAATATGACGAACCAGATCTCGTATATTTTGATAATACTTCTAATGAAAATCCTAATTATCCTCAAGATGAACATCCCCAAGACGAATATGTCCAAGAAAATCAATATTACAATCAACCAGAAGAAAAATACGAAAACATGGACTCTAATGTAAATTTTCATTAAGAGCCTCGGAACCCCTATTACATTTTAACATAAACCCCAAAGAAAACTTACCCTATGTAATCATCCCAGGATCGAATGAAAAATTATTGATCGATACAGGGAGTTCAAAAACTATCATTTCTCCCAAATTCGTACAAGAAGACTTTCCAGAATCTATTTATAAATATAATTTTGAAATTACAACTTCCCATGAAACTACTCAACATAACTACGTAGCAGACATCCCTATACCAAATCTTTTTGACGAAGAAGGACTTCATACATGTTACTTATTTGACTTTCATCCCGACTATGTAGGACTTATAGGATCAGATCTTTTGATGGACTTCCGCATCAATCGATTATAAATGGATGCATATCCAAATGGAAAAAACAACCGTACTTTTTTATTATAACCCTTCCGAATTAAAGCAAGAAATGCAACAACGAAATCATTGTAATTTTTCAAAATTAAAACCAAATCAGGAACCAATAAAAAAGATCCATATACCACCTCGAACCGAAATTTTTACAACACTTCCAGCAGTTGGAATTAATGGAACAAAATTAACCCCCAAACTTAAGTTTAACTCCCACGTCATTATGCCTTCAGCTATTGTCAGATTATACAACAATTATACAATCAAATAAGCCTTATCAATACTTCCAATGAACCTCAAGTTATCAGTATTTATGACCCTTTAATTTTAGAAGATTATAACACGTCAGATGATTTAATCCAAATTAATAATTTTAATGTAAAATCCCCTTCCAACGTAAGAAAGATTTTGAACGAAAATTTAAAAAATAATTTAAGATTAGAACATCTTAATGAGGAAGAAGAAACCCTCCTGACAAACCTTTGCTATGAATACAAAGACGTATTTTACACCCCAGACATACCCCTTTCAGCAACAAATTTAGCAAAACACCATATTAGGACAAAAACAGATGCCCCAATTTACACTAAGACATATAGATACCCCCAGATTCACCGTGAAGAAGTCAAAAACTAAATTCATAAAATGTTAAAGGACCAAATTATTGAACCATCAGAATCCCCATCTAATGTTGCAATTTGTGTAGTAAAAAATAAATTAGACACATCCCAAAAACAGAAGTGGAGGATCGTCATAGATTATAGGAAACTGAACGAACAGACTGTTGAGGACAAATTCCCATTACCCAGAATAGAAACCGTTTTAGATAATTTAGGCAGATCAAAGTATTTTAGTACTCTTGACCTCGCATCCGGATTCTGGCAAATAGAAATTGAAAAAAAGGATAGAGAGAAAACAGCTTTCTCGACAGAAGAAGGTCATTTCCAATTTAAAAGAATGCCTTTTGGTTTAAAAAATGCACCAGCTACATTCCAGCGTGCAACCAATAACGCCCTTATAGGTTTAACACCCCAACAATGTCTAGTCTACTTAGACGACATCATAATTTATTCCGCTTCTCTTCAAGATCACATGTTTAGACTAAAAAATATATTCCAAAGATGTAGACAACATAATATCAAAATTCAATTAGACAAATCAGAATTTCTACATAAATCCATTAAATATTTAGGACACATTGTAACTCCAGAAGGAATAAAACCAGATCCAAACAAGATCTCAGCAATCAAAAACTTTCCAGCACCCAAAACAAGAACCGAAATTAAATCGTTCTTAGGACTATTTGGATATTATCGAAAATTTATAAAAGATTTCGCGAAAATCACAAAATTCTTAACCATATTGCGGTGATCTTTGAATATAAAATAAAATGCAATATATCCACCGTTCCAAATATAAACATAAATTATATACGGTGAATTGAAATGAGAATACACCACAGATATTTTTCTTTATTCCTCTCAGCTAGCTCAGGTTTGCTCAGTAAAGCATAAATTATTTAAATACGAGACTCTTATTTACTTTTATGCCTGGAAAGAAAGAAAAACTTATATCGTAAGCATTAAAGCTCCTGCAAGCTGGAGAACTGCTACTAAACTCTGAATTTAAAAGAAAAGAACGCTGGATGCTTGTATTTACATCAATTAACCAGATATGTAAAATTGAAAACACATAAACTTTATTTAACGAACAAAAATAAAAATCCAAATAGAACGTCAAAATAAAAAAATGTTATTCAAGATAATACATTGGTAATTGAGATATAAATTCTCCGGTTTGCTCAAACGTTAGAAATAATTGTAGTGACCTGACATAGGATCAGTACGGTCATTCGTTTGAACAAACCAACACAAATGAAATTTGTTTATAAATAAAATATTTGTCAAATGAAAATAAATTTTATATAAAAGAAATTTAGTTGTTTTGTTTACTTCAAATTAAATAAATTCTGAAAAGAACTTAATAAACTAAACCAAATAATTTTATATTTGAGGATGAACTTTACAAGTTAATTATTATTTATGAACTTGACAAGAATCATTTATTATAACCAACCTTGTATATTACGATATACTTTCCTTTTTAAAAGTTAATCCTTATTATTGGTAACACTATGATGAAACCAAACAGCTGACTTCTTGCTTATAAAATATCGATGCGTAGATCGATGTCAAAAAATAAATTCACTTGAATTTATTTAAATAATCACTTTCACTTTCAATAATTTTTACACAATAATTAAATCTTCTTTTAATCCTTGAAGATTGTCCAGGTAACACTTTTAGTTTAATTTTAAACTTTATTTATACAATGACATTTATATCAAAACATATGGTTAACTATCTAACCTCAAATTAATTACAGATATTTTGAACGTTTTATCGACTGACTTTGTTACAATTTGCCCCAGCTTATATAGTTTATGCCAGAACAAAAGAAAACTATGACACTTTTTCAAAACAATGAAACATCGAGTAAGCTCGTGACGTCACTAATCTGGCACAGCTGATATTTTTTATCACTAATCTTAATTCTGTTATTATAGTATTGTAGCCCTTGAAACGAAGATCAATAAAGTATAATACATTCATTATCCCAAAATGTATCGTAACGAAGATATTCGAGAAAAACGTTTGACAATGTACAAATCTCGTTACGATCTAATTACATATAAAGTTCAACAAATCAAGGTTCATCCTTTACAAACTAGTTACATGAATACATGACACAGGTAATCCAATTGGTTTATCAATAGAAACATCTTTACAATTTAATATAAACATGATTTTTACAGTACGCAATACAATGAATAAGCCAATTGATGCATATACAGATTCCAACTTAAATATAAAATCAACATTAATCAAATTATGCTCAAAATGTCCAGCATACAGTACTCTAAACACTTACACCAAAACAATGGTGAGGAAAAACAGGATAAGAGTCTATAAGAGTCATATCAACACGAACGAGAGGATTCAATACCTTCATTAATTGTAGTGACCAGAAATCTTATAAACAAAATCAAAAATTAATTGTATTATATCAGTCATAATAAGATTGACCTAATTAATCTATTTTCAGCTAATTAACAACATGAAGCTGAGCTGGTCTCCTGGAATATAGAAAAATCTATCTAACGTTAAACATCGTAATATGTAAATTTTAATGTGGAAATTACTTCTTCCTAACAAGTGGGAAACCATACCAAAGTAACATATGTTGCATAAACGTACCTATGATCAAGCAATCTAACTAATTGATATCCTTTTTCTGAAAATGAAACCTATTACTATTATGCATGAGAAAGCTAGGTTATGTTTGCATGAAGTCTTTATTCTTAAGTTTTTAATTTAAACATTAATGAACCTAACTGTGGTCCTATCTATAACCTTTATATTAATTATGCCCATGACATAGCATGTCCCTCTTTTAATTTAAATCCGATATAAAAATATTTGTGTTAACGTTTCAGTTCGGTCGTTAAAATTTTCAATACGGTGATTTGATATCAAATTATTCATACAACAGAGTTTTTATCTAAATTCGAACATTGTAAAAACATTTTGACTAACGTACCAATTCTACAATACCCCAATTTTGATGAACCTTTTGAACTAACCAAAGACGCTAGCAAATTCGCTTTAGTCGCAGTATTATCGCAAAAAGGAAAACCTGTTTGTTATGCTTCTAGGACATTAAATAATTCTGAACAAAATTATAGTACTATCGAAAGAGAATTATTAGCAGTTATTTGGACAACAAAACAATTTAGACCCTATCTTTATGGAAAGAAATTTACCTTATTTACAGATCATAGACCATTAGTATGGCGCAAGAATTTAAAAGAACCAAATTCAAAATTAACTCGTTGGGCAATGAAATTAGAAGAATTTGACTTTACTGTAAATTATATCCCCGGAAAAATAAATAAAGTTGCAGATGCATTATCCAGAGTTCAAATCCATCCATTAAATATTAGACCTGCATCGCTATCAACCCCTGAACCAGAACAAACTAATTATGACAGCAGACTAGCTAGTAGAGCAAGTACTCCCGATATTACAGACTTATTCGACATTCCAACTTATAATCCCCCTCAAACTGACGCTACTGAAAACATTGAAAACCCGAACAACGAAGAAGATAATGATCAAAATTCTTATATTAACACGGTACATTCTCAACAATCTTCAACCCCCGTAATTTATATTTCAGAGAAACCTCTACAACATTTTAAACATCAGATAGAATTTATTAATGCTCAAATTCCAAGATCAATCAGAATCACAAAATACGACGGAATTACTCATTACGCCGTCTTCGTTAATCAAATTAACAAGACAGAAATTTTTAACACCCTATTAATTGAACATTGTCAACCCAAACATCATTACTATCGTTATTTCCCAGATGATCAACTTTATTTAGACTTTTCAAATTTCATTAATACAATCACAAACGAAAATACTCCCAAATTTCATCGTTGTATAACTCAAGTAACCTATATTTTAAATTCCGAAGAAAGACAAAAAACAAACTCAAGAATACCATTTAGGAAAAACCAACCACCGTGGAATAAATGAAACTATTGAACATCTCAAAAATTTTAGAACATGACGTTTACGAACTAACACCCCCTGATGGTAGACCACCACTTCAAAGACATGCTAACGAAATGTTACTCTTTTCAAGACAACAATGCTCCTCATCCTCTTCTGTGTTATCGCATCAACAATCAGCGATGTTACAATAACAAATATAGACGATAATCCTGGACTATATCCTTTAAATTTAGGCAAAGCAATTATTAAACAAAGTGAATGGACTTTGATTAAAATTATAGATTATACTCCTATTATATCAAATTATGATACGCTCAAAATTACTTTAACCAATTTAAGCAACTTTTGCAAAATGAACTTTATGCTCCAGAATATGACCATCACAGTTTACTTTTAATTAAAAATCAATATGCTACTAAAATAGACAAGCTATTTAGACAACTTTTTCCTACTAATCATAAAATCCAAAAACGCGGACTTATTGACGGCCTTGGGTCAATTTTCAAATTTCTGACAGGCAATTTAGACGCCGAAGATGGAAGACCTTACGAAGAAACAATCTCGAAATTAAAGAAAAATAATGATCTTCATAAAACAATCCTAATCGAACAAGCTAATATCTTAAATAATACTATTTCAACCATTAGTGATTTAGCAAAGAATCACAATTTATTACAAAACAATATAAACAAAATAATTTTGAACAATGAACAATTTAGTAAAAACTTAGCTACATTTACAACTAAACTTACTTTAATCGAATTAGCTCAATCCCTTCAACTATTTATTAATGAATTATCAGAATTAGAAAATACTTTAACCTTCGCTCAAAACCAGCAAATGCATATGTCACTATTAGACAATGACGAAATAATTCAAAACTTAAATGAAATTTCTTCATATCTCACAGATCTAGACGTTTTAACCATCCCTTATCCTGCTGACCCAAAATACCTACATTTATATGAAACAATTATCGTTACTAAAGCTTACCAAATTGACAACAAAATCACATTCATATTTGAGATTCCATTTATCTCTAAATTCGAAAATAATCAACTAATTCAATTAATACCGTTTCCAATCATTACCAGCACCAACCAAGCTCGTATGATTATACCGACTTATAACACCTTACTATATAATGCTCAAACTAGCATTCCTATTGAGATCGATCATTGTAAATCGACCGCCCCCAATTTATACTTTTGTCAACATAAAAACTACTTTGAAATCCCTAATAATAAACTTTGTGAGACACAACTACTTTCTTTTCATCATAACCAAACTTGTATACCTTACCTACTTGAAGTTATTGATATAAAGATTTCCCAAATTAATTCTGTAACCTGGTTAATCAGTTCCCCTTCCAGATCCATTTTAGACATTAAATGTAGAGATCAAACGTATCGAAAAGAACTTGTTGGTTCAAAACTTATACATCTTAGTCCTGACTGTATTGTCATGATCAATCATAAAAACATGTTATTTACAGACAAAAGTATTTCTAATAAAGTAATAGAATTTAATATCATAGATATTGCAAAATTAACAACCCCTCAATTCGAACATGTAAATATAACTAAAATCGATTTAACTACAATCGATACACAGAAATTGAACAAATATCAACTGAAGATCACAAACCAAAATCATCTTC
Organism: Agrypnus murinus; assembly: GCA_929113105.1. Lineage (NCBI taxonomy): Eukaryota > Metazoa > Arthropoda > Insecta > Coleoptera > Elateridae > Agrypnus > Agrypnus murinus. The sequence continues at coordinate 124,203,628 of OV816026.1, forward strand.
TAAAGATGAAAAGTACTACAACCCTCGATCATTTGAGCTTATTAAGTATCATTATAATTATATTTATCATTGTAATAGTTATAAGTTTATTATTGTATATTTATTGTAAACGTAAGTCCTTCAAAATCAGATTTATAGATTTTCTAAATAAAGATTTTATAAATAACCAAAATAACGAAGAAATACCAATTTAGATTTCTTTGAAAAATTTTATAATATATAAATATTATTTCAAAATGTATTTTCAAATTATTTTAATAACATTGAAAATACTAAGGGTGGAGGAGTAACGTACGTTATAATCATACTATAGATAAGATCATGTTACATGAGAATTGTTTAGGATTGTGAGCACACGATATCAAATTACATTTTCTGATAAGTCTACGTTATCTCTATGAGAACTTCTTTAGCATTAACTCTTTCATGACCATGAGAACTGTGTAGGCAGATAAGATTGTAACACTGTATAAATACCTCTGTTTTAATCTTAAATCTTCAGTCTTTATAAATCTTTATTCAACTCACAAGTCTCTTCAACAAGTGTTTATACAGAGTATTAAACTAGTTGTGGACTTGAAAATTGCCCTGTTAGTAAAACATAAAGGCTCATTCGAGTTTTAAATTAATTGATTTGTTTAATGTCATTTAAATGTGAATTCTAAAATTGTTCTGTTAAGTGTGTTAATTCAAATCTAATTATTTAAATTCGTCTTAAACTCATTTAAATAATTACTGACAAAGTAATATTATAACATTTGTATTGTAAATGTAAATAAGAGATAGTTTTCTCTTCATTAAAAATAATAAAATATGTTCTACGACTGCAAACGAAATAAATAAATTTGTTTTATTATATTAAATAAATAAAAGTTAAAAAAAACCTTCGACCACAGAATATAATAAAACTGGCGTGTATTATATATGTAGTTTTTTATTATATTATCTACCTTATATATTAGCATAATATTCAATGAAAATCAACGGCGTGTGTAGGAACCACCGCTTAAAACGCGCCATCGATCGCTGAATCAGCGTGCCCCCATTAACTTTGTAGTTTTTGTAAGTTCGGTTGTTGTAGAAACTGGTGCATTTCGAGAACCACTGAATAGATTTGGATGCCGTTTTTACCATTTGATACCTTATTTCCTAGAGAACGTTTTTTTGTATACAGATTGCTCAGAGAATCTTTCGAATGTCGTGTAATAAGGAAAGTGTGAAATAAGTAAGTAAGAAAATTGGCTCAAACAGGGACAAAACGCATTACGCTGCGGAAATGATAAGAGATACAGGCAAACTGTAAGCGAACGAATTGTAGATCTCAAAAAGATCTATAAAAAAGTACCATGGCATGTACGTAGCTCTTACAGATTACTCATAATCAAGACTTTTATAATAGTTATTTTTGCGGAAAACTCTTTTCTCCCTGGAATGTTGCCTTACTCCGGCCCTGGATGAAACGTCGGTAATTTCTGTATTTTAGTATCTTCAGAATTGTTGCAAGTATATCTGTGAAAGTTTGAAGTTTGTAGCTTACGCCATTCAAGAGATATATAGCCATGATTTTTTGAGAAATGCTTCCCCCTGCACCCCCCTCGAGTTTTCTAGGATTAGAAATATACTCATGCACCCCTTAGGGGTAAGGTCCACCTGCCTGTAAAATTTCAACTTCCTAAGTCTTCTAGTTTTCGAGATATGTTTCGGTGGACATCGGACATCGGAACTGGCTATTATTATATTAGGAGATGAATAATCATAATTTATAGATGGTCATTCTATGCGAAATTGATCACTAAAATGGGCGAATTTCACGGATTTCAATGAAAATCAATTATGAGGTAGCAATCAACTAAAGAACATAAAAAACATATCTTTCATTCATCAATATGCATCATTATCCAGAACTTCGGAAATATTCAAACTGAAAAAATATCAAAAAGCTATTGCATTATAATATTTTAGGGTCTTTGCCACAAGAAAAATATTTTATATAACGCATCCGAAGAAACCGATTTAAATACATGAGTAATTAACTAATCAGTATAACTATATCCACACGGTCATACATTTATCTTATGGTCGCTAGTTAAGACAGACCGCTAATATTATGGACCGTATTATTACTAACAAGAAGATAGCGAATGCGGGTTACATGGTAAACGAATGACTTGATGATCAATATTGGTCCAGTCATTGTTGTAGATAATTTTTCTCTAAAAACGGTTCGCATAGTCTGTTACACCATGTCGCTTAGTTTTCGAGAAATTTTAGAAAAAACAAATGAAGTCACGTTTTTGGTTTATAATACTAACAATAACTTTTTATTGCCTGTAAAGGTTGTAATACTATAAGAACATAATTATGGAATTAATCTTATTTATCCATTTTAAATATGAAATAGACCTGGCCGACTTTTCAATAAAAAAACTAAACAAAACAACTCCTTTAAGTGACTAAGTCAGGTATTACACTATAAAAAATCTTTGACAACTATCTTTCATAAAAGTTATTTGATGAGAAATATGACAGTGTAATAGGCTATCTTTTATAAAATATTTCTTTGATAAAAGATCATTTATAAAGAGTAACAGTAGAGTATTTACCTTTTATCAAAGTTTTAACAGGCGTTTACTAAAAACACTATGTACTATGCAGCATGTTCGCAATTATCGGCGCATATTGCTAATTTACAAATTAGCAATACTTTGGCAAAGATAAAAAACAATTAAACGTCGCGTGTTCTAGTTATGTCCTAAAGTAACATTTTTTAAAAGGGACCATATACATTTTTGGAGAAAGGGATGGGCAGCGACAGTATAAATACGAAAGTTTCTGTTCATTGCCTCAATAAAATGAAAAATATAGGACACTTTTCATGCTTTTATCTAATCGATTTTTACATTGAACTATTATAAAAGCTTTTAAACAGTGTAATATGCCTCCTTAAGATTCTTTAAAGAAAATTCTTAAAATAAATCCTACAAAACGTTTGATAAAAGATCTTTGTCAAAGATATTTTATAATGTAATATCAGCCTTATTGGTTTAAGTTTTATCATTAATAAATAGACTGTACATAATTATGTTATTTATTAAAAAAATGTGTTTTTAGACAATAAACGCTGGTGAAGATGAAAATAAAACTTTGTACGCTGCATGCTTTACACCCTTTATTGAACTCACTGGATTATGGAGGCTCGCTCCTTAATCGCTCGTCTCACAAACTTTCCAACTCGCCCATAAAGATTCATTTACTAAGCTTGCCATGTAAATAAGTATTATGTTAGTTCAAGATTTTCTAGAAAAAAGTATTCGCTATAAACATCTTTCTGCGCATCACGCCGTGTGTATGGTCAATGGTCATAGATTAAACACCACTATTGATTTGATAATGATTGAGACATTTGAAATTTAGTATTTAAGTCAGTTTGAGGCTGTTATAATACTTTAAAAATGTCAAGATCTTAACAACAATCTTTTCATTCAATATGGTTAACCTTGCTGTCCTAGATCATACGAAACGAATAGTACATACACAGTGGCGCATTTAGGCACAAGCGTTGGAACGGCCGCATTAGGCCCCAGAAGTCAGGGGGTCCCGCAGAGGAACCCTGCCCAGGACTGCAGTGGACACACGACAAATAAGAATTATTGGCATGGGAACTCATTTTGTCGCAAAGAGTGAAACATGAAACAGTTCATATCTTGTACAGGCGGGTAAAAAAGGTGTACGGTCGACGCAATAGAAGTTCGTGCTATTAGGCAAGCATTCACAGCGGTAGGTAAAGTTTTGTAACGAAATATACTGTTTAGCAGCGGACCTGCAAGAAATGTATTATCTGTGTTCCTCCGAATGCTTGACTTCTAGCAAAATTTGCGTGTTCGTGCGACTTGACATTCGGGGAAGGGGAACTGTACCACACTTTCGAATGGGTGAAATCCCTTAATGCCATTTGTCAATTGTCCACATATCCCAATGTTGCAACAATTTTAAAAATATATTTAATATTACCAATATGACAATATGTAATGCAACCGGAGAACGATGTTTCTCCGTTCTTAAACGTGTATAAAAATATTTAAGAAATAATCTTGGACAAAGTCATTTAAAAAGAATTTATCAATATTGTATATGGAATATGACATTACGCAAAATTTATATTTTGAAAATATTATTAATAAATTTGCAGCTTTTAAAAGCAGAAAAGTTCCATTATAAAAGAACTGATTATGAAATAAATGTATTTATCTACTACTATAGAAAATAATACATTTCGCATACTCTATTAACCATGAAAATGACTCATTGCTCACAATCTCTAAACTGTACGGAAATGACCCTAGGAAATGATTTCGCATTTTCAGTGGTTCTATTAAAATGCCATAGACGTCCGTACATGCGATATTTTTAATTATTTGTAATGTATAAAGTTATAACTTTTAGATAAAGGTTAATTTATTTTGTTTAATTAATGTTATACATTAAATTATATTTTGAATGCAAATCCATATAGAAAAAATTATACAGGCCTTCGAGAAATTTGTGATTAAACTATTTTGATTTTTTTAGCTTAAGTTGTTGGGACGTACATTTAATTAAAACAAACGAATTTTTGTTTCCATCACGTACAATTTTTTTGTAAACCAATATTGTGCTATTTCTTGTTGCTTAAATCAAATTATATATATTTCTTTCATTTCCGAAATTTTCAGAACAGAAATACTGATAAACTTTGGGCACACTTAAGGCATTGGTGTGAAGGAACAAAAAAAGTTTGGCTTTTGGAATACCAGTGGTATGGAGAGAACCAAGAAATCACACCCACTGACGACAGGTATTTTTGCTTTGTGATATTAAGGGTAATAACAAAAGAACTCTTAAATATACAATAACTATCTCAATCTTCAGTCGGCAATGACACCAGTTGCAGAAATTGGCATTTTAAACCATCATTTTCAAGAAACTCTAAACCGCAGCTATTTTCTCAAGACGAACTAAATGACTAAATGTTATAGATTTAACACTTCCAACACTTTTCGAGAGTTAGGAACCATCTGAGCGAAAAAATCTGCTTACTCCAGGAACATTTTTTTGGTATCGTATAAAAGCTGAATACATATAGACGTAAAACAACGAAAAGAAACTTTTCCAGCAAACAGGAAAAGCTTTCCAAAAAGATAAAGGAATAATGTATGTTATTTTCTATATTCCTATGATTTTTGTAATTTTTTTGTTGCCTTCTTCACTTTGCCTTTTTACCCTAAATACATATAAATATCTCTATTTCTTCGATTGTTTTACTATTTTATTCAAAAACCTTACCTGATAGACAAAAACCGAAAACAGATTTAAAATCAACATCACTCAAGCACCCAAGATCAGTTGGAAAACTCAATTCACATTTTATAAGGTATTAAAATGCAGACCTGTGTTACCACCCCGGCCGGAAATATAACCCTGGACCTTCCACTTTCCGAGCGACACATCTATTTCTGAGCTCTGTGTCGACTACCAGCATATAAATTTATTACTACTATATAAAGTTATTATAAAATTGTTATTGAATTCTAATATTAGTATATAATTGCTAGTATATATTAATATTATTTATTATTATTGCTAAATTACAATAAAAACAATGATAGTTTTTATAATTTGCTAATTCCGTATATACTGAAACGTAAAGTGCGTATATACATGGAGCGACTCCTGGTCGGCTTAGTATCTTGCAGGTCACTTCGGTCGCGGCCGTAATATGTACAGCTGATTTCATATAAATGTAGGATAGTCAGTACTCCATACTGTAAATGTTCTTTTTATTTTCATTGATATATAATAAATTTTATGTAGTTAACTATGAAAATATAATTTAAAGACTAGTTCACAAGTTGTTAATAACACAAAAACCACTGCTCAAGACTTGTCCTAGATTTATTTGAAATCAGCTGTACGTACTACGTACACGTTCAGGTACGATATATCCTTCTAATGGCTTTAATCCTAAATTTAGAATAACCGGTCTATAACATGGAAATCTAGAAATATTTTGGGAATTTAGTATTCAAAATTACATACAAATGAAGCATTAGGTTTTCAATGTATTTGTAAAATTGAGGTTAGATATACCAAACAATTAAAATGGTTCGATTACATACATATATTAATGTCAAATATTGTTGTATTTATATATATAATTAAATGTATTTAGTACATTAATAATTATATGTACCTAGTTAATTTTTAATAAAATAATAAAATGTATATAAATTGTAGTATTTGATTTATACTATGGGGCCCCAAAAACTTGTAACACTTCAGGCCCCTTAAGTGTTAAATCCGCCACTGTACCTAATATGAAGTACACACGTGAGCTGCTATGATAATTATTATTTATTAAAAAACATCTGCAGTATGAAAGAAATTAATTTTATTGTTTTTAAATATTTTCTTTTAATATGTTTCTCAATTATTAACTTAGTATTTGCGCTGTTAAAAGGATCACCACTAATGGCTGCTCTTAGCATGATCAGACAAAATACTTCTTTAACATAATATGCAAAACCACCAACCTAGTTTCCTTTTGTTATTATTGTTGCTAAAAGCTGTTGTTATACGAGAATCGCTCACTTCAAAGCAGTTTATTTATTCTTGAAATACTTATTAACACGGACACTATTAAACTATTTGGTTCACACACTGCGTCTAGATTAACATACTCTTTATCAATCTGAAAACACTGTCATTGCTAATAAAACATACAGATTGGTCTTGATGTTGTAATCATTATTGTGTTGTTTATACTCAACTATACGATAATGATTTATCTTTACAGAGCTAATACAGCTGCCAATCTCGTCCGTTCTAGTAAGATTATATTAAGTTCGACTGTTCGTATTTTGAATTTACTACATAAGGTTAGTATTTCTTTGTATTGTTTTTTGTATGCCAATTAACGAATACTTACTATTATATATTGACATTTTAAAAAGAGCTCGTTAGCAAAACATACAGGGTGTTTCACTGAAGATTCGTATCCTCCGAACAGATACGCATAAAATGCAACAAAAAAGTTTAATATCATTAGTGCCTATCTTCTATAATAACCGAGAAAAAAAAATTAAAAGTGGGTTTAGTAGTCACTGGTTTAAGAATCAACTTGGAGCTGGATACAGTGGCGTAACTATCATGTGTCAGTTCGGGGCAAAGCCCCGGGGCCCGGCGACTTTGGGGGGGGGGCCATTGTGATACCTGAAAAAGCTAGAAAAAGAGACTTTTAAAATAAAGAATGAATATAAATAATACCGAAGTATTGTTAATATATTTATTATTAATCATTCCTGTATAGAGTAGTTGTTTTAATGATTTATTTTTAATCCTGTTTAACTTTTATTTTGGTGTTACTGAGTTCAGTTTCTTATTCTTGGGATGAATTTCACAAATGTAGTGAATAGAAAGTCATACTGTATAGTTTTATTTGTTAAACCGTAAGCTATCATAGTTTAGTTAATAACCAAGACCTTTTGGAAACCAGACACCGTGAAACTGATCCTCATTAATTTAAGCTAGTTAGTTAGTTAAACAATTAAAGAAATGCTAAACAAATATCTATTTTATCGTTTACTGTCTCCAGCCTTACTGTGTGGAACTCCATAATCATGAAATATAATAAATTAAAAGATTAATTTAAAGTTTCACAAGTTTTATTAGTTTACCTTAACCTGACAATATTGTTTCGACATTAAAATGTCATTATCAAAGGTAGATAAGATTGATAAACAAACAAGTTGCTAAGGATAAATACATACAGAAAATAGGTAACTAGATACAATACATAACAAAAACTAAATATCTAACACTTCTAATAAAGGAGAATTACTAAGCTCAGTTTGTTCATTCATTAAAGGTACTGTGCGTTTATGTTTGTATATTTCAAAAGCTTCTAAAATGTCTAATTTTAATAACAAATATCTATTTGTTGGCTCTGTCACAATCAACAGAATAACAACATAATGTTTTCCTTCTTACCTAAGTCGTTTACTATTTTGACGAGACAACTGAAACCGAAAGTGAAATATGCAAGGTACTCGTTGCTAGGTACGAATATAGCGCTTACTTGGGCAGAACAAAAAAGTGAATTATATATAATTTTTATCCGGAGAAATTCGTTGTTTGAAAATGTTTACGGGTGGCTAGATGGTTTTCATGGTTCTCACAACTAGCGACCTCATAGTTTTCAGCCGCGATTTGCGTTTCAAATAATTTTTTTCATTATTATTAATAAAATTTTGAGTGGAGGAGGAAAAATTAATACATTATGCGATGCGTAAGCTCTCTTATTGGCCTCGGAAACCTTTACTTAAAGTTTCTCCTTGGCAGAAGAGTTTACTTAAGCATCTCGCAGTGTAAATAACTTTTGGTAGTTTTAACTAATGCTTAGCTACACGTTAATTCAATAATATTAATAATTTGCTTCTAAAAGTTATATTAGAAGCTGTTCTCAACCTGTTTAGTAAATTGGCACCCAACTTTTCATAACAATTTTTTAAGTTCTAATATTTTTTTCTATATATATTTTCCTTTTACTGCTGATACGCGGCTACAAGGCTAGAATTTGGCATTTGGGAACAAGACACAGAAAAAATAACTAAAATCTAACAAATCTAACCTTATATACCTACAGAACTTCACGGTTCGGTCGGTAATCGGTCAACTTTGACTAACCATCAAACTTGACTGATTACTGGAGCAATTCTAAAAGACTAGAATTAAAAGGACCTAAATCAGAGTTCATTAGAGCTTTTCTGTTCTTAATAATTTCTAAGATTTCAAAACAGTTAAGTTCTGTCGGGCTGTTTACATTTCTAATTAATTCTACGCCTTTATTCTTATTATTTTGTTCAAGCATATGTACGACGACGCTAGATTTATCATGGCTTTTAAATTTTAAGTGAGCCATATGCTCTTTGTACCGATTCTTCAAATATCTCTTAGTTTGCCCTATATATTTGATTACAGTTCTTACGTGATAATATCGTAGATAATATATAAGGATAACATGATAATATATAATAGATTTATATATTCCTGATGTATCCATGTAATCTACTTGATCTTTTGGTTTCCTAAAACATTCTGAAGGCTGTTATTCGAAATCGTAACTGTTTTTAAACCAACTTTTGAAAAGATAGACTTAAGCCTTTCGTAAGATATGGATAAAACGGCAATTTTACAATGTTTCTTACTCTATCCTTATTGTTATTACCTAGCATAGTAACAAGCCTAACCCTTAACTTATTTCTATGTTTTCTAATAGTACTATAGACAACACGCTCAGAGTAACCGTTAGAAACAGCAATCTCAATAATTTTCTTTGGTTCTATTTTATATCTTAATTTTGACCTTAGTGACCTAAATTTTGCTTAGAAATGATTAAGAATAAAAAAACGCTAATGAAGTATGATTTCGGTCCTACTAATTCTAATCTTTTAAAATTGCTCGGAATTGCAGTAATCAGTGAAGCTTGACGGTTAGTCAAACTTGACCGATTGCCGACTAACTGTGAATTTCTGTAGGTATGTAAGGTTAGATTTTACTTTAGTTTTCAGTTTCTGCTGAAGATGACAGCCTAGCTGTTGAAACAAGTGCTCAGAGCGATTAAAAGTGTGTGTGGTGAGGGTGACGTACAGTTTTATTACTAATTTTTTTTAATTTTTCCTCTTTTTGCGACCGTGTGGAGGGGGCCTAATGATTATATTGCCCCGGGGCCCAATGCCGCCTTGTTACGCTACTGGCTGGATATACACCTAACTGCATTTTGCTACGCCTAACATACATTGACGCAGCTGATACTACTAGGTGATTGCACAGTTTCTTTTGACTTATTATTTTCGTTTTGTCTTATTTAATTTATGTAAACTCAACGTCAGCAAATGTTTATGTACAGTCATTAGCAAATGTCTTGTCCCGAGCAGGCAACACATTTAACAATTTTTGTAAAAGAAACGACGTAAGTTTCGGAGCATAGTTTCTTTTGTATACAAACAACACACCAAATATAACCAGTTTTAAAGTTTGCTACCCTACCTAGAGTGGCTTTGTATAACAACAATAGAGTAATAAAAACTGCTATTTTCAAGTGAGTTTCTTATTTTACTGGAATACAAAACAGTAGTTCCACTTCTACTATCGTTTCTTCTATTTTAAGAAATAAATATCTTATGCTTTTTTTCTATTTTATTATAAACTCTATTAATTTATTTACGAGTTTAATCTGTTTATTTACTGTAATCAGTTTTCATTGTAAAAATTAGTAAAAATAATAAATAATCAAAACTAATAATCATTCCCCGAGTTTCCAAAGTAGAATCAGATTGGGCATGCAAACAAAGCATATTTAAACATTAAGGGCCGGTTTATTCAGCTTCTGGTAAAATTCCCAGTAGTTGCCGGTCAAATAAATTAAGTTTAATAATAAATACAGTTTGGGTATATTCACAGGATTTATCTTGCTTTCACTCAGGTAATACATGTAATGGTGGGTACACATCTGAGAGCACATGAGAAGAGAACGCACGCATATGCAAATGTGGACGGTGCATTCGTTCCATCTTAGACCATGTACTGTAACGGGTACATTTTCACCGGTATTTAGTACATAGAATTTTGTATTAATTCTGGTTAAAAATCCTAAGTTCGGTCCTGTGGACGTCGCTTAATTTAAACTAGCCTGTCATCAAATAAACATTTTAAATAAAAAGCATTTATAGGAAGGGAATGTTTAATATTTGCTATAATGAAATAATGTAACGTCATATTAATGTCGTTTTTTGTATCTTGCAACCTGGCATTTTAAAAAATAATATCAATTTCTTCAAAAAGAAACCTTGAAAAGAAACCATGAGAAGCGCTTCGTCATCTCATTTAAATGTTTCGGTAAATATTTTAAGTGTATACGATTCGTAAATACAGTTTCCTTTGTCTGTTATTTGCGTTTTAAAAATTTTAAGTCAATGCGGCGTAGAAATTCTCGTCTCGACAGTAGCAGTATTGCACACGTGCTTTTCCAGCGGGAAAGAATTTTGGTACTATTTTTTACACGTAAGGTCTAAAATCCTATAGTAGGGCAAGTAACAAGCACCCTTGCCGTCTAAAAACAGATGTTGAGACGCGGAGTAGCTTGAATCGAGGTTTATAAAAAGGCTTCGCTCGGTTCTGACCAAACACAAACAGACAGATTTTTGAGACGGGGAGTTTGTGAACAGCACCCTGCAAGCGAACGGTCGATATTATGATTCGACCTGGGTGCGCGGTTATATTATCGATCAATAATGATTGATTGCTTTTAAATTAGTGCCAATGGATTACAGTTCTTTAATCCTAAAGAATTGCGAGAAATTCTATTTACCGTTCCGTATAGTTTTACCGATCTTTTGTGACTTGTGAAAGTTTTAAAGTGAAATACGTTTCACGTTATAGGAAGAATTATTTAAAGTAATCCTAAATGTAGTGACCGATTCCTGTGCTTTTGTGAAATTCCTCTTAAAGAATTTGAGTGCAGTTAATGCAATCAGTGAATTAATATAACTGGATGCTTCAGAACAGTTCCATTAGTTTTTCTGGGTGAAAATTAAAGACGTTATTAACTAAGCACAAATTAAAATGTTGGTTATTTTTCGTGCTTGACTTTACTGGTTTATGAAACTATATGAGCTGTTATTATCAATTAAGATTGGATCACGTTTTGGTATGCAGAACCTATACTTCGATGCAACGCCGAGATTTTTTACAATTTCCTCAAATGAAAAGCGAATTTCCAATTTCTACTGGACTTGATGTATGGTATTCTATGAGTTTAATTAAGGAAAATGCAAGGTACTGTAATATTAAATAGGTATTTGTTTGTAATTCAAGTATTAAGAATGTCATGGTAATGAATTTTCTTTAGGGAGAGCTCTCCTTGATAGTTAAAAATCTTTAAGCTTTAACTTAATTGCAATTCATTTATATTGATACTGTTGAACTGATATAATTTGCTTAATCTCCTTTAGAGATTTGTTTATAAATTTTTGTCCAGGAAAAGCTCAGTCAATACAAAGGTTAATATTTAAATTAAGGTGTTTTTAACAATTTTATGGTCAATCCAATAAGTTTCTTTATTAAATGAAAAGTTCTTGGTGAATTTTTTTATTGATTAACTGTTGGACATAATTATAATCCAATAAATTTAGATTGGATTAGTAATAAATATACAAGGTGTGTTTTATTTGTTTATCTTTGTATGTGTATTTTATCCCTTCTGTTGTTAATAAATGTTATTATTGCAAACTTGATGGATCTATAAAACGGAACCATATTGGTTATGAAAGCTTAGTTTCATTTCTTCAACAATTGTAATAAACAAAATTTTTTTGTTCCAACTAAATATTTTATTCATTTTCTGGTTAATGGATTTAGTAAATTTTAATGCTTATTCAAAATAACATCTTTGATTGGTTAATTTATAATTAATTTAAAGCATCAGAACCAGATGGCGCCCTTTTTGAGTTTTTAATTGTGTTTAAAACCCTTATCTATTCCTTTTCACAATTCATACAGCTGTGGAACCAATACCTACGACTTGAATAATTAATTTGTAAGAAAGAGTTTAAATCTCAAGCTGAGGCAGACATATGAGTTTTTAGTTACAGTAAGTATGAGTGTATTTTCATAAATTTTTATAGCTTTTATAGTTATTTTTTCTTGGCGAAAAAAGCTTTGTTTCAGTACCCAGTAGCGTAACAAGACTGCATTGGGCCCCGGGGCAAGATTACCATTAGGGCCCTTCACACTGTCGCAAAAAGAGGAAAAATTTAAATAAAATCCAATCTTAGTAATAAGACATTGATATGTATTTTTATTACTAGTAGTAATAGTTTACAGCCTTTTATTATTGTTTGTTCAAAAACTGAAATAAAATGTTGACATTTTCATTCTGTTTCCTAAGTGTCAAAATGACACTTTAGTTAACTGGAATAGACTTTTTTATTCTAAAAGTCTTTTTCTATTGCTACTTGTAAATCACCTGTTTTTCTCATGTTTCATGCAATGTAAAAGTATGCAATTTCAGCAAGCTGTACGAATATGGGATATCATTTCATATTCGTACAGTGTGTAGATATGAAAACAACCAATCAAAGAAGTTCAATTTCGCACTTCTTTATTTATAATTAATTTATTGACAACTCCTGTCATAAATATAGAAGTAAAAGTATGAATGAATATCAAGAATCAATGTTTCCTTCTTTCAATAACACTTAAAGCATTTGAGAATAATGTGATTTGTGAAATTGTAGCTTTACAATTACAGGGAGATTTTACAAACCATATTTTAGCATGGATAAAAGCATAGGTTAATCCCTATATTCGATATAGGGATTTCCCTATACTCGATGAGGCATGGAATCTATTTCTTAATTGTTTTGCTTAGTCAAAGAAAAAAGACTGTACAACTTGAGTAGAATGTCCATATCCTACATACTCCGCCTTCGGCATTGTGCCTCTGACTTCGTCTTCGTGCGATATAGGCATCACATCTACTCTCGTTGCACAAACTACTATTTCCATAGTATTAATTTAATTGAATAAATTGCTTCAATATTATGACTACTTATGTTTGGAAATTTATTTATTTCAAGTAAAGAAATTTTAGGAATAAGTTGCGATAATGCACTCTCACGGATTTCAATACTTCAAGACGCAAATATTCTTCATCACTTGAAAGATCCATTTCGCTTTCCACTTCATTTAAACTTAAGACTTGAGTCATAATATTTTTAACACTAATTTCTAAATATTTACAGAATTTCCCAACACCGGGCAGATATAACAATTATTATGGCGACCAAAACCAAACGACTATCAATACTTTGTTTATCTGAACCGCGTTCGGTATTTTAAACCTGTTTACTCGAAGAGCTTGATTTCTATGGTATCCATTGTTGTAAACAATTGTAACTGTAGCAATAGAGCTTTACGAGCAAAAAGAGTTCAAATACCGAACCCAGCAATGGGGTCTATGATTACTTGCCTATGGCATACTAGAATCTACTTAACTGATTAATATTTCTACTATAAACGTCAAATTAATTTATGGTAAATATTAAAATTCTTACTCTTTTTCTCGCCAATTTTAACAATATTTTGAAGCAGTTTTCGAAAAAAAATTTTTATTTAATACTCGGTGGCGAAGTCACTTTTCCATTCTCGAATGGAAAAGCGATACTTCGCAACCTAGAATCAAAAATAACTACAGGGTGTTTCACTCAAGATTCGCATCCTCTGAACAGGTGATGGTACACATAAAATGCAACAAAAATGCTTAATATCATTAATGCCTATCTTCCATAATAACCGAGAAAAAATTGTTTTTGAAAGGTGGGTTGGTGGTGACTGGTTTAAGAATCACAGTTGAAGTTGGATGTACCTAACTGCATTTTCAACATGATATCTGATACATTGTAGCAGCTGATGCTAGGTGATGTCACAGTTTGTTTTGACTATTATTTCCAGCAGTTCCCAAAAGTTGATCTTTTTAGTAAATGTTTTTCGATGTGCGTAACATCAAAAACGGCATAAAGATTTTTTGTTCCTATTGATGAGTACTATCACGCATGAAATTTATACGAAAGTTATATGAAACACCCTATATATTGTTATTGTGTTGATTGTCACAGAGTGAACGACTAGATTTTTGTTTAATTGTTTAACTAACTAGTTAAATTAATGAGGATTAGTTTGACGGTGTCTGGCAACCAAAATGTCTTGGTTAGTAACTAACTAAAGCCATATATTTAGTATCACTTTCTGTTAAACTGACATTTTGTGAAATTCATTCTAAGAATAAGAAACGTAACTCAGTCAGTAACTCAAAAATAAAAAAACAAGTCATCAAAACAACTACTCTAATATTTATAGGAATGATAAATAATAAATATATCAACTTATCAACAAATATTTCCGTATTATTTATACTCATTTTTTATTTTAAAAGGCTCTTTTTTAGATTTTTTTGGTATCACACTGGGCCCCCCAAAATAGCCGTGCCCCGGGGCTTTGCCCCGAACTGCCACATGATAGTTACGCCACTGCATGTACCTGACTTGCACAAGGCTACGAAGACACATGATGCGAGCCATTTCTTGTCGGTTTTTAGTAGCTTCTCAAAGAAAATATGCAGCGCATGTGCCCTCAATGTGGAAGCTTTTTGACTTTCATGTGTATGTTGAGCCGCATGTGCATTTTGCTTAGTTTATTTAATGATTTGCGTAGTATGGATATATGTACTTTCATTCTGTTGCTGATTATTATTAACGAAAGCATTTATTCTTTATTTTGTAACGGTTACGTTATTTAAATGTACTTACTCTTATATTATTAACAAACTTAGTTACGCTAATTAATTCTTTAGTATCCATTAATTTATTTATAAAAGTAATTCTCTACTTTACAACTTATTTAAGTTTGAAACGATTTAGAGGAAAATCTTGATCAATACAAGTTGAGGTCAAACAGGAACACAAAAGGTGTGATAAGAATTTTTGGAAAAATTTCTAGAAAGATGGGGCCTTTCATTGTTAACCACCTATTTGCCGTCTTTATTTAATTAATTTTATTAAAAGAAAATACCTATAACATCTAGGTTTATTAAACTGATTTGCGATTTTGTAACCGATCTTGAGAGAATGCGGAGTTAAAAGCAGATGTTAAAAAATCTATCTGCAGTAATGGGCACCACTCACGGTGTCTCCCCGACGACGTCGGCGAAAACGTCGTCGACGACGTCGGGGACAAGGTCGAAATAATGAGGTAATGTTTACATTTACTGTAATTTAATGCATGACTGTGAATAATAAAATTATGAAGATCGTATTTCTTTTAAGACATCAAAATGAAAGAAAGTAGTTTTGAGCATAATAAAATGCGTACTGAATTTCTTTAAAGTATTTCGAAATAGCTTATGCAATTAACAAAACTTTTCATAAGCGGAATAATATTGATATCCATCGATAGAATTACAAGTAACCCTTTATTATAAAACGAAAACTCTTTGTTTTTTTTATTAATCTCATTCTTAATTTAGTTTAAAAATGGATATAATTAACGCAGGATTTAGGATTTAGGAGTTCTGGTGCGCAAATAAGGATTTCCTATAAAGGACTTTTGATAAAATTTGGTAGTGATAATCGTCGGAAAAATATCATGTTTAAAAATGTAATGGTTTCACCGTCGCTTCCTTTTCCGTGTAGTTTTAAAATTTTATGCTGATGGTACATAACCTTATACTATATCTATCTTTTTCGGGTTTACTTGAATTATTTCATTTTTATTACATTTGTTTACAAACAACTGTTTACAACTGTGAAAATAAAACCCTTGTCAACTGTAAATTATTATTAGGCAAAATAAACATATACATCTGGGATTACTAAAAAATATATGCTTTCTTTATTATACTTTTTAAGAAAACATTATGAATTCAATATGCTGTGACACTTTCAAGTGATAAGATGGATTTTTATAAATTATCTTTGAGAAAAAAAATTGCAGTTGGTGTGGCAGTTGCCTTGTGCTTCGAAGAAGAAGAAACTGAAACACCACGAAAAAAAAGAAAATATGGTTTTTAGATCGCAAACAATATTCACACATGTCCTTGTTAAAAGAATTGCGACAAAATGAGCCGAAGGATTTTTATTATAAGGTTATGTACCATCAGCATAAAATTTTAAAACTACACGGAAAAGGAAGCGACGGTGAAACCATTACATTTTTAAACATGATATTTTTCCGACGATTATCACTACCAAATTTTATCAAAAGTCGTCCTTTATAGGAAATCCTTATTTGCGAACCAAAACTCAGAATCCTAAATCCTGCGTTAATTATATCCATTTTTAAACTAAATTAAGAATGAGATTAATAAAAAAAACAAAGAGTTTTCGTTTTATAATAAAGGGTTACTTGTAATTCTATCGATGGATATCAATATTATTCCGCTTATGAAAAGTTTTGTTAATTGCATAAGCTATTTCGAAATACTTTAAAGAAAGAAATTCAGTACGCATTTTATTATGCTCAAAACTACTTTCTTTCATTTTGATGTCTTAAAAGAAATACGATATTAATAATTTTATTATACACAGTCATGCATTAAATTACAGTAAATGTAAACATTACCTCATTATTTCGACCTTGTCCCCGACGTCGTCGACGACGTTTTCGCCGACGTCGTCGGGGAGTCACCGTGTATGTGCTATTTAAAAGAAAATCAGCCAAATTATCTTGTTGATGGACCCATAAAGAAATTGCGGAGTCCAAATTATTCAAGAGTGTGACCGTAATTATAATTATGCATTTAATTGAGTAATAAAGGTCAGTACTCGTATAATTTTTTTAACTCTTCCTTGGAAGGCTATCGAATGTATGAAAGGGATCTCCAGATAAGAATCTACTAGATTGTTTGTTGCTCAAGTTAAATGGTTATACACAATCTGTTGTCTAAACTAAATGTAAATCAATTGGGGTGGTACCACTTTATTGATAGATATAGTTGTTATCTATATGAGGATTGCACCTTATTGCTCTATATCAAGGTATTGTTTTGGTATACAAGTACTATCTGTTTTATAACTAGATTTCTTTAATTGTGGCTATTTATTTAGTCTCTATATTTCTTTATTGAAAACCGTCAATTTTTTATCTTATCTATGAAAAGAGCCACGTACTGATATATGCACTTTCCTCTATGTTATAGATTTTCGTATATTATTTATTTATTATCTATGATCTAGTATATGCCATTATTGAATTGTTCCTTATAATTATTTATTACTTAACTGTTTACTATATCACTTTTCATAATAATTTTGCATACTATATTAATTAAATTGTTATTTATGATATCAATTTCGCTTTTTAATATTTTTGGGGAATAATAAAGAATACCTGGCACTCAGTAAATTCGTACAATTATATAAAAAGACCTTATGAAAATTTCTGGAACCCACGAATCCCTCTCTCCCACTAAAGTAAAGTTGCCGAGGCAATGTAAATCGTATTCTAACTATACTGTACGTTATAATTTTTATTGAGTCCCCTTATTATTCTAATTTGTAATATACTAATCTTAATTTGACCGAGATTTGTAGTTCGACTTAAAGTATATTTGTGTTTTATAAAGATGGATCCAATCGCATATCCATTAATAAATCGGAACCCATATACTGCCTTCTGTATTTATATAATTGGGTAATCCACCACCGCCTTTTCTATGTTTTTTTTCTTTTTTAATAAAGAATAAATGGTAAAAAATGCAGCAGCACTTATACTGCTTCTTCACCAGGCGACATTGCTATTATTACTACTGCAAATGAATGGAGCTGACTGAGAAGACACGCATACGCATAAAATAAAGTGACTGCACACAAATTGAGAATACATAAGTTGTACACACACATATTCGTGCGTACTCAACTCATGTGCTCTCAGATGTGTACCCACCATAAGAGAGAGATGGGTAATTGACAGAATAATGTGTTAGAGAGAAAAATTAAACCCATTGTGTAATCTACTTCAAAGGAGGCGGGATTTAAAAAAAATCTGTAATCTTTCACAAATATTTTCTAAAAATTTTAGGTAAATAAATAAGATATTAATGATATATATGATCTAAGGTTCTATGCTTTGCCAAGGGTGTTTCTTAATTTTTGTTTTGTGACTGTTTTGTTTTTAGTAGTTACTATATCTATATATCTAGTTTTTTCTTAGTTTGTAGTATTTTTATTAAAACATGTGAATATTTAATAACTTTTTGAATTTTTAACGTATTTACATAAATAAATGCCTATATTATTACTTTATTTTTATTTTATTTTTATTACTTTATTAAAATATTCCTAAAACTCTATCTTTTGATGATTGTTTTCATTATTATTTTCGTTTAGTTATTTTATATTAAAGGTAAAGAATGAAACATAAACACGTTATATAACTTTGTTTAACTAGTAGATGCTTCTATTTAAAAGGACTATTTTATAAAGTGTGTCAAAGAAATTTTGAATAGAATGAGTAACAAGAGTTTTTACAAGCGTGTTTTCAAAACAAGCTTTAAAGAATTTAAATATCTTGCCCAGGTAGTTGTCCGTCCATCTCTGTTTAATTCGGTCTCTTTCGTACACAATGTAAGGGGTATTTCGATTCTTAAAGCAGCAACGCCCTTACTCGGGACAAAACATTTGCTAATGACTGTACTTTACACGTGGTCATCACTTCTTCCAGGAAGTAGTTTTTACAGCATTTGTTTCGAATTTTGCAGTTTGAGATGGTAAAAATGTTACTGACTAGATTAAACCTATTTTTAATTAATTATTCTCCATTCTTGTTTATTGTTTCCAGCCTTACCTTATGGAACTCCATAATCATGAAATAAATAAAGATTAGTAAAAGTTTCACAGTTTTATTAAAATATAACCTGACAATATTGTTTCGACAGCTATGCTGTCATTATCAAAGGTAATATAATTATAAACAAACACGTCGCTAAGGTAGATACAAAAATAGGTAACTAGATAAAATAATAATAATAATCAGAATTAAATATCTAATACTTCCAGTAACGGAGAATGACTGAGCTCAAGTTGTTCATTTATTAAAGGTACCCTGAGTTTGTGTTTGTATATCTCAAAGGCTTCTAAAATGTCTAATTTGCGTTTGTTATTACAAAAATGTAGGAATTTAATATTATTTTGAGGAGTCATTGTGTGATTTTGTTCTAAAAGGTGTTTGGCGTAATTAGATTTTTCAGGATGTTTATTTTGTAATGACGTACGTGTTCTTTATATCTTATGTCAAAATTTCGAAGTGTTTGTCCAATATATACCGAACTACAAAAAGAACAATTTAAACGGTAAATGCCCGATTTCATGATATCATGTGTTCTGTCTTTAGCATTAAATAAAAATGAAAAAGTGTTAGTGTTGGTTTTAAATGTTATTTTATAATTGTTGATTTTTCTTAGTATATGTGCAATTTTTTTCTGATATTTTGCCAAAATATGGTATAGATATGTAATTTGTGTCTTCTGTTTGATTGTCAATGGGATATATTCTTTTGATAGCTAACCTATAATTTTTTTGTTTAATTAGAGTGTCAATCATGTTCGGATTGTAATGATTTGCATGCGCTAGTTGTTTAATGGTTGATATCTCTTTGCTAAAATCTGATTTTGTTAGTGGAATAGTTAAAGCTCTGTGTTCTAATGATCTGTAGGCTGCTATTTTATGTGTATTATGGTGACAAGATTCATTTGGTATTGTTATGTCTGTTTGTGTTGGTTTTCTGTATATCGAAAATTCAAATAGATTGTGTACGTTAATCTTGATATTTAAGTCTAGAAAGTTTATAGCCCTGTTTTGTTCTGTTTTTAATGTAGAATTTATGTTAGGGTGGATACTATTAATAAGAATTAAAATTTCATTGATAACCTCAAAAGAACTGTCACAACAAGCTAAAATGACATCAACATAACGAAACCAGAAGATAATGTGTTTAGAGAGGTTTAATTCAAATATTCGATCTTCGAACTTGTCCATAAATATGTTAGCTAATAGAGGACTTAGAGAATTACCCATAGGTAAACCATTCTTTTGTAAATAAATTATGTTATTAAAAGTGAAATAATTTTGACTTATACAAAGGTCACATAATTGAATTAACTCTAACCTTTTAACTAATTCTATATTACTATTGATTAAGAAACTATCTAATAAAGGAATACATTCTTGTGGGGGTATTCTGGAGAACATGTTGCAAATATCAAAACTAACAAGTTTTGAATGTGGTGGAAGATGTATGTTTTGCAGCTTATCTACTAATTCTAATGAATTTCTAACAGAGTATTTCGATTTGCAACCTATCGTGTTAATAATCTGGTTCAGTTTTTTGGATACAATGTGATTAGGTGCAATGATGTATGATACAACTGGTCTTATTGGCATATTCTGTTTATGTGTTTTGACTAGTCCATATAGTTTAGGTGGTTGTGGATTTTTATTAATGATTTGTTGCTTTTCTAATTCTGAAAAGCAGATATTGCAGTTATATAAACCTTGTTTTATTTCTTTTTGGAATTTTGTGGTTGGGTTTTTGTTTAAAGTTTCTAAATTTTCTTTATTAATAAATTCATTAACTTTTTGTATACATACAAAAGATATTTACATACAAAAAGTTAATGAATTTATTAATAAAGAAAATTTAGAAACTTTAAACAAAAACCCAACCACAAAATTCCAAAAAGAAATAAAACAAGGTTTATATAACTGCAATATCTGCTTTTCAGAATTAGAAAAGCAACAAATCATTAATAAAAACCCACAACCACCTAAACTATATGGACTAGTCAAAACACATAAACAGAATATGCCAATAAGACCAGTTGTATCATACATCAATGCACCTAATCACATTTTATCCAAAAAACAACCAGATTATTAACACGATAAGTTACAAATCGAAATACTCTGTTAGAAATACATTAGAATTAGTAGATAAGCTGCAAAACATACATCTTCCACCACATTCAAAACTTGTTAGTTTTGATATTTGCAACATGTTCTCCAGAATACACCAACAAAAATGTATTCCTTTATTAGATAGTTTCTTGATCAATAGTAATATAGAATTAGTTAAAAGGTTAGAGTTAATTCAATTATTTGACCTTTGTATAAGTCAAAATTATTTCACTTTTAATAACATAATTTATTTACAAAAGAATGGTTTACCTATGGGTAATTCTCTAAGTCCTCTATTAGCTAACATATTTATGGACAAGTTCGAAGATCGAATATTTGAATTAAACCTCTCTAAACACATTATTTTCTGGTTTCGTTATGTTGATGACATTTTAGCTTGTTTTGACAGTTCTTTTGAGGTTATCAATGAATTTTTAATTCTTATTAATAGTATCCATCCTAACATAAAATTTACACTAGAAACAGAACAAAACAGGGCTATAAACTTTCTAGACTTAAATATCAAGATTAACGCACACAATCTATTTGAATTTTCCATATACAGAAAACCAACACATACAGACATAACAATACCAAATGAATCTTGTCACATAATACACATAAAATAGCAGCCTACAGATCATTAGTACACAGAGCTTTAACTATTCCACTAACAAAATCAGATTTTAGCAAAGAGATATCAACCATTAAACAACTAGCATATGGAAATCATTACAATCCGAACATGATTGACAATCTAATTAAACAAAAAGATTATAGGTTAGCTATCAAAAGAATATATCCCATTGACAATCAAACAGAAGACACAAATTACATATCTATTCCATATTTTATCAAAATATCAGAAAAAAATTGCACATATACTAAGAAAAACCAACAATTATAAAATAACATTTAAAACCAACACTAACACTGTTTCATTTTTATTTAATGCTAAAGACAGAACACATGATATATCATGAAACCGGGCGTTTACCGTTTAAATTGTTCTTTTTGTAGTTCGGTATATTGCGGTGTAATCATTTCACCGATTTGAAAATTTTACTAACGATAGTTCGTCAACGTAAAAACAAACATTTTATATCAGATTTTAAATTAAATGAGGGACATGTTATGTCATGGGCATAATTAAAATAAAGGGTATAGATAGGACCACAGTTAGGTTCATTAACACTTAAATCAAAAACTTAAGAATAAAGTTTTCATGCAAACATAACCTAGCTTTTTCATGCATAATAATAATAGGTTTCAATTTTAGAAAAAGGATATAAATTAGTTGGATTGTTTGATTGTAATCATGTTTATGCAACCCATGTTACATTTTAGGTGGGTTTCCAACTTGTTAGGAGGAAGTAAATTCCATGTTAAAATTTATACATTACCATGTTCAGCGTTAGATAGATTTTTTCTATATTCCACTACACCAGCTCAAGTTTATGTTGCTAATTAGCTAAAAATAGATTAATTAGGTCAATCTTATTATGATTCATACAATACAATTAATCTTTGAATTTGTTTATAAGATATTTGGTCATTTTTGTTAATGAAGGTATTGAATCCTTTCGTTTCGTGTTAACTGACTCTTATAGGCTTTTATCCTGCTTTCCCTCACCATTGTTTTTATGTAAGTGCTTAGAGCATTGTATGCTGGACATTTTGTGCATAATTTGATTAACGTTGACTTCATATTTAAGCTGGCATTTGTATATGCATCAATTGGCTTATTCAGTGCATTGTGTACTGCAAAAATTATGTTTATATTAAATTGTAAAGATATTTCTATGAATAGATTAATTGTATTACCTATATCATGTATTCCTGTAGCTATTTTGTAAAGGATGAACCTTGATTTGCTAAATTGTATATGTAATTAGATCTTAATGAGTTTCGTACATTGTCAAACGTTTTCCTTGAATATCTTCGTTACGATACATTTTAGGACCATAGATGTATAATACTTTATTGATCTTCGTTTCAAGCGCTACAATCCTATAACAACAGATTTAGGATTAGTGCTAATCCATAAACAGCTGTTCGGATTAGTGACGTCACGAGCGTTGCTCGATTTTCTTTTATTTTAAAAAAGTGTCATAGTCTTCATTTGTTATGGCAGAAACTATATAAGCTGGGGCAAATTGGAACAAAGTTAGTCGATAAAACATTGAAGGCAGAAATTATGCCCGGCTCCAGATAAAATATCTGTAAATTTGAGGTTAGATAGTTAACCATATGTTTTGACGCAAATGTCATTGAATAAATAAAGTTTAAAACTAAATTAAAAGTGTTACCTGGATAATCTTCTAGGTGAAACGAAGATTTAATTATTGTGCAACTATTATTACAAGTGAATAATATTTAATTGATAAAGTTCATCCTTAAATATTAAATTAATTGGTTTAGTTTGTTAAGTTTTTTTTAGAATTTATTTGTTTTCAGTTAAATAAAACAATTTTAATTTTCTTTTCATAAAATTTATTTTCATTGGATAAATAATTTTTTATTTATAAACAAATTTTATTTGTGTTGGTTTGTTCAAACGAATGACCGTAGTTATCCTATGTCAGATCTCTACTATTATTTATAACGTTTGAGCAAACCTGAGAAGGCGCTTCTCAATTTAACATTTGTATTATCGGGAAAAACATTTTCATTTTTATTTTGACGTTCTATTTTGATTTTTATTTTCGTTTGTTTAATAAAGTAGTATTTGTGTTTTCAATTTTACATATGTGTTTAATTGATGTTAATACAAACATCCAGCATTCTTTTCTTTTAAATTCAGAGTTTAGCGGCAGTTGTCCAGTTTGCAAGAGCGTTAGTGCTTACGATATAAGTTTTCCCTTCTTTCCAGGCATAAAAGTAAATAAGAGTCTCGCAATTAAAATAATTTATGCTTTACTGAGCAAACCTGAGCTAGCTGAGAGGAATAAAGAATATCTGTGGTGTTTTCTTAATTAAATCCACCGTAAATAATTTATGTTTATATTTGGAACGGTGGATATTGTATTTTATTTTATTATTTATTCATAGATCACCGCAATATATTGGGCAAACACTTCGAAATTTTGACATAAGATATAAAGAACACGTACGTCATTACAAAAATAAACATCCTGAAAAATCTAATTACCCCAAACACCTTTTAGAACAAAATCACACAATGACTCCTCAAAATAATATTAAATTCCTACATTTTGGTAATAACAAACGCAAATTAGACATTTTAGAAGCCTTTGAGATATACAAACACAAACTCAGGGTACCTTTAATGAATGAAAAACTTGAGCTCAGTAATTCTCCGTTACTGGAAGTACTAGATATTTAATTCTGATTATTATTATTATTTTATCTAGTTACCTATTTTTGTATCTACCTTAGCGACGTGTTTGTTTATAATTATATTACCTTTGATAATGACAGCATAGCTGTCGAAACAATATTGTCAGGTTATATTTTAATAAAACTGTGAAACTTTTACTAATCTTTATTTATTTCATAATTATTCTCCATGTTTAAAATAATGAATCTATAATACAAGGGATAATTAACAGTATTGAGGAGATTAATCTATTTGCTTGCTTTTATATTATCAATAATAAAACTACTTACAATACAGGGCTGACTTGTTATGCTGTTTAAGCAGTTTATTAACTTGCAGGTAATTTAAGAGTAAATAGCCGTGCATTTAAAAGGATTTACTTTTATTTATTACCGAAGCCGTTTTCTTTTACTATAGAAAGAAGAATTTTTTAAATTTTGTAAATATTAAAAACAGATGTTTGCAAACCAATAAAATTTTCCTTCATAGATAGCCCTTCAAAACATTCCAATTTCAAATTATCCTGAAAGGTCGCATAGTTTTACGAAGTAATAAAAGTAGTAAATAAGATGTTTATTTATTATTAAAATGGTTAAACCACTGTCTTTTCATTTCACTCTAGGTTGTAGTATTAGACAAATTAGTATTATACAGAATGATTCCTACAAAAATTCAGTCGCTAATTTTCCGTTGATTAGATATTTAAAATCGAAATAACTAATTTCGTTGTGTTTTAAATATATGTAGTTTTTCATTGTGATTATTTATTTGATAAAAATAAATCATTTTACATAAAACACGTGTAATATTACAAAGTATGCATTGATATTGTGATTTATTGATTTCCTATTATTACGGTTATTCGTACTTAAGTAATAATAGTTCCTTTTTTCAGCCCTGCTCAACAAATACATCAAGTCCTTCGAACATATACACATATGCTGGCGCATTCGAGCCATAAGCGGTAAAGGCGTTTCTAGTAAAATACACACTGGGTCATATTCAGAAAACATTTTAGATTATTATTAATATTAATTATTATTATGAAAATAAATAATTAACCGCAATGTCGATACAATAGTTTAACATTGCACTTGGCAGTTCAAATGAAACAGGTTAAGTGTCTGCTTCGCTAACACAGTAACAAGTACATGGGTAACGTGCAGTTGTCTTGGCAACAGTGTTTTCGTCGCGCGAGGTGAGGAGTACCGTACTGATGCAGCAAAAGTTTATTTTGAAATCTGCGTCACTGCCGTCACTTGATATTTTCTATGCGAGAGTTGCTTGCGTCGCGCTTGCCATTTCTTTCTGTGATATGTAGGTGTACTTAATAAATGTATTTTTTGCATGGGTTATTTTAAAAATGTTAGTTAGTTTAGTAATTCATTTTTTATTTTTTCTCTTGTATTAAAAGTAATAAAATATGGATTCTAATATTCTAAAATAGTAGTAATTATTAAAAATGAAGATTTTACGAAAAAACGTTGGTGAAGCAGCGCTTCACCTGCGTCATGTGACGTGCCGCCGCTGATCTAATCTTCTTTTACTACTTGCGCTATAGACCATTCAGTCAACCAGAAGGCTTACGTCATTAGTCACGTGACTTACTTTGTAAACATGTTAAGATGAAAATGCCAATAATGTCTGACATTTCATTTTCCAAATTAGGTTAGGAGTGTTTGTAAAATGGCGTGTATTTTGGCTATGTAGTTACAACTAAATAAAAATGAGATTGATATCTCGCAAAGAAAATAAAATTCTTAATTGAAAATTTCTCTTACAAACTTTAATATATACCAGCCATAGAAAACCCAATTATTGACTAACAGCTAACCTAACTTTATTTATCAAAACAAAACTTTATTTTCAAACATGTCATATATTGCATCTCGCAATGCGAATCTTTGGTTGTTGTCTAAGTCAGTAATTCTCCTTTTTCTATTTCTACAAGGATCTTCGGATCACTAAGAAGGTTACCGCTTTTATTAGTTGCAGATACCTTGCAAACGGCACTTTTGCCAATACTTAAAGCCTAGCTACCCTTTACAAATATTACTTTTTAGAAACAGAACATAAAACGTATTGTATATTTAAAAATATTCAATTATGAATAAGACTCACTTCTCGTACTGAAGTTAAACGTAATAAAGATCCAGAATTATTACGCTCTTTCCGAAAATAATTAATTAAAAAGGCTATCAAGTTTTTCGATTGCAAACTATATGGTTTTGGCATAGTAAAAGAACAAAGTAAAAAATATAATTGTTTTCGTTTGGAAGATGCAAATAAAAGTAGAAATTATAATACCAACAAAAATACATTTCTTAGGTGTCACAGTATTAGAGTTGCGAATTTACGTTGGTAACAGATTATGACGTAAGATCTCTGCTTGACCGAATGATCTCAGAGGTGCTTTCCATTGGGTTAATCTACTGATCCAGTTCTTTATGATCAGGTCATCTTAAGATCAGTTCATAATAATTTGCCAATGGAACAACTTTAGTTCACAATCTTGACAGATTATAAAACCTAACCTATAGCAACAAAACAAGTAACTTTTTCATTGCTATTATATGAGTGAAACTTTGTTGCAGTTATGAATAACGTAAATAAATGAGGGAAAAATACATTAGACACTGTTATGTTAAAGGTTTCTTACAGGAAAATATAAAGCTTCTAACATCAGCACTCGCATCAGATGATAGCAGCAGCAGCAACGAATCTAGCGACAGTGATTTGGAAAATAATTTAATAAAAAAACCCCAACCTATCCCAAAAATTGAAGGATATATTGTGCTAGTTATTAAGGAGTATAGTGATATAACTTTTCAAAGTCATTTTAGAATTACAAGGACTACGGCTGAAATATTAATTGGTTAGTATTACAGCATCTGTAGAATGGTAAATGTTAACCATTTTCATTATTATTCAGGTCGTTTAGCATCAAGTACTTTCATACCTACTGGTGAGCATTGAGGAAAAGATTTCCGCTGAAGAATCATTGCTTCTCACTTTATGGTATTTGGTCAATAATGAAACATTCAGGCAAATTTCTGATAGATTTAACGTTTCCTCAAGTTCAGCTCACAGAGTTTTAAATTTTATTTTGTCCTTAAAGACACAATATATTCGATGGCCAACTAATGATCGAGTTGCAACCACTGTTAGTGCGTTCCAGAAACGGAAAGCCATAAACAATATTCTGGGAGCAATCGATGGATGTCATGTTCGAATTAAAAGACCAAATGTTTATAACAATTTTTTATTTAAAATATATATTCTAAAAACAATATTTTTTTAACTTCATCCATTCATGCAATGTTATCAATTAAAAAATAATTGTAATCACCAATAAAAAAAATATATCAGATATAGAATTTATTTATTAAAATACAGGTTAAGTAACAAGTTATTAAAACAGATAAGTAAAAAAAATGTTTAACTCATAGTAGTCTAGTACTACAGTACTTTCAGTACTACAATGCCCAACCAGAGAGATATGATCATTATATAAACCACTTCTTAGACTGGTTCAAACGTCCTCTAGTACAATACTACTTATTTAATACTAAATACTAATAGAGAAATCTAGTGCTTCTTTAGGAATTCTTGATGATCACCAATGATCTATAAAAAGAAAACAAAATGATTTATTTTGATAATGAGAGAGGTAATATATTATCTATATTACCTTAAAGTGTTTTTCTGTACTCTTAAACTCCTAAGTCGAAACTTCTAACATGTTAAGAATTTTGTTGATAATTCAAGTTATACTGCATGTATTCAAATACTGCAAGCTCATATTTGAAAATTAAAATAACATTGGTTTGATTTAACTCGTTTAATGCAAAAAACTGTATAATTTATCAAGCTACTGCACAACTGGATGTGCTTAATAGTGAATAGGTTTTGTATAAGGAAACACGCAGAGAAGTAACTCCGATAATAAAACTCATACCTAAAAATTTTCGTAATGGGTATTGCATTCTTTTACACGATATTAAATATCTGAAAGTAGGTATTGCGCCCCTTGAGCGTGGGAAAATTTTGATGACCGTGGGAACCTAATTAGCATAATTAATTGCTCTAATTAAATTGATTGATCTAATAAATATGCAAATGAGGCGCGAATTAAATTGATTGATCTAATAAATATGCAAATGAGGCGTGAATTAAATTTATTGATCTAATAAATATGCAAGTGAGATGTGAATTAAACCGATTGATCTAATAAATATGCAAATGAGGCGTGAATTAAATTGATTGATCTAATAAATATGCAACTGAGACGCGAGGTAAATTTATTGATCTAGTTAACATGCAATTGAGACGCCAGGTAAATTTATTGATCTAGTTAACATGCAAACATGAGGCGTGAATTAATCCATATCATTAGCCGTATCGTTTGCATTTCCGCCATCTTGAATCTGTCATTATAAATCTGTCAATTTTGTATCTGTCATTTTTGCATCTGTCATTTTGAATCTGTCATTTTAAATCTGTCATTTTAAGTTCTGCTACCTTTCTCTCTCACGCACCCTGTACTCTTTCCACCACCACCGCCTTTTCTAGAAGAAATAATAAAGCCAGATAGGAATTAAAATTATGTTTATTATTAATATATTGTTATGACTACATTTAATTTATAATAAAATGTTGATAGATAGATTGCTGCTGATGATGATGATAGCTTGAGGACTTCAGGACTGAGCTCTGTTTTCTATTTGCGGTTCCAGGGGCTGTAACAACAACAACAATAGAACATTAAAAAAAGGGGGTTTATTGTTAACTTGATGTTTCCCCATCATACCTTATCTGTTT
Source organism: Agrypnus murinus (assembly GCA_929113105.1). Classification (NCBI taxonomy): domain Eukaryota; kingdom Metazoa; phylum Arthropoda; class Insecta; order Coleoptera; family Elateridae; genus Agrypnus; species Agrypnus murinus. The sequence goes on from OV816026.1 coordinate 124,233,331, forward strand.
CCACAAACATGCAGTCATCATAGCAGCAGCCTGTTTTTCCCAAGTACACTAGGCCCAGAGAAATCGTTTTAGCTGCAATCTGCTCATTAACTTCCTTAACCCTTTCATCTGTTAACCTGTCGCTGATCCGCTTGGGTAGAAACGTGACGTCAGCGTCTGTCTCAACAATCACACTTTGACGCTTATCACGGTAGATGACTTTTTTGAACTGTAGTATTTCGACGACCTCTTTAACTGTATAATCGCACAATTTCTTGGTATGTTTCCGGCTGCTGGCGTAGGGTTTGTTCAATTGTTGTAACAACACCGAGTCCATTTTTTTTCTACGTAAAACACAGATTTTAAATAGTAGCAAAATTTTAACACGCACAAGAATAATAATAATAATTAGTTTTAACATACCTGTTTAGTTGAAGCAAACAATAATAATAATAATTATCACTATCACCGTAACGTAGCCGGCAAGAACAAAACTAAAACTAAAAACGGAAGGGCTCGGCGCTTTTATAACCTTCTAATCTGCAGGAATAAACATGCGTGCAGATGCAGCTGTTCGTAAAATAAAAATCTAAATTTACTACACCCCGAGTAAAAGGGTTCAACCTCGTTAACGGTCAAAAGGGGCTGACGGTACACCTGCGTTGTCAATTAACACTTATCTAAGAGACAAATCTAACCGACTATGTATTGCTGAGCCGTGAAAATTATGCAAGGACTTGCTCGAGGTTGCCAAAATATGAGAATGCGTATAAACGACAGAAGGCCATATCTTATTGTGTTATATAATGAAACTAAAAACAAATTGTTTGCTTATAACAGATTTAATTTTAATTCATGCATCAGAGTTCGTAAATGAGATAGAAAAAAACAAAGGTGCAAATGTGGGCCATTATGACCAGTTCATAATATTAAAAATAACATCCATTTATTAGAATAAAAATGTATTACATTTAGGGATGCATACGTGATTAGTAATTTAAATTAGATATAAAGGCCTGCTATAGAATCAACTTAATTATTATTTTGTTTGTTAAAATGCGTCCTGTGTAAAGCTTTATAGCTCGCGGTCAGGTAAACCCTTTTGTTTTATGACTTTCTTGAAACGTTATCTGATCGTCCCATCTGCCGCAAGAAAGAAATTTTTTTTTGAAGACCTAGAGATATTACGTACGAAAATGTTATATGTACAAAGTACTTATGACTAAATCTGTAAATTAAAATCTTTCGAAATGCAAGTATCTCTAAAAGAAACGTAAAAAAAGGTTACACAATATTGCGTAATTATATATAATCTTGATTGCACGAGTTCTAACAAGATACGAGGGGTTGACCGTGGTAAAAACTCTTTTATAATCATTTTGAAAGCAAAGATGAACAGGGTATACAGTGTGTTATGGCACTTATGGCATTAATTGAAATGGCACATAGTACATAGAAAAATAAGGAACTTTCATTATACAAGTAAGGGAAAAAAATGAATAAAAAACGTGAAAAAGGCTTTTCTTTTAATTTACAAAAACTGGTTGGGTGTCACTGGAATTATGGTAGGTACAGGTTAAAAGTAAACTCGGGAAATTACCGTACGTATCTTTGCCATTAATTTTAGTTTAAGCTAAATGTTTACGTGTGAAGCACGTTTTTGCTTCTTTAAAAAAGGTTGCTGACCTAATTGCTTTTAAAACACTGACTGACTGTAAAGGGGTTACTTTATAATAATACGACTAACGAAACAGACGTATTTAGAAATTAATTTATAATTAATTTAATTAATAAAATTATTAATTAATTTAATTATTAAATTCATACAGTCTTCTTGCAATTGTAGTTAATTTAGTTTTCATAATACTATGTGCGAAATTAAACAGTGCTTAAGTGAGTGATTAATTTGTAACTAACTTTTGTAGTGTTATTGACTTATTGAATTTAAATTTAATATTATGGAAATTACGGTAGTGCTCTCGTGTAAATTACACCTAAACAATAAAGAACAAGTGCCGTTTCGTACAGAAACATGCCCCACAGGTATACTAACTAGGAATTAATGGACATGATGTTATGTTATGGTGCAGCTGATCAAAATGCAGCGAGAGCGGCCCGACTGTATTCACAACGATTTCCAGGAAGAGTAGCTGCAGCTCCAAGGAGATTTGTTGCAGTGGTTCAGCGAGGCCGTACTACCGGGTCATTGCGGGATCAACATGGGCGAGAAGGAGGTGGTCAACGCCCGCACCGTGTAATTGATGTAGAAGAAGCAATTTTAGACAGGATAGAAGAAAATCCATCGTTAAGCACCCGTGAAATTGCACGTGACCTACCAGTATCGCATCGTGTAGTCTGGCGTACATTAAGGGAAAACCAAATGTATCCCTATCATGTCCAAAGGGTGCAGGCGCTAAGTGCAGCCGATTATCCTCTCCGGCAACAGTTTTGTAACTGGCTACTACAACGTCATCAGGAAGATCCAGATTTCCCTCGCACCATATTGTGCACGGATGAATGTTCATTTACACGCAAAGGGATATTCAATTTCCACAATACACATGAATGGGCAATAGAAAATCCGCATGCTGTCCGGCGTTCCCACTTTCAACGGCGGTTTGCAATTAATTTATGGGCTGGAATTGTCAACAATATGCTGGTTGGGCCGTACGAATTGTCAGAACGTGTTAATGGGGCAATTTATCATGGATTTCTAAGGGATACTCTTCCTGGGCTTTTAGAAGAAGTGCCATTGGACATCCGTCCACAACTTTGGTTCCAATATGATGGTGCTCCACCGCATTTTAGTCGTGTTGTACGGGATCATCTGAACGTGACATTTCCTGGTAGTTGGATAGGTCGTGGAGGTGTTGTATCGTGGCCACCTCGCAGCCCAGATTTGAATCCTTTAGATCTCTTCTTGTGGGGGCATATGAAACAACGAGTTTATGTGTCCGAAATTGATACTATTGAGGACTTGCGCCAACGCATAAATACTGTTGCAGAGGAGATTAGAGAAAATTTTCCGGTGATCACCAACAATTGGATACGACGTGCGCAGTTTTGTGCAAATAATCATGGACAACATTTTGAACATTTATTATAATATTTATTATAATAATGTTTTAATTAGCTAATAGGTAAGTGTTTATAAGTTATTAATCTTTCCTTGTCAATTTTTTATTATAATAATGTTTTAATTAGCTAAGAGGTAAGTGTTTATGCAATTAGCCTTTTTTGTATTAAGTATACACAAAATGTTCAAAATTCAAACCCCCAACTAATGTTATATGAACATAATGAAATTTTGTATGCATGTAAAATAAATGTAATTATTTTATCCCGTTGTTAGGGAGCAATGTGTTCATCAATGACAAACAAAAACTGACCTTGTAAATTTTTAACAGCTAAGGTAACAAGAGCTTGCTTGCAATCTAATCTTATCTTTTATGTTCAAGACGTGTTGATAACGAACGACCTAGTTCCTTTATTTGTTTATGGAGGTATAATAAGCAGTGGTCGTCAAACAAAATAGCGTGGACCGATTGGGGTAGGTCAGTTTTTGATTTTTGTTCAACAGCTTTAATATTTGCGTAATCGATTATACTCATCACAGGTAACTAACAGTAAAAATTAATGCCCCAACTTCTATAACACACTGTATATGTATAATAGGCATATACATTGTAGGGGTAGAGATAACGACATTCCTACGTGTAATTAATAATAATATTTTATATTATTTAAACTATTAATAGCTAACTATTGTATCGGTCAGAAGGATAATAAATGCATTAAATTATCATAAAACGAGTCCTTTATAAGTACCGTCGCTTTTTCAAACAGAGAGAGAGAGATCATATAAAACAATCTTCCAAAATAAAAAGCGAAACCTTAATTAAGATTTATTATTGCATATTTTATCCCCGAAGAAAGAATAACGGGATAGTTTTACCTGTGTTAAACGGTATCAAGGAGGTAGAGATAACGACATTCCTTTCCTATACTGAGTGTGAATAGGCAATTTCCAGGTAAAAACTCCTTTCTGTAAACATTATTGCTAAATGCTAAAACTGAATGCGAGAATTTAATTAAATATCTCTTGCAACAAGTTTTCATTTTAACAATTTGATTTTTGAATTTGCGAAAGGTTTTATGTTTTTATGACAAAGGGTCGATGAACTATTCAAATGTTATACTTGCCAATTGTCAACTAATTTGTTACATATTTTTCAAGTTATAAACGTGTATAAATATAATTTATAAAATTTATGTCATATTAGCTTCTGGCATATGTTATTACATTAGAACAAAGCCAGTAATCTGTATCAAGCCTTACTTCGAAGTTATATTTCTAATAATGAGATAAGCAAACAGAGATAAGTTACAAAGACTCGAATTTTTCCTTTATAATTCTAAAGTTAGGTACATAGAAAAAGCTTAAATTAACAACATATAATCT